>OV651826.1:481760-534886 GCA_927349885.1 Psylliodes chrysocephalus
TTTCCTCTTTCTCTTCCTCTTTCATCTTTCCTCTTTTCCTCTTTCCTCTTTCCTCTTTCCTCTTTCCTCTTTCCTCTTTCCTCTTTTCTCTTTCCTCTTTCCTCTTTCCTCTTTCCTCTTTCCTCTTTCCTCTTTCCTCTTTCCTCTTTCCTCTTTCCTCTTTCCTCTTTCCTCTTTCCTCTTTCCTCTTTCCTCTTTCCTCTTTCCTCTTTCCTCTTTCCTCTTTCCTCTTTCCTCTTTCCTCTTTCCTCTTTCCTCTTTCCTCTTTCCTCTTTCCTCTTTCCTCTTTCCTCTTTCCTCTTTCCTCTTTCCTCTTTCCTCTTTCCTCTTTCCTCTTTCCTCTTTCCTCTTTCCTCTTTCCTCTTTCCTCTTTCCTCTTTCCTCTTTCCTCTTTCCTCTTTCCTCTTTCCTCTTTCCTCTTTCCTCTTTCCTCTTTCCTCTTTCCTCTTTCCTCTTTCCTCTTTCCTCTTTCCTCTTTCCTCTTTCCTCTTTCCTCTTTCCTCTTTCCTCTTTCCTCTTTCCTCTTTCCTCTTTCCTCTTTCCTCTTTCCTCTTTCCTCTTTCCTCTTTCCTCTTTCCTCTTTCCTCTTTCCTCTTTCCTCTTTCCTCTTTCCTCTTTCCTCTTTCCTCTTTCTCTTTCCTCTTTCCTCTTTCCTCTTTCCTCTTTCCTCTTTCCTCTTTCCTCTTTCCTCTTTCCTCTTTCCTCTTTCCTCTTTCCTCTTTCCTCTTTCCTCTTTCCTCTTTCCTCTTTCCTCTTTCCTCTTTCCTCTTTCCTCTTTCCTCTTTCCTCTTTCCTCTTTCCTCTTTCCTCTTTCCTCTTTCCTCTTTCCTCTTTCCTCTTTCCTCTTTCCTCTTTCCTCTTTCCTCTTTCCTCTTTCCTCTTTCCTCTTTCCTCTTTCCTCTTTCCTCTTTCCTCTTTCCTCTTTCCTCTTTCCTCTTTCCTCTTTCCTCTTTCCTCTTTCCTCTTTCCTCTTTCCTCTTTCCTCTTTCCTCTTTCCTCTTTCCTCTTTCCTCTTTCCTCTTTCCTCTTTCCTCTTTCCTCTTTCCTCTTTCCTCTTTCCTCTTTCCTCTTTCCTCTTTCCTCTTTCCTCTTTCCTCTTTCTTCTTTCCTCTTTCTTCTTTCCTAATTTTTTGCGTTTTAATGCTGATAGCGGTTGTTTTTTTTATTGATGTCAACTAAGATTATTAACCTGCGTCATGTTAGCAAGTAGCCAGCCAGCAATAAATTCAGGTGGACGCCAAAGCGCCAGCGGTCATACTAAATTTTTAACATCTAATTATTTTAAGTTCCGACAAAAAGAATATATTTAATCATAATTTGTTGCATTATAATTATTATAACCCTTTCATAAAATTATAATAAGGGATGTAGAGAGGGCTAAAGCTTTTATTACTAGCACAAAAGTTGTGTTTTTCAAAAATTTATTTAGGTCATTGGATAGATAATAAAAAAACAAAAAACTTTTTCAAATACCATTTTAAATGCTATATGGGTAATAAGAGATTTAGAGAGCTTTGAAATTTCAAAGTTTTTATTGCTGAACCAAAATTTGTTTTTTTTTAAATTTCATTTAGGCCATTCGAAAGATAATAAAAAAAAACAAACAAACAAGTTTTTTAAATATCATTTTAAATGCTATATGGGTAATAAGACATTTAGAGAGCTTTCAAAGTTTTAATTGATGAAACAAAATTTGTTTTTTTTGAAAATTCATTTAAGCCATTCGAAAGATAATAAAAAAACAAACAACTTTTTCAAATACCATTTTAAATGCTATATGGGTAATAAGAGATTTAGAGAGCTTTCAAAGTTTTTATTGCTGAACCAAAATTTGTGTTTTTTTAAATTCATTTAAGCTATTCGAAAGATAATAAAAAAACAAACAACTTTTTTAAATACCATTTTAAATGCTATATGGGTAATAAGAGATTTAGAGAGCTTTGAAATTTCAAAGTTTTTATTGCTGAAACAAAATTTGTTTTTTTTAAAAGTTCATTTAAGCCATTCGAAAGATAATAAAAAAACAAAAAACTTTTTCAAATACAATTTTAAATGCTATATGGGAAATAAGAGATTTAGAGAGCTTTCAAAGTTTTTATTACTGAACCAAAATTTGTTTTTTTTTGAAAAGTCATTTAGGCCATTCGAAATATAATAAAAAACAAACAACTTTTTGAAATACCATTTTAAATGCTATATGGGTAATAAGAGATTTAGAGAGCTTTGAAATTTCAAAGTTTTTATTGCTGAACCAAAATTTGTTTTTTTGAAATTTTATTTAGGCCATTCGAAAGATAATAAAAAAACAAACAACTTTTTCAAATACCATTTTAAATGCTATATGGGTAATAAGAGATTTAGAGAGCTTTCAAAGTTTTTATTGCTGAACCAAAATTTGTTTTTTTTTAAATTCATTTAAGCCATTCGAAAGATAATAAAAAACAAACAACTTTTTTAAATACCATTTTAAATGCTATATGGGTAATAAGAGATTTAGAGAGCTTTCAAAGTTTTTATTGCCGAACCAAAATTTGTTTTTTTTTAAATTCATTTAAGCCATTCGAAAGATAATAAAAAAACAAACAACTTTTTTAAATACCATTTTAAATGCTATATGGGTAATAAGAGATTTAGAGAGCTTTGAAAGTTTTTATTGCTGAACCAAAATTTGTGTTTTTTTTAAATTTATTTAAGCCATTCGAAAGATAATAAAAAACAAACAACTTTTTTAAATACCATTTTAAATGCTATATGGGTAATAAGAGATTTAGAGAGCTTTCAAAGTTTTTATTGTTGAACCAAAATTTGTTTTTTTTTTTGAAAATTCATTTAAGTCATTCGAAAAATAATAAAAAAACAAACAACTTTGTCAAATACCATTTTAAATGCTATATGGGTAATAAGAGATTTAGATTTAGAGAGCTTTCAAAGCTCTCTAAATGTCTTATTACCCAATAGTGTTTAAAATGGTATTTGAAAAAGTTGTTTGTTTTTTTATTATCTTTCGAATGGCTTAAATGAACTTAAAAAAAACAAATTTTGGTTCAGCAATAAAAACTTTGAAAGCTCTCTAAATTTCTTATTTCCCATATAGCATTTAAAATGGTATTTGAAAAAGTTTTTTGTTTTTTTATTATCTTTCGAATGACTTAAATGAATTTTTAAAAAAAACAAATTTTGGTTCAGCAATAAAAACTTTGAAAGCTCTCTAAATGTCTTATTATCCATATAGCATTTAAAATGGTTTTTAAAAAAGTTGTTTGTTTTTATTATCTTTCGAATGGCCTAAATGAAATTTCAAAAAAAACAAATTTTGGTTCAGCAATAAAAACTTTGAAATTTCAAAGCTCTCTAAATCTCTTATTACCCATATGTCATTTAAAATGGTAATTAAAAAAGTTGTTTGTTTTGTTATTATCTTTCGAATGGCTTAAATGAATTTTCAAAAAAAACAAATTTTGGTTCAGCAATAAAAACTTTGAAATTTCAAAGCTCTCTAAATCTCTTATTACCCATATGTCATTTAAAATGGTAATTAAAAAACTTGTTTGTTTTTTTATTATCTTTCGAATGGCTTAAATGAATTTAAAAAAAAAAACAAATTTTGGTTCAGCAATAAAAACTTTAAAAGCTCTCTAAATCTCTTATTTCCCATATAGCATTTAAAATGGTATTTGAAAAAGTTGTTTTTTTTTTATTATCTTTCGATTGGCTTAAATGAATTTTCAAAAAAAACAAATTTTGTTTCAGCAATAAAAACTTTGAAAGCTCTCTAAATGTCTTATTACCCATATAGCATTTAAAATGGTATTTGAAAAAGTTGTTTGTTTTTTATCATCTTTCGCATGGCCTAAATGAATTAAAAAAAAAAAACAAATTTTGGTTGAGCAATAAAAACTTTAAAATTTCAAAGCTCTCTAATTCTCTTATTATCCATATAGCATTTAAAATGCTATTTGAAAAAGTTTTTTGTTTTTTTATTATCTTTCGAATGGCTTAAATGAATTTAAAAAAAAAAAACAAATTTTGGTTCAGCAATAAAAACTTTGAAATTTTAAAGCTCTCTAAATCTCTTATTACCCATATAGCATTTAAAATGGTAATTGAAAAAGTTGTTTGTTTTTTTATTATCTTTCGAATGGCCTAAATGAATTTTCAAAAAAAACAAATTTTGGTTCAGCAATAAAAACTTTGAAATTTCAAAGCTCTCTAAATCTCTTATAGCATTTAAAATGGTAATTGATAAAGTTGTTTGTTTTTTTATTATCTTTCGAATGGCTTAAATGAATTTTCAAAAAAAAACAAATTTTTGGTTCAGCAATAAAAACTTTGAAATTTCAAAGCTCTCTAAATCTCTTATTACCCATATAGCATTTAAAATGGTATTTGAAAAAGTTGTTTGTTTTTTTATTTTCTTTCAAATGGCTTAAATGAATTTAAAAAAAACAATTTTTGGTTCAGCAATAAAAACTTTGAAATTTCAAAGCTCTCTAAATCTCTTATTACCCATATAGCATTTAAAATGGTATTTGAAAAAGTTGTTTGTTTTTTTATTTTCTTTCAAATGGCTTAAATGAATTTAAAAAAAACAAATTTTGGTTCAGTAATAAAAACTTTGAAAGCTCTCTAAATCTCTTATTGCCCATATAGCATTTAAAATGGTATTTGAAAAAGTTGTTTGTTTCTTTATTATCTTTCGAATGGCTTAAATGAATTTTCAAAAAAAACAAATTTTGTTTCAGCAATAAAAACTTTGAAAGCTCTCTAAATGTCTTATTACCCATATAGCATTTAAAATGGTATTTGAAAAAGTTGTTTGTTTTTTTATTATCTTTCGAATGGCCTAAATGAATTTAAAAAAAACAAATTTTGGTTCAGCAATAAAAACTTTGAAATTTCAAAGCTCTCTAAATCTCTTATTACCCATATAGCATTTAAAATGGTAATTAAAAAAGTTGTTTGTTTTATTATTATCTTTCGAATGGCCTTAATGAATTTTCAAAAAAAAAACAAATTTTGGTTCAGCAATAAAAACTTTGAAATTTCAAAGCCTTATTACCTTATTACCCATATAGCATTTAAAATGGTATTAAAAAAAGTTTTTTGTTTTTTTATTATCTATCCAATGACCTAAATAAATTTTTGAAAAACACAAATTTTGTGCTAGTAATAAAAGCTTTAGCCCTCTCTACATCCCTTATTATAATTTTATGCAAGGGTTATAATAATTTTAATGCAACAAATTATGATTAAATATATTCTTTTTGTCGGAACTTAAAATAATGAGATGTTAAAAATTTAGTATGACCGCTGGCGCTTTGGCGTCCACCTGAATTTATTGCTGGCTGGCTACTGGCTAACATGACGCAGGTAGATTATTAGCCTCGTATTCTATGTAGGGTGTGGATTGTACTAGTAGGCAAATACTCCATAGTGCAGGAGTATTAGTACTCATATACTCCTACACCCCTACAGACAGGCCTTGCGCCACTTTAGGAACAGCACTGTTAATTAGAACCCAACAGTGAATGGTTGAGTGGGGAATCCTTCCAATTCAGATTAATTTTATATAATTAAATTAAATAAAAACATCCAGGCCAATGGTGAGATTCGCACCTGGGACCCTTGGATCCGCAGACAGAGACGCTACCACTGACCCACCCTTCCCCCAGGTTGTTCTTATTTTTATGTGTTTAATTATGTTAGTTTTTCTATTTTTTACGCTTTTCATCGAATCAAATATCCACTAGAATTATTATTATTATACGCCTTTATTGAAAATATTTCAAAATTTGTTTTAAAAACTGTTGGTTTATTAATGTGGAATGCTTTACAAGCAACCCTGCACTGTTTTGTACTAAACCTTTGAAAAATAAATACCGACTATCGTTTACAATATTTTAACACACTGATGACCTGCCATTAATTTTTTTCGATGTTAAAGATGACCATAATAAAAGTGAAATTCTATTGTCGGTCATAAAAATCCCGACCAATCATAAATGGGAACTTTTAAATATTTATAGACCCGACATTTATGTTTGCACTTGCGGTTTGTAGTCTCCCTCCAAAATGTTAACAAAAAAGGCAGTTAACTAGGGATATTGTACAAAAATGGCTTTACTGTCAATCGAATTCAATGAAAGTGAAGCCATTTTTTTTGTCGCTTGGGTTTTATAGCTTATCATTAAGTTACAGTTTGAATAATTCTTAGGAAACCTTCGGAATCCTTTTCATGGTATCCCAGCGGAAGTTTATTTTGAAATATGTTCCTAAATTGTTATCAATTTAGTTATTTGTGATGACAATTCGTTTTATTTAATTGCTGTTTTAATTAAAACAACTAATTTTTAATAAAAACTTTCGTAAACTATTTGAATTATGAAACTATTTCGTTTTTAATTATATAATATTTATACAAGAATGGGACACAGTACAATAGAAGGCTCTCTTATCAGAAATAAGATGATTAAACGAAACATGCCTGAATAAAATATTACTCGTTTTCGAAATACGGTTGAAAATTGAAAAATTATTACTGGCTATAATTTTCTATTTCTCAGTATAATTTTACTGAATTCGGCAAATATGTTTGGTGTCTATAAGCAAAAAATCAATTAAATAAACTTTTCCAGTGGCGTATGGCGTGGATAAGTAACACTTTCATCACTTCTAAATTTTACGCCACTGTCCAAAAACTTACTTAGATTCTAATTTTGAATTTATTGATATTTTTTTAAATAAATCATGTACTTTTGTTGAGAATACATAAATTGATTGATTTTCAAGATATTCACATTTGTTTTTAATTTTGTAATTTTGAATTTTCAACAACAGTACATAAAACATAAAAACTACAAAATTTTAGTGCAAATAAATTTTTGAAGACCAATTGAGGTAAAATTTAAAAGGGATGAAGGTGTAGAAGTTTATTTTGTAAAAAACAATCAAATTTACAAAATAAATTGTGTGAATATAAACCAATCACATCATGAATTTCCAACAAGAGTACATAAAATGTATAAGTATATAGACCGTCAGATAGTGACAGGTTTAGGTCCCCCATTTTCCCGTGAAAGCCTCGAAGAATGTTGAAAAGTAGATCGATTTTAAGTAAAATGAAAGTAAATTTACGAGTAGCTCCTGGGGATAACACATGGAAAATTTGATTTTCCCTTACAAAAAAAAAGAATATTTGTTTCCCATTTTTCCTCGCAAGACGTTTTCACTATATGAATAATTAATAGAACTAAGCTTTGGAAAACCAAAGGCAATAATGTTGCAAGTGGCTAAAGAATTGAAAGATTTTTCCACACAAGCCCATCGATTGTTTGAAGACGTACATCGTCACTAGTCCGAAAAATATATTTTCTTGAATGATCTGAATGTATAAGTGCATTTTGTGGTCGGAAATTTTTTCTGTTAAGAAAAATTGAATTGTCCATGTGTTATCATGTTAACATCGATGTACTTTTCAACCCTCTTTGAGGCTTGTATGCGAAAATGGGGCACCTAAATCGGTCACTTTCTGACGGACTATTAGTCCAAATAAGTTTTTTGGATAGTGGCGTAAAATTTAAAGATGAAGGTGTCACTTATCTTTGCCGTAGCCACTGGTAAAGCTTATTTAAGGCCGCCATTTTAGTGTATTTTACATGGCCGAATCTATTACTGGAAGGATTTCTGTAAAACTTTGGCAGGTTATAGTAAAATATTGAATGATTAAAATAAGACAAGTGATAGTCACAGATGCAGTTCAAAAAAGTTTACATCATTCTAAATAGTTTTTAGATATTCTTGCCAAATTTTAATAATCACTTTTATGTACTTTTTAAAATGCGCATGAAATACAATTTGATAAAAAATCGATAATTTTATTGCGTCCATATTGAATTTTAGTTCAGGAAGAGTAATAGGTGTCGAATTAAGCAAATAGAGCGAGAGTTCCGATGCCGTGTCGCCGTAATTCAAAAATATATAGTATTTAAAGGAAATTAATGGGAGTGTTTAGCGTCACAATGAAGCGCCTATTTCTATTAGTCATTAAAGAATCTGTAATACCGTAACACATACATTTGATCGTTATCTTTTTCTAATAGTGACATTTATGATTGTTATTTCTTTCTAAAATCTGATTAAAATTATGTTTTCATTTCTCATGATACAAAAATGTCAAAATTTCTAACCTCAAATTGAATGTGCAATTAAATTGCATTTAAAAACTGCAATAAAATAAACATTTGTTTGCGTTAGAATAAAAATATCTGGTTATATTTTCAAGTACTTGGGGTCCCTATGAGAAATAAAGAAAGAACCAGTCAATCTGATAAATGTTTATAAAATTTCCTCAAAATCTAGACCTAGACATTCAAAAACGATAGTGGGCTAGAGGCTGTTGCAAAATACAAACTACCAACGTGCTTTTGTCTTTATTTTGAATTGTTTTTGTTTCCAATTTGATATAAATTTATAAAACGTACCTAGTCGATGTTTTTAATTCGAAGAAGAATCGACACCCTCAAACCATTAAAACTTTAAACTTTTGACAACAGTGGCCTTTTCTAATAATACAATATTGATGGTTTTCAGAAGCCACAAGAAAGCAATACTATGTTTGTACCCACCATAAAAAAATAAAACCATGTAAAATCATTTATTACTTAAATTTTGAGCTTCCTAATATTAACAATAATTGAAATTACCTTCGAAAGCAGAATATTCTGTGAGTTTACAAGATATGACCTTCTCCTTTTGTTCATTTATTACTGAATAACGCTAAAAACTTTTTATGTTCTGGTGTAATTCTAGCTTTAATGTTACAAATAGTAATCGAACATATGATGATAGTCCACTTCCTTGGTAGACTTAAAAACAGATAGAAAAATGTCAACAATATTGAGTAATAATGAGTTTGTATAATAAAAAAATGTTTCTTTCTAAACACAAATCTCTTTGAACACAATAATTCTAGAAAGATTTGGATCTTAGAAAGTGTACTTACGTTGCGAATTTCAGAGCCAATAAATTTTATATTATTTATATAAAAAAATCAATAATCATGTTAAAATCTACATTGGGTAAGTTGCCCAAAGATTCTTCATTTAATTCTATTTCTACCTTGGCCATTTTTAAAAAATTAAATAACAATTTAAAACTCTCAAAATCTCAAAATAATCTCGCAATCGAAAACGAGATTACGATTTAGACAGACGCACAGATGAAACCACGTTGCAGACTTAGAGAAAATATTTGACGATATAGCGATTAGGATTTGAATAACATTTCGATTAAGAAAAAAGTTTATCGCTTATCCGGAATTTCAATAATTCTTTAGAAGTAGCGGCAACAAGGTAAAAAACATATCGACTAATGTCTGGAAGGTTATAAATTAGCCAATCAGATTTTAGGCTTCATTATGACGATGTTTAAAAATCATTGTGACGCGCGTTTCAAATTTGCTTGAATTTTTTTGAATTTTAAAAAATTCTTGTAGGAAAATTAAAAAAAAAATTAAAAAAAAATATTTTTAGATTAGATTTTGTGCTAGCTTTCAGAAAAAAATATTTTTGAATTTCACCAAACATGCCCATTAATATGCATAATATTTACAATTAATACAAATATAAATTATATACTAATTTTTTATCGAGTTCCCATAAAAATATATTTTTAATAGAATTTGGTTCTTTGTCTGAAATCAAATATTAAAGTATTTAAAATTAAAATAATAAGAGCTTTATACGAGGGAAATCAAAAATGCACTCAAAGATAAAGTGCCCTTATTTACACTTTGCTCATTGAATACGCTCATATTAAGTCACAAAATCCTTATACTCGTATAAAAGAAGAAAATTACAAATATAAATTAATATAAGAGTAAGAATGAGAGTGACTAATTTTCTAACGATTTCTTATAGTAATGAATTTTTAATAACAGTTGGTGCTTTGTATAAAATCAAATACTAAATTAATTAATTTTAAAATAAATACTTTATACGAGGGAAATCAAAGATGCACTCAAGAGTAAAGTTTTCCTTCAAAAGTCACAAAATACTAATTTGAATGAAGGGGATTTTTTTAGTTTTAAAACTAGTATGAAAAGATTTAATATAAAAATTGGTTTTATGTTTTTTTTTTTGTAAATAAAGTGTGAATTCGACTAAATGAGCATAGGTTATTTCTAAATTCAATAGGCGAATTTTTTATCATGAGCGACATAATCATCAGTACAATAAATGTATGCTACTTTTACAGTGACATCCATATATTATTTTGATCCTAAACTCATTTTATGAGTCAGTTTAAAAAAAAAATCAAGTAAAATAACACTCATGGATCTTTTATTTACTCTTTAAAAACGTTTTTTTTTACTAGGAATGATATATTGAAAAATTTCTAATTTAGTAAAATCTTTATTAAATTCAATAAACTAAAAATAACAAAATACATATAAAAATAAACCTTGGCTTATTTTAAATTTATTTAAGAATGAATGCATAAACAATTATTAAAAAATATAAATCCGAGTAAGAATCGAAACATGACCAAGTAAAAAACATGTGAACTAACACCCAGGAATTTATTTACATTGAAGATGTATCATTTATTTGAAAATGTCTTTTGCTTTCAGTCCTTTGAGGATATTTCTATGGTGTCGGCCCGGCTCATTTGCGCTTTCAACTTTTTCGGCCCACTTGGACTCCAAAGAAAGGTCAACAAAAATAATGGCTCATGTGTACCCAGATTGCAGCCTCTTAGTCATTGCAAGCAATAGCGATATTTTAGATGATTACGGATCTATTTACAATATTTAAATACATGCATAGTTATATAATTATTGGAATTTTTGTATATAGGATAAAGTGTGTAAACATTTTCCTACATCGCCTGTATTTTCTACAAAGGCGTAAAAGGGCCAAATAATATATTTTTTTAATATTAATTCCTATTTTGACTTTACTATTTCTGTTATTATTAATACCATACATTCAATTTACCAGAAACATGTCTAATTTCAAAATTGTACTCTTGAAGTAACAAAGTCCATCTATGCACCCTAATATTACCAAATTTATTTTTTAAAATTGATACTACCTCTAAATTATCCTGTTTCAATAATAAATTTGTTGCCTAATAAATAAAATCTTAAATCATTTACACAAAATATCACACTAGCTAATTCTAATTCTCCTAAACTATAATTTTGTTCATGTTTCTATGTTGTCCTAGACACAAAACATATAGGAACCTCAACATCATCCTGTATTTGTAAAAGTACCCCAGCAAACTTAATTATAGAAGCATCTGTTCTCAAAATAAATTCCTTATGATATACAGGATGATAAATTTTAATTTTTCCTACAAATATTTGTTTGATTTTAATAAAATTCTTCTTCCCTTTTCTGTGTCCATTTCCAACTAACCTTTTTTTTAATAATTCGAATTATGGAATTTCTTTATTCGTAATGTCCGAAATTAATCTTAAAAAATAATTGATTATGCCTAAGAATCTTTTTAAATTTATGGGTCTTTTATATTCGTGTATAACTTTAATTCTATCTGGATATATTTTAATCCCTGTTGTGTCTATTTTAAAATAAATAAATAATTTCTTTTTTAAAAAACTGACATTTATTAATACTTGTCAAGAGCATTTATGAATATGTTCAAATGTTGGAGGTGTTCGTGTTCATCGTTTGAGAAGATAAAAATATCGTCAACATAATGAAGAACAAAAGTTTCATATTTATTGAGAATTTTGTGCAATGTCCTAACTAACATTGCACACGCACGCTAAATTTCGAATGGTACAACACAACATCTATAAATTACACCATCTACTGAGAATCCAGTATAACCTCGACAATCTTGATATAAAGGTATTAACCAAAAACTGTGTTTAAAATATAGTTTACTAAATATTTTGGTATTTGTTATTCTGCCTAAAATTGCCTCTGTTGATATGGGAGCTTCATACTATACCATCATTTAATAATTTATTAATTTCATCTTTTGCTTTATTTTTATAAGTAGATGAGATAAGCTAGTTCTGGACCAAGGTCAGAGGTACAGAGAGAGGTAATTGGGTAATTAGTAATTATCCTAAGTACCCTCCCCCACTCTTCGCGCAATTAGCAAGTACCTCCCAATTACTATCATGTACTGCAACAAGTGTAATTGCATAGTATAATGGCACCCTTCATTACTCCATATACATAGAGGTGTAACTACCTTTCAGAGATGTAAGTACCTTTTCGAGAGTGTTTACTATGTATATAATATCATGCAGTGTGTAATGAGCATGGTAAGTACCCGATGTAAGTCATCGATGTGTAAGTACCTCTTAGATAGAATTACTATGTATATCATATAATGAGTTTAGTCTAAATACATCTCAGTGATTACTATTGTGGCATAGGGAAAATAAGTCTATGTCCAAACACATCCTTGACTCTCAACCGCCATAGCTAGAGTGAAGCGCTAGTCTTCAGCAGACACGGGCCACGTAAACATTGGTGGAAGAGGTAGAACCCCACCCTTCGCGTATCTTCAGACTTGTATATTATGAATAGTGGAGGGAAGCATAGGAGAGGTAGGAATTTTTAGAGAGGGTATATAGTAACGTGCATATCCAAATTAAATCAGTTTATAATCGTGAGTTTTAAGTTACATTATCTAATACCGAAATATTCTTAAAATAATAGACATGTGTAAGTGTAATTGTGGTTTAACATTCACAAGGATAGGTAATTTACATCGACATCAAAATAAAAGTTGTAAGATTATATCTAATCGCACTGGTGAATCATCCAGAGGAACGGAAAGATCCGCCACTTCCCGTAAAAAATGCCCGGGTAGTGCGAAATCCACAAGTATATACTCATCGCACCGTAGACTCACAAAGGAATAATGGGAGATGTGAATCATGTGATGTAGACATCCCTACCAATCAGATGTCATAGCATATGAGGAGTCTTGACCATAAACAAAAGGCCTGCACAATTCATGCCGATGGTATATATTTAATTCATATTGCGTTTAAGTGCAGAATCGCAAGTTACAGAGTCAAAAGTGATGAAAAATATATAGATTATATAACATTTTTTGATGCGATAAAATTTAGAATATTGGAATTTTAAATAGTTGTTCTGAAGGCCCATAATGCCATTAAAGTTAATGTAGAGGTCTTCGCTACTTACGTATTTCTCGCCACAGAGAAAACGGTTCCTTACGAATGACGCTGGTTACGGGCGGTTCTCGAGCGCCAGATTTTTGGTAATGGTTTACTCCACAAACTCTCGAAATATTTATTAAAAAATGAAAAATGAAAATAAACTGATTGAGGAAAAATTGACTTCATTACATCCGCGTTTATTATTTATTAAAAATGAAAAATGAAAATAAATTGATTGAGGAAAATTGGCTTCATTAAAGGTGAACATCGTTTGCCTTTATTTTTCCTTTATCCGCCTACCTAATTATTACAAAACTATTAATAAAATTTACAAACTCAAAATATAATCTTCTTTCTTCTGTTCCGGAGTCAAAACCATACCATTTCCATACCATACCATACCATATCGTCGGACTCGGAACTACCATTGTCGGAAACATTGAAGGCCGACATTACGGCGTCGTGGATGTAGGTCTACCTGTACTCCAATCGATCGGTACCTTCAAGACGGCACAGGGGCGGTGACGGCGGGTGAGGTTGGTGTCTAAGCTGACTCGACGGCCGGTTTCAGGTCTTTTATGTGAACCTGATTGAGTCTCTTTCCTAAAGCATCTTTGAGATTGTAGACGACGGGAGATACGACTTTGACAACGGTGTACGGACCGGAGTATTTCGGAGCTAGTTTGGTGGCCACATGATCCACGGCGGATGACAACGTATGTTTTCGCTTCATCACTAGATCACCAATAGTGCACCTCCAGTCTCGTCGACGCAGATTGTAGTAATGAGCCTGCAAGGTAAAAGCTCGGGACAGGTTGAGACGGGATAGGTCCAAATACTCTTTGAGTTTTCCTAGTCTCTTGACAATATGCCGTCCTTCTGGCACCGGGAACAAAATATCCTTACTGGATTCTGGCAATGGGTTCTCAGATGTCCTTTCTGTCCACATCTCCAGCACAACACTTCTCCACGTGAGGTGGATGGTTGTGGTTCAACTCTTTGCGGCTGATTACGAACGATGGGGACAGGTGAGAAAACGGGTTTATTGTCGGTTGCGGATAGTTTAGCTTGGTAGAATCGAGGTGGATCGGGAGAAGAATAGCATGGGGACTCGGATGGTTTAAATCCGGTAGACTCGTGAACGGGGTATCGGATAGGCTCGGATTGTAAAGGATAACGGAAAGCGGTATTCCTCAGAACAGAGCTAGTTGACGGTATGCCCTGTAATTCCTTCCTTAGAAGCTCTAATTCTTGGACCACTTGACTACAAGTAATGACATCGGAGTAATCCGTCTTTCGGATTTGCTGACGATATTCGGGGAGCAGATTTCGGTATAGCTAGGTTAATTGTTGATCACTATCTAGCTTGCCATGTCTCCTCATCAAGGTCTGCAAGTCGATGACGTAGCTGGTAACGCTTTCATTTCGACGCTGCAACCTTCGGTTTATTTCGACCTCTAAGTAGATTTGATAATTAATTGGGAAAAAGAAAGTTCGGAAACTAGTTTCAAAATCTTTCAAGGTATTTAAGGAGGTACGAACATTTCTGAACCATAACGCTGGATCTCCGGAGAGTAGTTCAGGCAAACATGGTAACAGTCGGTCTTTATCAATCTCTTTCGCAACACAAATCTCATCTAGTCTTTCTAGAAAAGCTACTGGATCATCTCGGTTTCCAAAAGAAACTTTCCAATCGTGGACTTTTATTGACTCAAGGGTAACGGAGGGTGGGGGTGTCATTGTCGTTTGCTCTAATTCACCAAACGGTTAACGTGCCAAATTTGTATTTATGCATCGCAGGAACGCAACCAAACGTTTTCGCTTTTCCTGCACAGTGCTAGCGAACGCAAGCGGGTTTTTGTTGTTACGGAATGGGCTTTATGAAGAAAATAAAAAAAAAACAAAAATTCTGCAAGGTAGAAGAAGAGTAATTGGTCCCTTAAAAAAAAATGGGAATCCAGGCGGCGTTGAAATTCTAGTACTTAATTGTGAACGGTTTGTCAAGTTCTAATTTACTATACTCTTACGGCTAGTCAATGTTATCTGGTTTATTACTGGGCTATAAAGACGGCAAGAAAAAAAAAAGGGTCTAATTTACAGTGGAGCAGACTAGATTACGTTAAAGTATCGAATACGGTGGCAGGGCGGAAATAGCAAGGGATTGCCTATCGGGAAGTAACTAGGTCCCTGCGCGGGCGCCAAATTTGTAAGAGGTTTTCTCGCCACAGAGAAAACGGTTCCTTACGAATGACGCTGGTTACGGGCGCTTCTCGAGCGCCAGATTTTTGGTTATGGTTTACTCCACAAACTCTCGAAACGGCGTCGAAAGTACTCGGTTAGCTACAGATGGAGATGAAAAATTTCAGGGGTTAAAGGTCACTTAGACACAGGTAATAGTAGGCCACAAGTAACGGGCTTTAATCGTTGCTTGGGCTGGTACAGAATTTATTACTAGCTGAAATATAAGGGGGAAATAAAGTAGGGCATTATTAACCAGTAATACGGCAGGTTAACATTGAGACATATATTGTGATTAACTATTTACAACAAAAAAAAATTAAATATTTCAACGCCCACCCCAGTTGTGGTGATAGTCAATATAACCCTGAATAAATTAAAAAAAGAAACAAAACGGATGGTATTAATTCGCGACTAGTCTAAATCAGACGTCAAAATTATATTAAAATAAAATATATGTTCCGGTCACAGAGAAAAAAAAATATTAACTTGGCTATTTACTCGGTAATTAACCACGGTATCGGGAATTAAACTATAATGTAGGTATTTTGCTATTTATGTGAGGAAAAATTAGCTAAACGGTCGAAGAGAGTGCGAGAAGACAGGGACGCGAAAGAATTACTTATAGTAAATACACGGAAAGAAAATAAAAATAAATTTATACCCGGGGTAGTCTATTATCCCAGAATGATCGTCATCACGAGCCCGCTCAGACAGGGTAATGAAGCTATTCTTGATTTCTACAACTTGCAGTTTGCACAAAAAAAAATGAAGCATATAAAGCGGAAAAGAAAACTAACACGGATAGCACCTAGTCCAAGAATGAACTAATCGTCATCACGAGCCCGTTCAGACAGGGACACGATACTATTTAAAGTTATTTGAATTGACGATAAAAGAGAAAAACAAATTATTATCGGAGAGAAGAAAATTACTAACGCGGATAGTACCTACTCCAAGAGTGAACTGATCGTCATCACGAGCCCTTTCAAACAGGACAGAATACTATTTAAAATTATTTAAAATTTGCTGTTTACAGATAAACTAAAAAAAATTATAACGCAGATAGCACCTACTCCAAGGGTGAACTGATCGTACTCACGAGCCCATTCAGACAAGAACAGGATGCTATTTAAGATTATTCAAATAAACGGTAAAAGAATAAACAAACTATTAAAAGAGGGAAAATGTCTCCACGAAAACTCCGTTTATAAATATTCTCAACTTAATTACAACGCGGCACTTACTAAACAAAAGTATTTATCAATAAAATCAAATTTAATTCCCGATTTAACCTATCAAAAGAAAAAAAAATAATTTCTTAATACAGACTAACGATCAAAAGTCTAAAATCCCTGGTTTTACAATATTACAGAATTAAATCCTATCATTTATTATTTAATTCAAATTCTATCCCTTTTTAAAGAAACGGTATTATATTTGTTAAGAAATAAATTCAAATATTTATTAATGAAATCAAATTAAATCTTTTAACTAAACACTATCTATAAAAAAAACGGTAATATTTTTACCAAGAAACAAATTCTAATATTTATTATTTAAATCAAATTAAATCTTTTAACAAAACACTATATAAAAAAAAAGAAACGGTATCATTTGCCAAGAAACAAATTCTATTATTTATTAATGAAATCAAATTAAATCTTTTAACTAAACACTATCTGAAAATGATCCTATTCCTACAAGCTAATTCGGTTTTTAAAATGAAATACGGACTCAATAATAAACGTAAAAAGCGGAACAAGGTTTTTTATCTAACGGATTTGTAAATATACGAAAAAGGAAAAAATATCGGCGTGATTTGATTTCTAGTGTGGCTTATTAAACTCAACTGCTGGCCACCAAAAATTATATCGAACTGATAATTTTAATAGCATCTCGGGTCTCATTCAAACAACTGTCCCTTTCCCAATAGAAATCCCACCTACGCTCAGACCCACCGCGCAGCGAGATTTCGAGTGGTGTTCGCGCATCTGTAAATTAACTGAGGATCGACAGTTCAATCGCGTTAAATATTTATTAAAAAATAAAAAATGAAAATAAACTGATTGAGAAAAAATTGACTTCATTACATTCGCGTTTAATATTTATTAAAAATGAAAAATGAAAATAAATTGATTGAGGAAAATTGACTTAATTACAATTCATGGACGAAATTTGTAACTTTGACGGGTGATAATGCCGGTAGCGATTTCGTGAAACGGTTAGAGGACGATGTTTTGACTATTTATAATACGTATTTAAAAGACATTGTCCCTATGCACCAACTGTCTAATGACGAAATAGAAGATTTTAACACATCGACTATATGCTCTATTTGCGATGAGATCTTTCAGGAAGGCGATGTTAAAATAAGAGATCATTGTCATATTACCGGTGTTTGCACCGAATTAGTTTTAATTTTAATACATGCTGCGCCATCTCTCACATTGACTATCAAGTTCCAACTCCGCGAGTACCGTGAGGGATGTGACGATATGGGTGCGACCAAGAAAAGAGTCGAGAAACTTATCTCGAACGCGACGGAAGCGAAATCCCTGTGCCAGTCTGCACCACTTTATTATTTTTAATAAATCTATAGTTCAAAGTAATTTCTAGTGTTTAATTTAAAAGGGATCAAAATCCCGAAAATTCGAAAAATAGATTCGGTTTTCATCGAATCATCATGGTCCTTTAGATCCGGATTAACATTATCATCGTCGAGTTAAGTTAATTCGAGTGATTCGAAAGTTTAGTTAATTCGAAAGACTATCATCGTCGAGTCCAAGTGCAAGTGCTACAAGTTGAAGCAGTTTAAGTCTACAAAATCATCGAATTTACAAGTGAGTCTGTTCCATTTTACCTATAATCAATTTACCTTTTCATTTTAATTATCAGTTTCGATCTGAAGTAAAAATGCCTGAAATAACAGAGCTAAGACAAAAAGAGGTTTTTTAAAAGCAAATTTAACACGTGTCGGACATACGTGAATAAATTAGATTTGCAACAATTCGACAAAAAAGCATTTTTAGAATTACAGCGACGCCTCTATAATATAAATCCAATAATTTTTGAATTTAACGAGTTACAAAATAAATTAGAGTCGCTTTCAACAAATTTATCGGACGAACAGATCGAGAGGGATAATTTCGAATAAGAATATTATGATTTATGTTGAACAATCGAAGAAATTCTTGAAGTATTTTCTAAATCTCAAATTAAATCTTTTCAAGATAGTCAAGTAAATAGTACTAATAACTCAAATCCTAATTTTCAAATGATGCAATTACAATTACCAGTTTTAAATTTAGAGGTTTTTAATGGTGATTACAATAAATGGGTAGAATTTCGAGATTGTTTTCAAGCAATCATAGGTAACAATCCAGCGTTAACAGGTGTACAAAAATTATGTCATCTACGAAAATCATTAGGTCGTAATGTTTTAAAAACAATTGAATCTTTTCCACTTACCGATGCGAACTACGAAGTTGCATGGCATGCGTTAATCAAACGATATGAACGAGGTAAACTCATAGTCGAAACGCATGTACGCAAAATAATTAACTTTCCTTGTGTAGCCAAAGAGTCGTCAATAGAGTTACGAAATTTACATGATACTGTCAATAATAATTTACAATCTTTGCGTATTCTAGATCAACCTGTAGATTCATGGGACGCAATTTTAGTGCCTATAATAACCGATAAACTAGATCCTAAATTAAAACGCGAATACGAAACATATTATATTCAAGAAATGGAAAAAAATCCTACCGATAATTCAAGTCCCACTATTACAAATTTACTTAAAATCATAAATAATCGATGCGATTTACTAGAAAGAATGGAAAAAGATAAGGTCGAACCAATAAGACAAAATTTTAAAACTCCGAAAAATTATAATAAATTTCAATCAACTTCAAGTACCCATTTAAGCGCAAATACAATGTCTTGCTATTATTGTAAACGCGATCATACAATTTACAAATGCAGCGATTTTCTTAAATTAAATATTCTCGATCGTATTAAAGAAATTAAAAAATTAAAATTTTGTTTAAATTGTTTAAGACCACATGATAATTCTGTTTGTAAATCTACAAACTGTCGAAAATGCAATAAATTCCATAATACTCTTTTACACATTGAAAAAGATAATCAAGCTGTCAACATAACACATCGAGACGAAACCACAACACAAAATTTAGGGCTAATGGGTGAGGCCTCTCATTCAAACACCCTTTCAACCTCTATTTCAGCTGTGGTTAACGAAAAGAACATTTCTTTGTTTACGAGTTCACATGTGTTGTTATCGACTGCAATAGTTTTAGTTCAAGATAGGCAAGGCCAAACACATAAGTGTCGAGCAATATTAGACAGCGCGTCTATGTCTAATTTTATTAGTGAAAGAATTTTTAACATTTTAAATCTTAGCCCTATTCCTACTAACCATTCGATCATAGACGTAGGTCAAGTTACTTCTTCAATTAAATTTAAATCAAATATAATAATTTCCTCAAGCGATAGTACATTTATCTCAAATATATCTTGCTTTATTTTGCCACAAATCGCAAGCAACATTCCTCAAATTTCCTTCGATACAAGTTCTATTGAAATTCCCTACGATATAAAGCTAGCAGACCCCCAATTTAATATATCAAAACCGATTGATATGTTATTGAGTGCTGGATTATTTTGGCAGTTAATAAAACCAGAAAAAATTCAAATAGAAAATACTAAATTGATTTTACAAGACACGAAACTTGGTTGGATCATATCAGGAGAAATGTCAAGTAAAATTCCGGATAAATACCTTTTATTTAGATAATCAGATTAAAAAGTTTTGGGAAATCGAAGAAATTATTTCCAAACCTCTGTTTTCTGAATCCGAATTATTTGCGAAAATCATTTTAATGAAACACATACCCGAGACGAAGAGGGGCGATTTGAAGTTAAAATTCCGTTTAAGAAAAATTTTAATGATTTAGGAAATTCTAGAGAATTTGCCTTAAAAAGATTTTTTATGTTAGAAAAAAGACTTTTAAAAGATAAACATTTATACTCTGAATATGTAAAATTCATGAATGAGTATAAATCTATGAACCATATGACAGAGATTCCAATTAAACAAACTGAAGAAGAATTAAATTATTTTTTACCGCATCATCCAGTTATTCGCGAATCTAGTTATACAACTAAAGTAAGGGTAGTTTTCGACGCGAGTATGAAATCAACTTGCGGTCTCTCATTGAACGATGTAGGACCAACAATTCAAAATGACTTGTTTTCAATTATTTTACAATTTAGAATGTTCAAATATGTCTTAACTTCCGATATTTCAAAAATGTATCGCATGATTAAGATAAGCGATGAGAATAAACGATTTCAAAGAATTTTTTGGAGGAGCGATCCATCAGACGAAATAAAATGCTACGAATTAGGCACAATTACCTACGGCACTGCGTCCGCACCATTCTTGGCCATTCGTTGCTTACAACAACTAGCACTCGAAAATGAAATACGATATGCAGACGCTAGCAATACCATAAAAAATAATTTTTATGTGGATGATTTTTTGTATGGTTCCGATTCTGAATTTGAAATTTTAGAAATTCAACATAATGTTACGACTATATTACAGAGCGCAGGAATGAATTTACGAAAATGGCTTTGTAACAAGCCCGATTTAATTAATAAATTTATATTAAACGATAATTTAGAAGCGAATGTTTTAAATATAGGGAAAAATAAGGCATGTAAAACACTAGGAATCTCGTGGAATTCTACTAGTGACAATATTCAATATTTAAGCTCTATTTCTATACAAAATTATTAACGAAGCGATTAATTTTGTCACAAGTTTCTCAATTATTTGACCCCCTAGGATTAGTGGGACCCATAATAGTAGTAGCAAAAATTTTAATTCAAAGTCTTTGGCAAGCAAATGTAGGATGGGACGATACGATACCAACTTATTTGCAATTACAGTGGCGTCGTTTTCACGAAAATTTGATTTATCTTAAAGAAATAGAAATTCCTAGACACTTAACTGTAGCCAATAGAGTTTTTGCGCAATTACATGGATTTTGCGATGCAAGTGAACGTGCGTATGGTGCATGCGTGTACATACGCAGTAAATTGCCGGACGGTACTTACATTGTACGACTGCTCTGCGCAAAAAGTAGAGTCGCGCCACTTAAAAAATTAACTCTTCCGCGTTTAGAATTATCAGGTGCATTACTTTTAGCACAATTAATTGACAAAATAAAAATATCCATAAAAATCGAAATTATTAAAATTTATTTATGGTCCGACTCGACAATTACGCTGTCGTGGATTCGTGCAAGTCCAAATAAATGGAAAACGTTTGTCGCGAATCGGGTTGGAGAAATTCAGCGTTTAAGTACTATCGACCATTGGAACCACATTAGTTCTAACGAAAATCCAGCCGATTTAATTTCTCGAGGTACTGTAATTTTAGAATTAATAAATTCCGAGCTGTGGTGGTCAGGACCGTCCTGGCTCACTCAAGAAATTCTCCCAACTTCCGATTTAAATTTTTCTGATGAAAATGTACCAGAACAAAAACGATTTTGAATTATTTGATAAGTTTTCCAAATTACGTAAGCTTCAACGAGTGACAGCTTATTTCTTACGATTCATTTCAAATTGTAAGGTAAAGTCAAATATTCTTCGAAACTTCGGAGCATTATCAGCTAATGAAATGCAAAATTCGTTGAATGTTTTGATTTCGCTTGCTCAACAGAAAGCATTTTCTAGAGAATATTCGAACTTATTAATCAAGAAATTTGTACATAAAAAGAGTAGTTTAGTAGCTTTAAATCCCTTTATGGATGACAATAATTTAATTCGAGTAGGAGGACGCCTTAAAAATAGTCATTATTCATTTAATAAAAAATTTCCGATAATTCTTCCTAGCGATCATAATCTCACTAAGTTAATTTTAAGAGATGAACACTCTCGATTATTTCATTGCGGTTTTTCCACATTACTTTCGTCAATTAGAGAAAGATATTGGCCAATTAGAGGTAAAAATTTAGTCAAAGGTGTAGTACGAAATTGTGTAACCTGTTTTAGAGCGCGACCAAGAACCCCCGATTATTTAATGGGAAATCTGCCGAAAACTCGTATTACTCCTAGCCCTCCATTTTACAATGTCGGTATTGACTACACAGGTCCATTTTTATTAAAGGATAGAGTAACTAGGAACGCAAAGCTTGTAAAGGGTTATATTTATCTTTTTATTTGTCTAGTTACCAAGGCAATCCACTTGGAATTAGTATCAGATCTTACTACTGAATGTTTTTTAGCTGCATTAAGACGATTTATGAGTAGACGAGGAAAGCCTCTTAATATTTACTCCGACAATGCCAAAAACTTCGTAGGCGCATCGAATGAATTAAAATGTATGTATGTAAGTCATTACTAATGACCTCGCTAAAGAAAACATTTCTTGGCATTTTATTCCCGCACGATCTCCATCTTTCGGAGGAATTTGGGAAGCTGGAATAAAAACCGTAAAATTTCATTTAAAACGAATTTTAAAGAATGCGAATCTAATTTATAAAGATTTTTTAACAATTTTGGTTCAGATCGAGGCTGTCGTTAACTCCCGCCCTCTCTATCCTCTTTCAACCGATCCTGAAATTGTCCCGTTAACCCCAGACCACTTTCTTATTGGTAGAAGTTTGACGAGTCTGCCAGATTCAGATTTACATGATATACCCGAAAATAGATTAAAACGATATCAGCGTCTCCAACAACTAGTGCAACATTTTTGGAAGCGCTGGTATAAAGATTATCTGAACGAGCTTCAAACCAGAGTTAAATGGAAGCTCCCGGTAGATACCAGCTATATTCAAGTTGGCAAAGTTGTATTGGTGAAAGAAGATGACATGCAATGGCCATTAGGGCGTATTGTAGAACTTCATTCCGGAAATGACGATATTACCCGTGTAGTTAGTGTTAAAGTGCGAGATCAGGTGTTAAAGCGTAGTATTAAGAAAATTTGTGTTTTACCAGAAGACTTTTAACAAACTGATTTTATATGTCTATGTAATCGTTTCATTTTATTGTTTAAATGTAGTTTATGTAGGTTGAAATGTTTTATATTTCAAGGCGCCCGGGATGTTTGCACCGAATTAGTTTTAATTTTAATACATGCTGCGCCATCTCTCACATTGACTATCAAGTTCCAACTCCGCGAGTACCGTGAGGGATGTGACGATATGGGTGCGAAGTGCGACCAAGAAAAGAGTCGAGAAACTTATCTCGAATGCGACGAAAGCGAAATCCCGGTGCCAGTCTGCACCACTTTATTATTTTTAATAAATCTATAGTTCAAAGTAATTTCTAGTGTTTAATTTAAAAGGGATCAAAATCCCGAAAATTCGAAAAATAGATTCGGTTTTCATCGAATCAACCGGTAAGAAAACACCTGGTGCCGCGCACAGTAATTGTAATTTAAATTATAAAAATTCGCAATTTCTTCCAATATTTTTTCATAATTTGAGTAGGTACGACAGTCATTTATTTATTAAAGAATTATATGGCGAAGGTGAGAGGGCCAAAGTTATTGCCCAAAATAAATAAAAATATATTTCGTTCACTAAACCATTGTACACTCATAGCTATGTAGATAGAGATGGTATGTTGAGAAAAAATTACATAAAACTTAGATTTTTGGATAGTTACAGATTTTTAGAGGATTCCTTGGTTGGGTTGTCAGTAAACTTACCATCGGAATTTTTTGTTGAGACAAAGAAATGTTTTGCAGAAAAAGAAAAATTCGATTTAATGAAAGAGGAAGGGGTGTTTCCATATAATTTCATAGATAATATAATGAAATTAGATCACCCCAATTTACCTTCAAAAGACGAGTTTTATGACAAGTTAAATGATTGTCACATATCCGATGAGGATTATGTAAGGGCTCAGAAACTTTGGAATGTATTTAAATGTCAAACCTTGGGATCCTATTCTGATTTATATTTAAAATCAGATGTTTTAATGTTGTGCGATATATTTGAAAATTTTAGGGATGTATCGCTTAAAGCATATAAACTAGATCCGGCACAATATTATATATCTCCAGGGCTGTCATGGGATGCGATGTTGCGCTACACCAAGGTGGAGTTGGAACTGTTGACAGATATAGATATGATTAATTTTTTTAGAAATAGTATACGCGTCGGTATCAGCCAATGCGTAGAAAGAAAACATATTGCTAATAATCCGTATTTATCTGAATATAATCCTTTCGAGCCGAAGTCTTCTATACATTATATCGATGCGACAAATCTCTATGGGTATAGCATGAGTCAGTCTCTACCCACGAAGAAATTTGTTTGGTTATCGACTGAGGAAATCAATCAACTCGATGTTATGTCAGTTGATGATCTCGGGGATTAGGGTTATGTATTAGAAGTTGATGTAACATATCCGCATCACCTTCATGATAAACATACCGATTTACCATTTTTAGCAGAGAATATAGTTCCACCTAATTCCAAAAAAGAAATCCCCAAACTGGTTCCCAATTTGAATCATAAAGACAAATGCATATAACACTATAGAAACTTTTAACAGGCCATAAATAATGGACTAATTGTAACTAAAATTCATCGCGCCCACAAGTTTAAGCAGTCTCGTTGGCTGAAAAAATTTATAGATCCTAATACAAATATGAGAAACAATGCTAAGGACACATCCGAGAAAAATCACTTTAAGCGAATAGTCAGTAGTGTGTACGGGAAAACTATGAAAAATGTGGATGACAGACGCGACATTTACTTTAAAACTCACTTAGTAAGAGAAATTTCCCGAGAGCAAACAACTTAATTGCTAGACCGAATTTTAAGTCTTGTTTCATATTTTCACAGAACTTTGTGGCTATACATATGGGTAGAACTAAAATATATTATAACAAATCACTGTTCGTAGGTTTTACGGTGTTGGAGTTGTCAAAAGTAAGAATGTATGATTTCTATTACGGCACATCAAAACAACAATTAGGCGATAAAGTTTCCTTACTTTACACAGATACTGATAGTTTTGTGCTTAAAGTTATTTCAATAAATTTTTATGAATTTATGCAAAGAAATATTGAACAGTTCGACACATCTAATTATAAAGCGAATAATAAATTTAACCTTCCAGTATCTAAACCAATATTGGGAAATTTCAAAGATGAATATCCAAATCAGACTATCAGCATATTTTTAGGGACAGGCGCCAATGCCTATTATATTAGATCAGATGAAAAAGAGACCAAAACGCTAAGGGCGTAAAAAAATGTGTAATACTAAACAGCTTAAACATGACGGATTACCAAAAAATTGTAGAAGGTGTGGGTAAGATATTTAGAAAAATAAATTCTTTTAGAAGTACGTTACATGACATATATACTGAAATGAAAAACAAAGTTGCATTTTCTTACAACGATGAGAAAAGGTTTATAATAGCAAACACCGTGAAAACTGTACCGTGGAGATACAGAGATATTCAGGAATATAGTAATGGACCTCGAAAAACTGTAGCTGACTTACGGTATAACGTAGCCAATATTGTAAATAATGGTAGCGATGAAAATAGATTAGATTTACTGTTAAGACTATTATTAGAAGAAATGTAAATTGAAAGTTTGTAACATATATGTAACAAAATAGGTTTATTTTTATAAAATTTCCAACTATCTCTCCCCTCCACTCCCTACTCATTCCTACCACAATAAATAGTATGTGCTCATGGTCAGATATTCATTCTGCCTTATCCAGCCAAACCAGAAAACTTGTAAAAAAATGTCTAGCAACATAGCGACCATAATAGCCAGAGAACAAGCCATAATTGACCATGTCATGTTGAATAAATCATGGGGAAGTTTTAATCAGAAGCAAATAGCCACAACAAATCAACGTTGAACAAGGCCCCTAAAAAGAAAATGTAGCATATATTAATGTTAGGTTATAAGCATAAAAAAAATAAAAAATTGTAAAAAATTACTTTGAGTATATATTTATACTTATTTCCGTCTATATTCCCCCCCCCCCCCCCCCCCCCCCCACCCACATTAAAATAGTAAGTACAACTGCCAAAGAACAAGCCGTAGGCCACCACGTGGTGATTAATAAAACATAGAAATTTCTAGATGGAGTAGGTAAATAACTGAACGAAGCAATTTTAAAGAAGTCAAGGATAGCAGTAGACAATGGACGCAAAAATTATAATGAGGGATACGTGGTTTTGTAACCCACACTTCAATATCTCTCACCATTACTGACCACCCCACTGCCTCCAACCGCCCCCAACCGCCCCCCGCCTTCCCCGACCTAAACCGCCGAAACCGCCCCTCACCGATGCCTCCGGTCTCATCGCCTCCCCCAACCAAACCCGCCCTCTCGCCAGTCGTCAACCAACCGCGGAGTAGAGGTTGCGGCGGTAGCCGACCCCCGGAAGCGTAGAGGCGGCAGTAGGGGGCGGTTTCGGCGGTATTTTAGGATGCTACTCCTTTTTTTTCTCCTTTTTTCCTTTTGTCCTTTTTTTTTTCTTTTTTTTTTTTCGATGAAGAAGCTTCGTCGATGCTCTCCCCACTCTATCCCCACTCTATCCCCACTCTATCCCCACTCTATCCCCACTCTATCCCCACTCTATCCCCACTCTATGTCCCTCTTTACGTGTACTATACATACCCAGCACCCGGGCTCCAAAACTCAGTTTGCCCTAGATCACTACCGAAGACAGTCATGGCCGATGTCATTGAAATTGCAGAATGCGACTCGACATCTGAAATTATTACAGGGGTAGGTGCAGATTCCGATGACCCCTGTGATTCAACTACAGGTCTGAGACCTCGACTGCCATCGACACCGCCCGGCCCATGCGAATCCCGGATCCTAATTCTGGATAAATGGTCGTATGACACCGAGCCGAACACTGAGTCCCACGACTCAATGTCCGACGACTCAATGTCCGACGACTCGATGTCAGACTCAGATAGCGATTCTGACTTGCAATAGGGCGTCTGTCTTCGTCCAAAAACGGTCCTTTTCAGGACCAACAAAAAACCTGAAGAAAAAAAAACGGTTCTTTCTTAGAATCAACAAAAACTATGCGATACTCGTTATTTACAACATGAGGCTGTGAGAGACTCCCACTCTCTTCTCCACTCCCCTCTCTTTTCTATCGCTATATATATGGAGACCAGCGGTAAGAAATTCAGTTTACTTCAGTTAGCTGAGTTAACTACTTAACATTCTTGTTTTATTTTTTCAAGTTCAAGCTCAATATGAATTCAATCGAAGAAACCGTCGCTGCAACGAACTCCATCCTCCCAACAGGAGAAACCGCCGCCGCTGCTGCTGCTGCTGCTGCTGCTACCACTGACACCCTGCTCGACTGCATGCCGGACGATTTCGATATAGAGATGCTATTGATGACTGCAATGACTGCAATACCTAGCCCTGTGACGCCGATGGAGTTGTCCCAGACTATGGTCGAAATCGCTCCGGTATTGGCCCCGTTACCAGCCTGGTTAACAGCCCCGTTACCAGCCTGGTTAACAGCCCCGTTACCAGCCTGGTTAACAGCCCCGTTACCAGCCCCAGAACTGGTGGTAATACGATAACGAGGATGATTTCGAATCTGTAGGGCCAAAGATCCGGGTCCTCAGCAATGTCCGCATCCCTACACTGCCGGCCTCAGTCACGGCGAATAAACTGCCGAAAGGTAAACTTGTCGGCACAATTGAAGGTCGAAGCCAACGAGGCCGCAAGTGGTTGTGTCAAAAAGCAAAAGGCCGAGGGCCGCAAAAAAGCAGAAGACCGTGACTGTGAAGAAGTTGAAGGCCGTCCTCAACAAGTGCAGCTGCGCTAATCCCGATTCCGCCCAAAGATGACGATGAAGACAGCCTGGTGAGGGATTTCAACTCCGCCAGCGCCATGCTAAGGAATCTGCAGACGAGGTTAAAGAGTAACATAAAGCACGTGGACACCACCGAATCCACGTTGAAGCAACTCAAGATGATGGTGAGCGGTATGGAAGTGGATATGGGGGTAACCATAGTACCACTGCAGCGCACGTCTGATGCATTGACTGACGAAGGCTTGCGCATCCAGCTGCACTTGGCTGAATTGAAAAGGCAGACGGACGAGGCCCTTCACCACCAAGTTATTGTGCGCCAAAAGCAGAGGGATGTGGACGCGGAAATTAATAAAGTGAAGCAATCTCATCCGGACTAAAAAAAAAAGGCCTGTGAGATTGTTGAGGTGCGATTTAATGAATTAAGTGAACAGTTACCTGCTCGGAAGGCGAAATACAAACACGTGTTGGGTGGCATATTTTCGCTGGGGATATGTGAAGACATTTTTTTTAATAGTTGCGGTGATGTGTGCCTGCCGAGGGGGTCGGGTCCAGAGTGAATTTTTAGTCGGCCGTGCTATTCAGTCGGGAGCACTACCTAGTCATTGGGCGGCTAGGTGTCTTCCAGAAGATTTTTACCACTTCCCAAAAAAAATCGAAAACAAAAATAAGCAAATACCTATACCGAGGTAATTTGAAAATGTAGTGTTAGATATATATTATTAGTTTGAATTTTTTTATGGATGCGCGCTAGGAAGACGGGGTATAAACAGTTATTAGAGGACATAATATGTTCGCGATAAGGTAGGTAAATACATTTTTAATTTAGTTTCCGCTAGTTGTGGTTAAGTATACCTACCGGAGACCTTCCACATTAAAAAAAGGAATGAGCTTTAGCTAATACCTCCAGGGTGGTTTCAAAATGTAGCTTTAAATATAAATGCTATTAGTTTGAATTTTTTCACTTTTTAATAATACGTATAATAACGAAATTTTATGATATGTACAATATTCCACTATCACTTCTCCCATACTTTTTCAGATTACTATTAATACTCATCACACATATGCTTACATTCATTCTACTTCATGATGTGTGATTCTACAAGTGGTACAGGATTTAGCCCACCCTGATTATATAGGGGAACCATCGAAGAGCTGTTTCAGATCATGTCGGGTGAATATGGACAGGAATTGAGTCCATACAACTCATCATCTCCTGTGATAGCACTGCGGTAGAAACAGCCGTATTATCTGACAGAAATAAATCGAACAGCGACGCAATGTACAGGTAAAAAGTATAATTTTGTGTCGACTTTAATTTTAAATTGGCTCTCATTCAACATTTAGCCACCATCTTGTTATTAAAAGAGTTCTTTTAACCTCAATTGGCCGCATTTTCCTTGAAGACCTCGCACTACTATGCATACATTAAGTTATGGTTGTTTTATTAGTAAGCGCCTCACTTGCAAGATTTGTGTTGATAAGGAGGTGCAAATGGTTTTTATACCATGTAGACATGCTGTATCTTGTGTAAGATGCAATCGATCTGTAGTTTTTTGTATTATCTACAGAGCGCCGATTAATGCTAGAGTAAAATGTTTTCTTACATCCAACTTTCCGGAACTAGAGGCACTCTACTGAGCGTGATGTTATGCAGGGGAGGTGGTTAATTCGAGGGTTGGGAGAGTGAAGGTAGAAATACATAACCATATATAAGGAGGTCCCGACCACTTACCAGCATCAGTCATCCCATTAAAGCTGACCATCACCCTATTATAGCTGAATATCACCGAGAAATGGATAACGCAGTAAACGCCGCATTTGTGTCTATGGTCGAGCGCCACCTGGCTTTATTAGCACGTTTCGACGAAAATAAGCCGAGAATTGGTGAATTTTGGGACCAGATAGAGCATGAAGTAAGTTTTTAACCATGATCTTATGCTTATAAAATAACTAATCATTATACTTCGTTACAGGTTGAAGCTGCTGCTGCCGCTTCTGCTGCTGCTGCTGCTTCTGCTGCTGCTGCTGCTACTGCTGTCGGTAATGATGGAGGTGGGGGTGATGAAGGTGCTGCTAGCCCAGCACCACCAGCCGGCGAGGCTATGATGGGTGCAGTTGGTCCTGCCCGACCCGCCGATGAACCCGCCAGCGATTACGAGAATGAGGGCATTGAGGCTGATGCTCCCGGATCCCTGACTTCTTCAAAAAGGGAGTTAGCTGTATTTCGGGATAGAGGTGGAGATCACTTCTGCGTGACAACCAGCTCCGTTATTGTGAAGTTGGTTATACCCAACATGGAGCAAAGCAAACTTCTGTGTAATCCCTGCTTTCTTTATTACGAGAATGTGGATAGAAATCCAAATGTGAGGTACACACACGAATACCAATATTTTGTTGTGAAAGGGGGAAATTTGGGGGACCCGCAAACATGTGATTTTTGTCACAACTTTTTTTCCCACTTCTGTGATACCAATGTGTGTCCTGTGTGTACAGGCGCTTGATATAAAGGAGTCAGGGGTTGTAATACGGTGGCTTTCTCATGCCTCGATAGCCCTATATATATATATATATATATATATATATATATATATATATATATATATATATATATATATATATATATATATATACATTATATATTAGATTTAATTTGTAAAGTTAATATATTTGTTTTCTAAGTTTTATTTATATATCTAAGTTTAAGTTTATATATATATATATATATATATAGACTTATAAACGCTCTTATACAGGCCCGTACAAGATATCTTTAATTCGTTATGAAGCCCGAGGCGACGTTGTGAAGCCCGACCTTGGGCTTCACAACGAACCCCGTGTATTTAACAACCATTCGATTCCGCTTGCTCTACACATCCTTCTACCAAAATTTCTCGTTGGGCTTTACAAAGTACCATTTATGCATTTACTTATACAAAAAGTTTTGAAGACCTGACTGTAGAGGGCGCTTTCGTGTATAAGATTTATACAGTAAAATAATTTCATTTAAACAGGTTGTTGCCGGGCCCTACAACTGACAACACTGCTAGGTCCGAGAACGTGCGTAAAATATATTTTCAAGAATATACAGTCGGGATTTGCAACGCACATAGTATATCTTGATAAAAGATACATATAAAACAGTTATTTAACACATTGCATGTCACGGTGTTAGCAGAGAACGCTGTGGGCCAAACTGATTACCGAGTGGAAAGTTGCATTCGTTGCATTATAGTTTCAGAAAACATTTTGTTATTTTATTTTTTCTCCGAAACTTTGCTTGTAAAAGAAACAAAATAATACGTTCTTGTATTTGCAATTGAAAAGCTTGCATTAAAAAAACCTACACTTTCATAAAAAAAGTTGGGGGTCGCAGCAAACCCCCCATAAAATTAAAAAAATTAACAAACCTCTTGGTATTTTGCCCCATAGAAAATAAAAATTGACTTGTTTCAGGAATTTTGCAACAAACCTTTTTTTAGCTTACAGAATGAGTTCCAGTTAAACGTTCTACTCTGTACTGTATTTGGTACTCAAATAAACTATGCCTTTTTAGTGTTTTATTACTTTTTTTGTTATTATATTTAATTTTTATGGTGTATTTCTTGCATGAAAGAAGTGAAGATAGTGTATTTTTTTGTCCCAGGCCACATCTTTTAAATATAAAAAACACCAAAAAAAATCAAATATAATACCAAAAAAAAGGAGTTAACCCCAAAAAGGGATAAACATATTTTATTTCAGTACAAAATATATACCAAATCGGGCCAAAATGGTTTACACCTGCTGCGAGATGTATACTAACAACCACATGTGTTTATTATGTTTCAATAAGACAAATAAATGTTTTTCTTCTTTTTACATTTTTCCTCTTTTTTGTGTAACCATAAGAATTATATGATCATTTCACCAGCAAACTGTAATCTTTCCGTTTTTTTATTATAACCAACGTGTATATTATGTTCGGCAGGGGCCACAGTTGAGATACCTCATTTAAAATACCCTGTGGTGTCCATTCATATTTGAATGGCATCCTCGTGAATAGAAACCTACCTGCCTTACAAAAATATCACCTCTTTCATATTTGACGCAATGTGTTAAAGAGATGGTTTGTTTTATTTTTTATTAATTATCTATAGTTTAGAGCTATTTTAACCGATTTAAGTGAAAATTGGCAGGTTTATCCCTAATAATTAAACTTATTTTCTTCAGCTGCATTTGAGTAGTCATGTCATTTAATAATATTTAGAAAAATGGTGTGATTTTTTGGGCTGATCTTTTTATAGAACAGTAATTAAAAATTAAGCATCTTTGTCCTTTGAATTTTCATCATGACTCACACCGTTTAAAAACAACTAATAATCTTCACTTTTATTTAATTAATTATTTCCGATCATACCTAATATACTTTATGTTCTGCAATATGTTTTACAGGGGCTATCATTTTCTAAAATAAAGAAGGATGATAAATTTATATGTCAAAAAATAGTCTATCTTCGAAAATGATAAACTTAAGCAGCAATTTATTATAAATAATAAAAAATAATATTTAAAACATTATTTATTTCTAGATTAAATTGGAAAAAATACAAACGTAAATAAATCATTGAAAATAACACAATACAAGAAAAAAAGCTTTAAAATGAACAAGAAAGAATAAAAACACTTAAAATAAATTAGATCAGAAATATAAAATAAGTCTCTACTCATAGTTGGTACAAACGTACCTCCGGCTGGAATTTGTGTAGTGGTTGGCGAGACCATCAGAAGTCTCATCTGCAAATATATAGTTTAAAACCCCTGCAAACGAGACGTCAGATAACTCAAAGTTGTAAAAAATATCGACTAAAAAAACGATCGTACCTCCGGCTGCAAATTTACGTAATAGGTAGTTAATATTAATATGCTCTATCACTAAATAAATTATTAGATGTTCAATATTCAAAATTAAAAATAAGACTAATACTGGTTCATTGAATAAAATATTCTTGTAGAAGAACTACCCCTACTCACAGAAAAGGATTAAATCTTAACAGGTATATGTTTCACAAAAATTGGAAATACCATTAAGGGGTTTAAATATTAATGCTGTCGGCTTATTCCTTTAACTAACCGTAAAATTTCTAAATAAATCTTTTAAAATGAATTAAATTGTCTGGTTATTGGAAATAAGATTAACTTTTGTCAATAAGTAATCCGAAAAGGAAATAATAAGAGTTGTCATCTGCTGGAAAGGACGCTGCATACTTATTACGCAGAAAATCAATGAACAGATAATTGAAAATAATTTTAAGGTAGCAAATAGTTTTGTCGAGCACTATAGTAATTGGTAGACTTTTTATGCGATAAGATGCCTTGATTAAAATAAAAATTGACTTGCGCCAGCATTTTTTACAATATTTTATGGTACAGAGGTTAATTATGGGTATTAACACATTACGTTCACAATCTATAATGACAATGTCTTATTCAAATTCTTATGAACAACCTTAAACCATAAGGGATACTTAAATACTATATATACACTAATTCAAAAGACCGTGTCTAACTAAGAACACTACGATTATAATATTAATTGCCAAATTGAAATATTTTAAACAACTATAGTGAAATAAAAAAATATAATAGTAATTTATGTAACGAGTGCACAAAGTGGTACTTTTTTCACGAACAGAAAAATTGAACGCACAAGCCGTCAGGTGTGTGCGGCAATTCCATAAGTGAAAATAAGACATGCATATGTTGCATATCATATTTTTTCTACAGCCATATACAAATAATTAAATAAATTTGGAATATTTTAATTAAACTCCTTCAGTAAATTACAACTATTAATAAATGCATAATAAATGAATTGGAAATTTTACACAATAATATTAGGAAAGTTATTATTTATTTTAGTTTTATTTCGAAATTGTGAATATTGAATACTCAATTTTTTAGTTGACTACTATGAATATTTGATGCAGTTACGTTAAAGATAGAGCGTAGAAAAAATTACCTACCTAACTTCCAAAAAAGGCTGTAGATTAAATAGTATTATATTTCTGTAAGCACAAACACTCCTGTTTCGAAATCTTTACCCCTCTACTTTCCCCTCTATATGTTTTCTATGATTTTAAAGCGATATAGAAAAAGTATACACGCCTAAACCACTTGCAAGCGCCGGGCTCCAAAGCGGCCCATTTGTCTCTCGGGCTTCATTACATACCATTTATAGGTATATATATATATATATATATATTGATATGATATTTTATTTCAAAATTAGTTATATATTATTATATTTTGGGTTTTCACATTTATAAAAATTGTAATCAATGTTTCATGGGTAAGGTCGGTCCTGAAAATTGAAATGAAAAGAAAATCAGGACATCGAATTGCCAAGAGAATTTAAGGGTGGTGAAAAAATTGTAAGAAAATTGTCAGTTGGAAATTTTAAAAGTCAATGGGAAAAGTAAATGTTATACTGAAAGTAAGAAATAGATAAATGTTTAAGTTGAAGAGTTGTACATGTTAAAGATAAAATAAAAGAGGACTAAAAAAAGTAAAAGGTAAAGAAATTTTTATTAAAAAAAAAAAATCAACGAAGTGAGAGCAGATTTGGCAGGAGGGTAGTTTGTAAAAAGCATAAGTAGAGACAATAGAGAGGAGTAGGAGCAGGTAAATACAAACAGACAGGAAGAGACAGGTGCAGGCTAGGGACATTTGGATACGGAGAACGGACAGAGACCATAGCACATAGACAGAGATTTTTAAGAGAAAGAAGAAAGAAGAAAGAACATATTATTTAATATAATTGTTAAATTAATATTTTTTTTAATTTTTTAGTTTCAAAATTCAATATTGTGAACCCATGGAACATTGAAATTGGTTAGATTAAGGTGTAGGTAAGAATTTTCTGTTTTTGAAATCCAAATTGCTATCCTTGTTTGTGTGAACCCACGAACCGTGGGATTTTAAAATTATATTGGGAGAATAAAGGGTGAGTTAATTTTTTTTATATTACAAATTGATTTTCATAACATTATTTTTTTTAAAATTCTATAACAAATAAGATTTTTCATATCAATATATATAAATATATATATATATATATATATATATATATATATATATATATATATATATATATATATATATATAATTATAAGGGATGTATCATCCCTAATAAAAATGTTTAAACTGGTTTATTTCACGATCAAGTATTCTTAATTAATTACAATGTTGCTGTGGTATTGCCACTGTCTATTAGCGTACTCCCGCTCGTCCATCCTGACACGTATGTGTATGGACTTCAAGAATGTATGGTGGGGAGTATAGAGAAATACCGCTAACATATATATTGTTTTTTTTTATTTACCTTTACCTCTACCTTTATTTTATTTATATATCTAAGTTTAAGTATTTTTTTATCTGTATGTATGTAAATGAGGAAATAATACTTTTTTTTAAATCTTCATTTCATTTAATATCCATACTAAACAATATCGCTTATATTATTCTAAAAGTTTTCTTTTTGTGGGAATCCCAGCTACTTCACCAAAGCTTTACTCCCCTTTGTCCGAATGACCTTTTCCACTAAATAAACATCTTTCCATTTTATTTTTAATAATTCCAACTCATAAAATAAGGCTTTAATTGGTTGACCATTTATATCTTCTATAATTTATGTTACGGGGTATGTGCTATTTATTTTTCTTATTTTAAATAATTCAGTTGTATACCCTTTTTTAAATATGCTTTTATATTTACTTATTCTTACGACATCAACGATATGATATTTCGGTTTTTTACGCCTTATTTCGCTTTTCTTTTGCCTATATTGATTGAGTTTAGTTGTTGGCAGGACATCTATTGGCTTCATGTCTATAATTGAATGTGTGGTGTTATTATACTTATTAATACCATCGTTTATAATATCTATCCATCTGTATTTCCCTCTCACTGAATTTTTTTTTAAATATTATGGATTTTATTGTACGAATTACACGTTCTGCCATAGCTGCTTTCTTTGTACTATAAGTAGAATAGTGATTAAATATGGTCCTTGTTATAATATTCTGTCCCATGATCTGTTTGTAGATTTTTAGGTTGGTGTGTACAATTTTAAGGTATATTTAAAAAGGCATTTCTAACATGTAAGCCTGTTTTGTTTCACAATGGTCTCGACCACACATATTTCGTATAACAGTCAATGACTATTAAAATATATCTGTAGCCATTGTTTTCGTCTTTATAACTTTGCATATCCGCCAAATCACTCTGCCATGAGTCTGCATATCCTTTCACAGTAGTTCTTCTTCTAAGAAAATTCCGTCAGGCAGCACGGTAAATCTCTTCAATTATTTGGCTTTTAGACATCCTTTAGAAAATATTAAAATATTATTTATTTTTTGATTCAAACCTATTTATCCTATCCTCCAACCCGACTATAATTTTTGATAAAATCTTAGTATTTTGATCAATACTTTCTTTTATACTTTAAATATCGCAGAGAATTTCTGAAGTAGTAGTATCTCATTTCAGTCGGTTGATTTGGCATTCAATATATACTCTGTTGTGGTCGAGTAATTGGCTCAAAGATGACTGTTTATTTTTGATTTCGTCCACATGGTTAAATAGAATATTATTGGCCTCGTCTCCTATTTTATTCCATTCAACAACCCGTTCTTCAAGGTATTCCCTTAGAGTCCTCACCGTTACAGATGCTGATTCCGTTACAGCTTTTGCTTGTCTAATAACATCATCAACGTGTTCAATTGTAACTCCGTCAGCCGATTGTTCAGGCTCTCCAAGATTTACTAATCGTTTCATCTGCATATCATAATAACTACTATCTGTTAATTTGAATCGAATAATTACACGTTGATTTTTCTTCTTTCTTCCGAATTTGTCGAGACGGTTTCCAGATAACATCCTGTTTATGACTGACCTCTACACCTTAAATGTTTATTATATTATACCTTCTTCTCTCAGTTCTTCAATTATTTATAATATTTCATTAACACGCCCAGTATGGCCCGCTTGTTTTAAACTCCATAATAAACGTAATCTAGTTACCAATTCTTTTGGTTTGTTCCAGTACACGTAATTTGGCTAAGAGCTTGTCATTTTTTTGTATTTAGATATTTTTTTAAATTCCTTACCTACCTTAGAGAACAACGGTCTAATAATTTTTGTCACTTTAGGTAGTTTTTTTTATTTAACCCTGTGGATTTGTCATACCCTACAAAAGGTGCTCCTGTAAGTTCTAATATTTCCTTATACGCCCGCACATTTACATTACTTTTCTTTTTAGGTTCACGATAAAATAGTAGCTCATACAATCCCAAATTATTATCATATTCAGCAACTTTATCATTTCCATTCCAAAACGAGATTTTGCTATCAGAAAATTTTATTTCTAAATTCCTCATCATTGTTTTATTTATATCCGGGCCCATATCGGGTATCATATCGCTTATTACCTCGCGATATTTCCTTTAAATGATGATCATCATCATTTAACTCTTCGTTTCCCGAAGTGTTAGGGGTACCAAATTCGTCATCATCATCATCATCATCATCATCATCATCATCATCATCATCATCATCATCATCATCATCATCATCATCATCATCATTATCAATATCAGAGTCTTTTAGCTTTCATATTTTGTAGAATCTAGTAATTCCGGTTTGCTTTCTCTATTCAAGCTGGATATGATATCACTCTCATGTTTAACGTTGGTGGCTTTTGAAATTGCCTTCAATGGTTTCGTCAGTGGCTCATACATTTTTTCTAAAGCTTGCAGACTTTTAACATGTCCACTTTTTAAGGCATTAAACTTCTGTCTAACTGAATCGAAGACAGCTGCCAATTCTCCTTTGATGTCGAAAACTTTTTTATTACTATACATTTAATCGTTGAATGTCGATTGAAAAATAATGCAAAATATATTGTTTAATATAAATACTCTAATTTTTATTTTTTTAAATCATCCATTAACCTGTGGATTAATTTTATTATTCCAAACAATTTTAACAGCATTTTTATCAGGAATAATAAATTATAATTTTTGATATTCATATATTTTATTTTTAATTACAGTTGGAGGAATATTAATTTTATTTATTTATATAACTAGAATTGCATCTAATGAACAATTTAAATTTAATAAAAATTTAATAGTAATTATAATTCTAGGATTTTCTAAAATTATAATATTAATATTAATTGATCAATTTTATTTGAATTATTTTATAAACATTCAAGATATAGAAAATATAAATATAAACCCTAGAAATATAAATTCATTGAAAAAATACTTTAGTTACCCTAATTTTTATTTAATAATTATAATAATTACCTATCTTTTTATTACACTAATTGCTGTGATTAAAATTACTAATAACTCTTCAACAAAAATTTTAATGAAAATACCAATTCGAAAAAACAACCCTTTAATTAAAATCCTAAATAATTTACTAATTACTTTACCTACAACCTCTAATATTTCCACTATATGAAATTTTGGGTCTTTATTAGGATTATGTCTAATAATTCAAATTATATCTGGAATTTTTTTAACAATACATTATTGCCCTAATATTGAACTAGCATTAATAGAATTTCCCACATTTGTCGAGATGTAAATTACGGATGATTAAAGCGAACCTTACATGCAAATGGGGCCTCATTTTTTTTTATTTGTATCTATATTCACATTGGACGAGGAATATACTATAGATCATATAATATAATTGAAACTTGAATAATTGGAGTAACAATTTTTTTTAACAATAGCGACAGCCTTTTTAGGATATGTATTACCATGAGGACAAATATCATTTTGTGGTGCTACTGTTATTACTAATTTAATATCTGCAATTCCCTACTTGGGAAATATATTAGTCCAATGAATTTGAGGAGGGTTTGCAGTAGATAATGCAACACTAAACCGATTTTTTACATTTCATTTTACCATTTATTATTCTAGCATTTATAATTATTCACTTATTATTTTTGCATCAAACAGGATCAAGAAATCCTATTGGAACAAAAAGAGATATTGATAAAATCCCATTTCATCCATATTTTGTTTATAAAGATATTTTAGGAGGATTAATTTTAATATTTTTATTAACTTTTTTGACATTAAGAAACCCATATCTTTTAGGGAACCCAGATAATTTTATTCCTGCTAACCCGCTTGTAACTCCAATTCATATTCAACCAGAATGATATTTTCTATTTGCATATGCAATTTTACGGCCAATCCCTAATAGATTAGGGGGAGTAATTGCACTAGTTATATCTATTGCAATTTTATATATTTTACCTTTTACAAATAAAAAAAAAAATTTAAGGACACAATTTTATCCCTTAAATAAATTTATATTTTGAACATTATTTGCAATTATTATCCTACTAACATGAATTGGAGCTCGTCCCGTAGAAGACCCCTATATCCTATTACGACAAATTTTAACTGTAATCTATTTTATATATTACTTAATCAACCCATTAATATAAAAAATTTGAGATTCAATCATTTTTAAATAGTTAATGAACTTGTTATAAGTTTATATTTTAAAAATGTAATAAAGAAATTTAAATTTTCTATTAACTTATACTAAATTTAATTAACTAAATAAAAAGAATAAAAATAAATATTTTTATTCTTCTAAAGAAATTTAAAGAGATTGGAAGATAAGTCTTTCTCAAGCTAAATATATTAATTTATCATAACGATAACGAGGTAATGTCCCCCGAACAAAAAAATGAGACGAAAACTAATTTAAAAAAAAAGTAAAACTTATTAAATTTGCTCCTAAAAACAATAAAACTCTTACTTTTCTTATAAATAAAATATTCCCATATTTAGCTAAAAAAATTATTACAAAGCCACCTCTTGAATATTCAACATTAAAACCAGAAACTAATTCAGATTCACCCTCAGCAAAATTAAAAGGAGTACATTAGTCTCAGCTAATCTAGAAACAATTCATATCAAACATAACGGAAATAATATAAATAAAAATCAAACATATTCTTGATAAATAAAAAAATCAATTAAATTTATACTTAAAATTAAAAATAAAAAAACTAAATTTACCTCATAAGAAATAGTTTGAGCTACTGAACGTAATCTTCCTAATAAAGAATAATTAGAATTGGAAGATCAACCGGCTAATATAATTGTATAAACTCTTAATCTAGAAATTCTTAAAAAAAATAAAAACTTAAATTTACCCTAAAAAAAGGTATACAAAACCATAAAACAAAGATAAAAATAAATTTAACATTGGACAAATATAGTATAAATTAAAATTAGATATTAAAGGGTAAATTTGCTGTTCACTTAATAATTTAACAGCATCCCTGAAAGGCTGGATTAACCCTAAATAACCAACTTTATTGGGCCCCTTACGAATTTGAATATATCCCAAAACTTTACGCTCTAATAACGTTAAAAATGCAATTCTAATTAAAACACACAATAATACAATAATAAAATCTATCTTGAAATAAATAGTAATAAAAAATCTAAAATATACAAGTATTATTTGTAATTTAATTACATATAAAGATTCTAAATCTATTGCACTAATCTGCCAAAATAACAATTTAAATCAAAAGCAAATAAATTTTATATCTATTTGGTCCTTTCGTACTAAAATAAATTAATTTTTTAAAGATAGAAACCAACCTGGCTTACACCGGTTTAAACTCAGATCATGTAAAATTTTAAAAGTCGAACAGACTTAATTTTTTTAGCTGCTACACCAAAATAAATTTTAATACAACATCGAGGTCGCAATCTATACTATCGATTAGAACTCTCCAATAAAATTACGCTGTTATCCCTAAGGTAATTTATTCTTATAATCAAAAAATTTGGATCAATTACTTATTAATTCATATTTAAATAAAAAAAATTATATTCTTTATTTTTATTAAAATTAAAATATTAAACTCTATAGGGTCTTCTCGTCTTTTAAATAAATTTAAGCTTTTTAACTTAAAAATAAAATTCTAATAAAATTTATAAGAGACAGTTATTTTTTCATTCAACCCTTCATTCCAGCTTTCAATTAAAAAACTAATGATTATGCTACCTTAGCACGGTCAAAATACCGCGGCCATTCAAATAAATCAGTGGGCAGGCTAGACCTTAAATTTTATTCAGAAGGACATGTTTTTATAAACAGGTGAAAAATAACTTGCCGAATTCCTTTTATAAAACTAAAAATTTTATTTTATTTTTATAAGAAATTATACTAATTTTATCATTATTTCTATTGTTTTATTATTTTAAACTATATTTTAATAAAAAATTTATAAAAATATAAAAATTATAATACTATAAAAATAAATTAAAACATACTTAAAATTATGGAAATTTATAATCCGAAAATATTGTAAATTTCTCAATTTTTAATAAAAATATATTTTTAAGCTCATCCCTAAAAATATTAAATATTACTAATATTAAATTAAAAATTAAAATTAAAATATTAATAATAAATAAATTAAATTTATTTCTTAAAAAACTAGATATATTTAAAAACGAGTAACATTTCATTACTAAAATATTATTAAATATAGTTATTTTACAATAAAAATTTTAAAATTTTTAGCTCTTTTAAATTCGAGATTATTTAATTATAAAATTATTTTTAATAAACACTGATGCACAAGGTACAAAAAACAAAATTTTCTTTTTTAAAATTTAAATCATTCTTTCACAATACTCTACTTCATCATTAAATTAAACTTTTCTTTATAATAATAAATTAAAAATTATTTCTTTTAATAAAAACTATATTATAATTATTAATTAACTATTTATTTCAAATTAAATTAATTTAACAACTATCTTTTTAATGTAAATAAAATGCTTATAAAGCTTCAATTTGAATCTAGACTCACTTTCCAATAAATCTACTTTGTTACGACTTATTTCATTTTAAATGAAAGCGACGGGCATATTTTAGAGTTTAAATCATTTTAATAAATTAATTAAAATTACTTTCAAATCCGAATTCAAAATACTAATAAAAATCTTAAATATTTTAATTCTTTAATAATAATAATAATAATAATAATAATAATAATTAATAATAATAATAATAATAATAATAATAATAATAATAATAATAATAATAATAATAATAATAATAATAATAATAATAATAATAATAATAATAATAATAATAATAATAATAATAATAATAATAATAATAATAATAATAATAATAATAATAATAATAATAATAATAATAATAATAATAATAATAATAATAATAATAATAATAATAATAATAATAATAATAATAATAATAATAATAATAATAATAATAATAATAATAATAATAATAATAATAATAATAACAATAATAATAATAATAATAATAATAATAATAATAATAATAATAATAATAATAATAATAATAATAATAATAATAATAATAATAATAATAATAATAATAATAATAATAATAATAATAATAATAATAATAATAATAATAATAATAATAATAATAATAATAATAATAATAATAATAATAATAATAATAATAATAATAATAATAATAATAATAATAATAATAATAATAATAATAATAATAATAATAATAATAATAATAATAATAATAATAATAATAATAATAATAATAATAATAATAATAATAATAATAATAATAATAATAATAATAATAATAATAATAATAATAATAATAATAATAATAATAATAATAATAATAATAATAATAATAATAATAATAATAATAATAATAATAATAATAATAATAATAATAATAATAATAATAATAATAATAATAATAATAATAATAATAATAATAATAATAATAATAATAATAATAATAATAATAATAATAATAATAATAATAATAATAATAATAATAATAATAATAATAATAATAATAATAATAATAATAATAATAATAATAATAATAATAATAATAATAATAATAATAATAATAATAATAATAATAATAATAATAATAATAATAATAATAATAATAATAATAATAATAATAATAATAATAATAATAATAATAATAATAATAATAATAATAATAATAATAATAATAATAATAATAATAATAATAATAATAATAATAATAATAATAATAATAATAATAATAATAATAATAATAATAATAATAATAATAATAATAATAATAATAATAATAATAATAATAATAATAATAATAATAATAATAATAATAATAATAATAATAATAATAATAATAATAATAATAATAATAATAATAATAATAATAATAATAATAATAATAATAATAATAATAATAATAATAATAATAATAATAATAATAATAATAATAATAATAATAATAATAATAATAATAATAATAATAATAATAATAATAATAATAATAATAATAATAATAATAATAATAATAATAATAATAATAATAATAATAATAATAATAATAATAATAATAATAATAATAATAATAGATAGATAGATAGATAGATAGATAGATAGATAGATTTTTATTGACCAATTTTCATACAGTTTGTACATACAGGTCCTAATTTTAATTACAATACATATACTTATATCATAAAATAGTTCAAGAATAAAATTGTATAGATAAAAACGATAAAAAAAACATTGATAAAAATTTAACAGATAACAGATATATACAGATAAAAAAAGTTAAATTGTACAACTGAACACAGATACCATATATAAAAATATGTTTAATAAAGTCTTTTATAGTCGAAATTTATAATATTCCTCACAACTGTAAAAACATTCACTTATTAAAAATTCTTTGGCCAATTTACGAAATTTTTCAATAGACAAATTTTTAATGTTTTTTTCTCTATTTAGATTTAAGAACTTGTTATATATGTTTACATCTAATTTATTATATTTACATGTTCTTAATCTAGACCAAAGCGGTATAAGACTATCTGCATTTCTTGTGTCATAACTATGTACATTCGAATGTGTAATAATAATAATAATAATAATAATAATAATAATAATAATAATAATAATAATAATAATAATAATAATAATAATAATAATAATAATAATAATAATAATAATAATAATAATAATAATAATAATAATAATAATAATAATAATAATAATAATAATAATAATAATAATAATAATAATAATAATAATAATAATAATAATAATAATAATAATAATAATAATAATAATAATAATAATAATAATAATAATAATAATAATAATAATAATAATAATAATAATAATAATAATAATAATAATAATAATAATAATAATAATAATAATAATAATAATAATAATAATAATAATAATAATAATAATAATAATAATAATAATAATAATAATAATAATAATAATAATAATAATAATAATAATAATAATAATAATAATAATAATAATAATAATAATAATAATAATAATAATAATAATAATAATAATAATAATAATAATAATAATAATAATAATAATAATAATAATAATAATAATAATAATAATAATAATAATAATAATAATAATAATAATAATAATAATAATAATAATAATAATAATAATAATAATAATAATAATAATAATAATAATAATAATAATAATAATAATAATAATAATAATAATAATAATAATAATAATAATAATAATAATAATAATAATAATAATAATAATAATAATAATAATAATAATAATAATAAAAATAATAATAATAATAATAATAATAATAAAAATAATAATAATAATAATAATAATAATAATAATAATAATAATAATAATAATAATAATAATAATAATAATAATAATAATAATAATAATAATAATAATAATAATAATAATAATAATAATAATAATAATAATAATAATAATAATAATAATAATAATAATAATAATAATAATAATAATAATAATAATAATAATAATAATAATAATAATAATAATAATAATAATAATAATAATAATAATAATAATAATAATAATAATAATAATAATAATAATAATAATAATAATAATAATAATAATAATAATAATAATAATAATAATAATAATAATAATAATAATAATAATAATAATAATAATAATAATAATAATAATAATAATAATAATAATAATCTGAAGTTGTCGACGTAAGATGTAGAACCTGTCGCCAGCATCCCGAAACACTTATGCACTTATTGTCAGCTTGTCCTGTGCATGCTGTTTCTAGCTATATTTACCGGCACAACGCGGCTCTTCGGGTGCTATATTATCATCTGCGACATTTCTACGGTATGGATGAAACACCAGTGCTACCTTATGCTGCAGGGGACATTGAGAGAGTAGTGGAAAATGATAACTGCCGCATTTATTGGAATTACGCTTTTCCTACCACAACACGCCTTCAGGCGAATAAACCAGACATAGTCTTGCTGGATAAGCAGAAAAACTCAATGTACGTCATTGAGTTTTCCGCTCCAGCAGAAACAAACATCGAACTTAAGGAGAGGGAAAAGCGGGCCAAATATGTAGAACTGCTTGGCGAATTGCGCAGACTATATCCTGAGTACACCGTATATTTTGTAGTCCTTATAATTGGCGTTCTTGGAGGGACTAAGGACAATATCTTAATAGAGCTGAGGAAAATACCGGCATGCCGTGCATCGCTCGAACATCTGGTGATGAACATGCAAAAAGCCGTCGTTCTCGGTTCAATGCGTCTTTTGAGGCAAATGAGTTTGGCTGACGATCACTGACCGAGCGGACGCGAGGAGTGATCGTCTTCACGATAGGCCATCCGCGTAACGCCCTGTGGGGTCGGAGCCACAGGATACGTCACGTCGGAATTTCAACAAAATAATAATAATAATAATAATAATAATAATAATAATAATAATAATAATAATAATAATAATAATAATAATAATAATAATAATAATAATAATAATAATAATAATAATAATAATAATAATAATAATAATAATAATAATAATAATAATAATAATAATAATAATAATAATAATAATAATAATAATAATAATAATAATAATAATTAATAATAATAATAATAATAATAATAATAATAATAATAATAATAATAATAATAATAATAATAATAATAATAATAATAATAATAATAATAATAATAATAATAATAATAATAATAATAATAATAATAATAATAATAATAATAATAATAATAATAATAATAATAATAATAATAATAATAATAATAATAATAATAATAATAATAATAATAATAATAATAATAATAATAATAATAATAATAATAATAATAATAATAATAATAATAATAATAATAATAATAATAATAATAATAATAATAATAATAATAATAATAATAATAATAATAATAATAATAATAATAATAATAATAATAATAATAATAATAATAATAATAAAAAAAGTAAATTAAATCGTATAAATTTATAAAACAGGTTCCTCTGAAAAGAATAAAATACCGCCCAATTTTTTAATTTTCAAGAACATAACTAATACTAATTTAATTTATATTTTTTTACTTTTTAAATATTAGGGTATCTAATCCTAGTCTATATTTAAAATTTTTTAATATCTTTATTATAAAAATTTAATTAAAAATTTAAAATTTCACTAAATAAATCCTAATTTTAAATTTTATTTGCAATTCATTAAAATTAAATAAATTAAATTATATAATTTGTATAACCGCAACTGCTGGCACAAATTTTGTTTATATTTTCTATAATTTCTAAATCTCCAACTTCTTGAATATTTAAATTTATTTACTGCTAAACTATTATTTAATAAAAATTAACATATAAAAAATAAACTAGAATAAAATTTTTAACATACCTTTTTATTTTAAATATTACTATAATTATTAATTAAATTATTATTATTATTATTGCTTAAACTTAAACAAATATTTACAAGTCAAATTTAACTATAAATTAACCAGCTATAATTTAAATAAATTGAAACCTCTCAATCTCAGTTTATTTTAATGGAAACCTCATAAAGAAATATATACAAATCAAATTTAACTATAAATAAATTGAAACCTCTCAATTTCAGTTTATTTAAATAAAACCTCATAAATAAATATTTACAAATCAAAGGACCAGGCACCTTTCTTATGGAAAAATGGCTTTCCGTCAAATTTTCTGAAACGTTGATATGTTGTAGAACTCGATACTCTGACAAAAAGTGTCCATTGGCCCAAACCGATCCTATGACTAGTTTTCGAGTTACAGGGTGTTAAACTTCAAAAATGACACTTTTTTGTAACCAGATTTCTCATAAATGACCTATTTTATTCGCGCTTTTTGTAGAAAACATGATTTATAGATTATTTACCTTTCATTTTTTAAAGTAAGTTACTGTGGAAACTGGTTAATTACAGGGTAGTTCGGAAATAAGTAATACAGTTTTTTTCCTAAATCTTTTTTTTTATGACAGCGTTAAATGAACGAAAAAATATAATTTCACAATGCAAATATAGTGCAAGTAATTGGTTCTGGTTGATAAATTCCATTTTATCCAGGGTGACTCATAAATATGATTACAGAGGGTATATATTGTTTTTCAGCTTTAACGAGTCATCCTGTATAAACGATGTATCCTGAATTTTCTTTATTACATTAAGTACATGTACGACCTGTCACCCTATGTCATACATGGTGTTAAACCGATTGCAGAAACTTTAAAAATTGGCAAAGTAGTTTTTTGTGCAACACCCTGTATTTTAAAAGTTTCTCCGTCAACTTTGTAATTTAATACATTTTTAAATTAAGAAAAGTTCAGTATTTAACTGAGCAAAATTTTGTTTTAATTCTATGACCAGTTTTTTGAAAATATTAATCCAAACTTACTATAATTAAACGATTTTTTAATATCTATTTTGCTGGTCTGGAACTGCCTTGGAATACTTAATAATCTTGCAACCCGCAACAATCTAAAACTAGCGTGGGTACCGGGACACCAAGGTATCCAAGGAAATGAAAAAGCTGACGTACTCGCCAAAGAGGAATCAGATCTACCATTTACAGGACCCGAACCTGTATTTGGGCTAAGCAAAACCTCTGCCCGACAGGTAGTGAACAGATGGATATTCACTAAACACCAAATTCGCTGACAACAGATAAGAGGACACAGAAGCAGCTAGCTTCATGTTAATGGGACTAAACCCACGCATGGCCGCTGAGGTACTACAGCTTGCAAGGCCTCAGATATTAACCGTCGTGGGATTACTAACGGGGCACTGCTTGCTAAAACACCTTCATGTGATGGGATTACTCAATGATTCTACCACGTGTAGTGTTGTGACTGTAGCCACTGTATATTGTAGAATTAAGGTTTGTAGTATAATAACAGGTTAAATTATGAAAATACTTTTATTTCCCAAAACGTGAAATATTAGTACATGACATATGTTAGATTGCTTGTCATCCCCCTAACGTTACTATGGATAATCTATAATAATATAACATGTAGACTGCATGGAAGAGGAAGAGCTCCTCGTATCATGTTATCTTGGAATGCGAAGCTCCCGCTAGGCGGCTATTTACTCTTTTCGGTCTAAAACCAGAAAAAACGCCCCAAGAACCTAGTGTATGAAAACCTCATAAACAAATATTTTTAACTCAAATTTAACTATAGATTAACCAGCTATAATTCATATAAATTGAACACCCTAATCTCAATTTATTTGAATGAAAGCCTTATAAAAAGATATTTACAAATCAAATTTAACCAGCTATAATTCAAATAAATTGATACCCCCCATTCTCAGTTTTTTTGAATGAAAACTTTATAAACAAATATTTACAAATCAAATTTAACCAGCTATAATTCAAATAAATTGATACCCCCCATTCTCAGTTTTTTTGAATGAAAACTTCATAAACAAATATTTACAAATCAAATTTAACCATAAATTAACCAGCTATAATTCAAATAAATTAAAATCCCCCAATCTCAGTTTATTTGAATAAAAACCTCATAAACAAACATTTACAAATCAAATTATCTATAAATTAACTAGCTATAATTCAAATAAATTGAAATCTCCCAATCTCAGTTTATTTGAATGAAAACCTTATAAACAAATATTTACAAATCAAATTTAACTATAAATTAACCCGGTATAATTCAAATAAATTGAAACCCCCCATCTTTTTTTAGAAATTTATACAACAAATCAAAATCCTTTTTAAAGAACAACCCTCAGTTGATTCTATCAAGATCTGATAAAGGAAAGGTCACAGTAATTATGAACAAAGATCAGTACATGGAACTATCCAATGAGTTAATTAATAACAACTCAACATACACTCGTTTAAACAGTGACCCTACAAATTCAATCCAACGAAAAGGGAATGCACTTATTAAAAAATTAAAAGATCTGAAATACATTGATGAACATACTAAAAAGAAATTCACGAGCTATATTGGTATTTCTCCTAAATTCTATTCATTACCTAAGGTTCATATACCAACGCTTTCAGCCAGACCCATTGTCGCCTCGATAGGGGCACCCACTGAAGCAATAGCCTTTTTCATTACTGAAATTCTGACTAAAGCATATGACTTTGAAAACGAATATTTCATAAAAGACTCTTTTGAAGTTTATAACTCATTCAATAACATGAAATTGCCTGATAATTACATACTTGCAAGTCTTGATGTGGTCTCACTATTTAGTAATGTTTACCTAGATGCATGCATTAGAGCGATACATAAAAACTGGCATCGTATAACTATCCAGCGTAACATCAAAAAAGACACATTTATTGAAATAGTAACATTTCTGTTTGAAAACACTTATTCCTCATTTGACAATAAATTTTATAAAAAATCTTTGGAACACCAATGGGGCATCAATGTCACCAATTTTGGCTAACTAGGTAATGGATGATCTACTAGATACTGTTATTCCAGTACTTCCTTATAGGCTTTACTTTATTAAGAAGTACGTGGATGATTTAATAATAGGTTTACCTGCAGAAGGGATAAATGATATTATACCTATTTTCAACAGCTACGATCCCTATATCCAGTTTACCATTGAGACAGAAAACAATGAACAATCAATACCTTTTTTAGATACTAGACTTGTTCTGGCAGGTACCTAAATTTCCATTCCTATCATAAACTCTCAATGAAAGTAAACTTGGTTACACAAATGAAAAACAGAATCCTTAATCTACCCGATCCTTCCTTTCATAAGAAGAACCTGAGAATACTATACAACCTATTTATAGATAACTCATACCCTCATACATTAGTTAATAAGATTCTGTACAGTACTTCATCCCTTATATCTAATAATAATAATGTCAATAATTTAAATCATAATGTGCATAATTTAACTCATAATAATAACGTGAATTCAAACACAAATGTTGCAAATATCAATAATAACGAGGAAAACCCACAGTCAAAATTTTACATGGTACTACCTTACATAAGGGAACTCACACCAGGACTAAATAGACTTTTTGCAGACTTACAAAATGTAAAAATTGCATATAAAACTATTCTAACAATTAATTCAATTTATACAAAGGTGAAAGATAAAACACCGATTACATCTCGAACAAATGTAATCTACTGTATACCATGCTTAACATGTAATAAAAAATACATAGGTCAAACTTCAAGGGCTGTAACGAGCCGTATTGTGTCACATAAAAGTGACAGTAGATTGCACCCAGAACGATGTGCACTGGCAAACCATGTTAATGAATTAGATCACCAAATGGATTATAACTCAGTTAAAATTCTTACAACAGAAAATAACTATGCAAAAAGATTATTCCAAGAAATGGCATATATATCACAGGAACAAAATTGTATCAATAAAAAAATGGACATCAAACATCTAAGCGAAATGTATTCCTATTTACTTCAAATTGATAACATTCATAAATAATGAGTTCTCAAGTTTTGATTACAGCAAGCATGATTTCAAATTTTGGCGCCGAGGTCGAACTGTCACTATCTGTCATGTCAATAAGTCATGGCCCATGCGGTCTAATAAAATAATTTTACTAACCATTCGTTTTAAATTCAAAGTGATCGTGATATATTTTAACTTTTACAATGTGATAATACAAAGTGGACTTTTAAACCCTTTTTTAAATTTTACTAATAATTTTTGACCATTAATTCAATGTTTATTACAATTAACTTTACCATTTTATCAAACATCAATGTAATTCATTCTCGCAGAGATGTAAGTATTTGAATATTAAATTTTAATTTCAACTACTTACACATACTATTTTTTGCAATGTTGATTTCTGATGATGGAGATAATTAATAAAATTTCCAAAAGCTTGAAAATACTCTAAAGAGTCTTCTTTTTACATGCTGTATTCCCAATATTCCTAGTCTATCTATATATATATATATATATATATATATATATATATATATATATATATATATATATATATATATATTTACATCTCTGTATCATTGAAGCGTCCCGATAAAGATGCGCTTTAAAGCGCCCATGTCTGTTTACCCTTGATCTACCTATTTTAGACATATATACTCGTTGCTGTTGGAAGAGGCAGCTTAAATTAGGCGGATAACATTAAATTGAAAGCAAAACACAAATCGTTACTTTTACTTTATCGACACCTGGGCGTCATTTCAATTGATACACATTGCAGCGTCACCAATATTCAAATTTACGTATATTTGATCGCTTTTGTGACGTCAACTAGCGTTTTGCGGTGTTGTCATATTATATTTAAATGATAGGCAGTTTAATTTTTTGTTTAACTGCGTTAAAGATATATTTTGATACATAACGATAGACCTGCAGAGCGTTAATTTTTCATTTCGGTAGCGCAGAGAGTGCGGCAGAAAGTAAATAATTTAGTCATGCAATATTGATTGTAATTGATGAGGTGGAAACCACCAATTTCGGACTCTCGAAAATAACAAAAAAACTTAACTAAACTACCTAAAAATTATTCATAAAATAAGAAAAATAAAACAACCAATTTACTAATTTTGTAATAGAATACGATATTATAACATTTTGATCATATATTGCGACAATTAGTACTTTTAAATATATATAATATCGACTATATCTGATTTTGATAATTTGTAATTTTGAACATGTGCGATTTCGATCTGTCTGGTTTCGAGAGAGGGTCGATCCATTTTATTTGTTATTTCACGTTTACGGCACACCGTACAAGAAAACCTAACTACACCCACACTATTTTGTAATATATTAAATGACTACTAATGCCCCCTATGGGGCCTCAGTATTTGCTCCGATAAAACATTTACGTATCCCACTTTATAACAATAGTTTCCATGTTTCCCGATTAATGTAAGTCCGAATATTTAAAAATAAATTTCGTCTGGTCGTCTTTGCGTATTTACATACGCCGACATGACAATTCTCGAAGAGAAGATCCGATTGACTTGCGGTTTTGACTTTATAATTTATTTAAGCAGAGCAAGTTATTTATTTTTAGAATTTTCGTTTTTTACTTTAAATCTCAGTGTTTTTAAATTAAAGTTGATTCCTTATGAACCCTATATTATTTACTACGGCATAGGTACTAATTACATTAAATATCTCTGCTTGTTAACTGAAAAGTCACCGATTTTTTTCTTATTGCTGTTATTCTTAAATGCTAAGTAAATTATTTAAATTGTTTTAAAGGATTTATTTATTGCAACTGAAAGTAATAAGTGAACATAATTCTTTTAAATATAAATGCATATGAATCCTATGCGAAAACATATAATATGGCAAAGTCAATAATTTTGCACGTGTTCTAGCGAACTCCAAACTGTATCTGAATTTGATATTAAAATAA
>OV651826.1:535386-562184 GCA_927349885.1 Psylliodes chrysocephalus
TTTAAAAAATTATTTTTTTACATTTTGTCAAATTTCTCGAATACAGATCATTTTAGGAAAATTTTGTATATAACAAAAATTATAGATATTAATATTGTAAGTAACTTTTATTTGAACAATTTTCTTCTCCAAACGTAAATAACGGATATATTCCATAAAATATAAAAATGACCACCCATAAAGTACCCCCCAGATGTTCCGACTCTGCCCAAAATCTAATTAGTTCAGTAGACGCTGGAATAAAGCTTAAGTTTAAAATTTGGTGTTTTTCTGTGTATCGGTTCATGAGTTATGCGACATACAGACACACACGCACGCACGAACTCACGCACGCACGCATGCACGCACGCACGCACGCACGCACGCACGCACGCAGAACGCACGAACGCACGCACGCACGTATATACGCACGCTCTCACGCACTTACGCACGCACGCACGCACCCACGCACGCACGCACGCACACACGCACGCACACACACACACACACACACACACACACACACACACACACACCCACGGATTCAGTGGATTCAGGGGACCCCAAAACGTAAAAATCCGTCAAAAAGGTCGAAAAAATCATGATTCCTATACTTTCCTTATCTGTATACAGATAGGAAAGTAAAAATATCCAAAGTAGGTACTGGTTCTAAGCTATTTAAATATCGAGTCACTTTATTATCTGAGGATTCCATTGGTAAATTAATTAAATTTGAAGTAGGAAGACATTCGTCTCTGTACGACAATTTTTTCTTGTTATTTTGATAGATAATAGTCACTAAAATATGAAAAATTGCTTATGTTATAACATAAAAAATGTTGGTTAACACAACTAGGTACTGTATACTAAAATGTGTATCAATTTTCAATAAAACTGACGGAAACGATTATTATGATTTCCGGTATTTAACACCCTTGTTAAAAACCCTGTATATCACAAATGGTTGTAGATATAAGAATTGGTTGCATATACCGGGTGTTCAACTTAAAGCGTTACAACTATATACCGATTTTTATAAAAAAAAACGTTTCAGACGAAAGTTTTATAGTTTTGTGGGGAAAAACTTTTGGCTAAAATCGTTTTTTTTAGCTAACCATAATATGGCCAACTTTTTTTTCGCGCAGCAACATTTTCAAGTAGCTGTTACTCAAAAAGTAAAAGTCCAATAAAAAAAATATTTCCCTCAAAAGTTTCTTATTTTTTATGTACTTTAAGAATATGTAAGAAAAAAATGGGATTCCCATTTAAAAAACAAAGTCCACCTCGATATGGCCATATTATGGTCAGCTACAAAAAATGAATTTAGCCAAAATGTTTCCCCCAAAAAAACTATAAAACTTTTGTCTGAAACTGTTTTTTCTAAAATGCATATTTTCGGCGGTATTTGACTGTAACACTTTGAACACCCGGTATATTATGTTTTTTCTTCGTCAAAACGACCTAAGATGAGCAAGAGAATGTTTTATTAAAAACCACGGACCTAGATGCCCTATCCCAATGAGCACACGTACGTAAAAAACACACGTAAAACACTGGTAAATAACCAAACGTTTCAAACCTATAAAAATAGTTCAAACGTCGCGGAAAGTAACGTTATTTGCAGCAACCAACCTGTTGAATATTACTAGAAAAATACGTTAACAAATAGTATTTTATGCACTTGTAACTTATCAACTAAGGGTGAGATTACAGAACGTCTGCAACTTTGCAGATCTGCAAATATGGCGGCAACTTTAAAAATCTGCAAATATGACTGACTTACACAAGTATCAAGTTTTCGTATTCCAAATTTGGGTTTAGTGTTGTTGGGGGTAATAAACTACAATAAATATTGCGAATTTGCAGATATTTTTTGGAATACTTGCATTTGTAAGTCCGCCATATTTGCAGATTTGCAAAGTAGCAGATCTGCAAAGTTGCAGACGTTCTGTAATCTCGCCCTAAAACATCAACGTTGAATTTTCTACTAATAACGTTTTTTATACTATACAACGTTAAATAAATATACATTGAAAAAACTAGTGTACTTATTGAGATAGAACTGATATTTACACGATGTCTCGGTATTCGATCGCAATCGCTTAGCAGGTGAGCTCTTTCAAATTAATAAAAATAAAGTAGGAATGCAAATTTTTAAAAGCTTAAAAAAATGAGAAAATCAAAATTTTCCTTTTTTTTTTTCATAAAAACTAAATGAAATTTTGAGAACACAGGCCTTCATTTACATCAAAAGTGATAAAAAAAAAAGTTTCTAAAGTAGGCCATAACTAGGGTTACCTGACGTCAAAAAAAGTCTGGTCATGTCCGGAATTTTGGCACTTTGTCCGGAATGTGCCGGGAATTATAACGTATTAAGGAATACTTAATCCCGAATGAACAGTTCTTTTGGCTGTTAAAACTAACTTTTCTTTTATTTTTTCTTAATTTATTTTTTGTGTAAATATTTTTTAATACAGCTTGTTATCTTGTATTTGTTTATGCCCTTTGTATTACATATGTTTTATGTTTATGTTTTATGTATGTGGTTTACGTATGTTAACCCGACAGTTCTAATTTGTTTTATTTAGTCCAATTAAATAGACCTTTGAATCAAAAATTTGGAGGAAATACAGGAATTTTTGATACGTCACTTTAGAGTATTTGAAAACGACGTAAAAAAAATTGTATTTCAGGTACCGGCAAATGTCAAGAAACAAGGAAATAAAGTGTTTTTTTAAGGTTATTTAAAAACGGTAGGTGCTATAAAAAAGTTCTTAATAAAAATTGTAAAGCATAAAGTTTTACATTTGACATTTTTTGCTATTAATAAAACTGACAGAGTTAGGGTGGTTAAAATTTTGTAGTTTCTTTTTATTATTTACTCAGAAAATTATAAATTTCTTTTAAGAAAAATAGAAATATTTATTTTTATTTATTTTTATTTTTTTGATTTAAAGGTCTATTTGATTGGACTAATTATTTTATTAAAAATAAAGAGAAACAACTTACCTGGATTTTCGCATAAAGCCATTTTTAGCATTTGTCTTGAACGATTATTCATTTTTATAAAATACACACAACACTACTCGGGCGAACTGTTAAAAATAAGAGATTTATTATAAAGATCTGTAAAAATTTAAGGGCTTTGTCTTTTACAAGGATCTAGCTGAAGCAGATCGGATTTGTAGTTATAATTCGAAAGCATGCGTATTCTCAAAAACTCTTGCGCCTGTTTATTTGAAATTCAAAATACTAACCTAAAATTTTGTGTAGGCATGCTATTGCGGGCTTTGCACGTGTTCTTTATTGTTTAATAGCAAATCGGACTCCATTTTTTAATTCGAACGCATGTTCATTTTTATTAATTGGCATCGCATATATGAGGGGCCTAGTATCAAAACCGGCAATATCCCACTTTCATAGTTTAGAGATATTTACGAATAACTACTGCTGCCTTATTATTTATGCTAGATAGTTGGAGATTATTGAAAACGGTAGTTTACTCGATTCTGAACAATAACTAATAGTTCTGTTACTTAGAACTGACAAGGTTTTTCCAAAATATAATACAAAAATATGGAGATTGCCGGTTTTGTTCCTAGAGGTAGGACATTGCCGGTTTTGATACCGAAATGTATAAATAGACCCGAGAAAAAAGGCAATGAAAGACGAAGTGAGTGCTAAACTAAAACTGTATTTTTCTTTAGGTAATAACATAGTAGAAAATAATATCAAAAATTAAACCAATACAGATGGAATCTCTACAATGAATTCGCAAGAGGGTTCATCATCAACAAGTTGATTAGCTTCTCTGACTGGCATACGGGAACGTTCGCTTTTGAGGAATAATTTCTCACAAAACATTTTACATGGGTAACTTTGGCTTCTCGTGTTGCATTTTTCGGACGGCGACGTTTGCACACATCAACAGAGCAATGCTTTAGAATGAACGAGTCTTGCAATAGCTTGTTTTTTGTCGCATAAAATGCTTCATGAAAGTCTTTAACTTCCTTCATGGTTAACGAAGAACACTGAAAAGCCTTCGTTTTGTGACCACATGTTGGATATTGTGGCAACTGTTTTGCAGAATATCTGCAAAGAAGACTAGACAATACAACTCTATTATCAGTATGAAAAGAAAGAAAATACCTGAGCTTCTTGCGAACATTACATTTCCATGTGACTGGATCACGTTTTCTTTTACGGGCCTTACCCGGCTCAGCAGGAGATGCATTCACTTCCATTAGGTTCTCAGGCAAAACTCAACAATCAACACAAGATTTAACAGGATGAACAACCACAATGGACTAAACGAAAGCAACAAACATAATAGGTATTTGCTATTTAAATGCTATTTCATGTGATCAGCTGATCACATGTCGCGATTCTGATTGGGTGGCATGGAGTTTGCCGATTTTGATTCTGAAAGTCATATGGAGATTGCCGGTTTTGATTCTGATGAGTAGTTTCCAAACTAAATTTATATGGGATAAAACCGTTTTTGTTACCAACTAGAAACATATTCCAATAGTGCACAACGAGACGAAAAAACTGCTATATGCAACACATTTTACTGAAATTTGGAGATTGCCGGTTTTGATACTAGGCCCCTCATATACGGGGCAGGTTATTATTAGTTTTGTAACTGGAGAGTTTAGAAGTAAATGATAAAACGGTATATAAAATTTTAAACACATTTATTGAGTATGTGTTACCCAATTTAAAGACAAAAATTTTATATGAACGTAGGTCCTAAACGGCTCAGTTGTGAAAATACAGGATGTTGAAAATTTAAAAAAAATGTTTTTCCCAAATAAGTAGTTGAAAACTAGTATCAAGTTGCAACTTCGTGGAAATTTGTATTGCAAAACAGTTTTCTATATTTACTGATTTAAAAAAAAAAGCCGTTTATATGAACTTCTTTTTTTAAAGTTGAGTAAGGAATAAGTTTAGTCACCATGTATAGGCAATTTTTTTATTCATAAAGTTTTCTTGTTGCAATTGGGTTTAGTTAATATTGTGAATAAAAAATTTTTTATTCACAATATTTAGTTTAATAACTGTTTAATAACATTAATTTAAAATAATAGGAAATAGATTTATTACTCTATCAGAGATTTATTAAGTCACCAGTAAAATTAAACAATATACTATTAATGTTTTATTTATTATTAATAAAAATTCACAGAGCAATTTATATAAGCAAAAAAATATTAAATACCTATATGAATTAGGATTTCTGAAACTAAAAATTAACAGAAAAAATTAGGTATCTGGTTCTTTGTTGATTTGAAAAGAATAGTCATGGAAATTAAGACTCTCAGTGGATTGAAGTATCTTGTCTAGGACTTGGAAAAGAACAGGCGAAGTTTTGTGAGCTATAAATAATTCGAAAATATTTGTGAATTTTAAACATGCAAAGAACCACTTTTGAATAAAGTATTTTTATTAACAAAAACATTAAAATTTGATTTTAAAAACAGGAAGTTGCACAGTGGACAAGCACCCAGAGCCATAACAGAAGTAAAGCAAGACATTAAAAGAAGAAGATACGTTTTTTTTTATTTAGAAATACAAACTCATTTTGAATTAAAGACTAAACTTTTAAAAACAAACTACATATAGATTTTTTTTGTTTGAAAAATAAATAGAAACTTGGTTCTCCATATCAATATTTTGCCCATTTTAATTGTAATAATTAAAACAATGTATTCTAGAGATAAAAAAAATTAGGCCTATACCTGATAAAAAATTAAATTGGAGAAAACATAATATATTCAAAATAATATCGAAATAAATAATAAATATTTAAAATCCAGAGGTATTACTCTTAAATGTATCCACCAGCAATCACCAATTTATATAAACCAAATAGTAATTAGAAAATTTATATGAGTTGAAAACATGTTTAATCATTACATGCTGGTGGGCACAGAAAAATAAATATATCAAAAAATACAACGACTTACATACATTTAGTACAAACTGACTTACTACAGATACAACATAAATAGTATGTTAAATAAAATAATGTATAATAGTATACAAATCTATAATTAATTAGGTACCTGAAACTATAAAAATATTAGGCTAATGTATAAGATGTATAATAATTACTGTTAAAAGTAAATACATAATATATAAATAAATAGTAAATAGACATTTCATTTTACCATTTTTGGTTTAAAATTAAGCCCTATTAATAAACTGCTTACATGTATTTGTTAAAACTATTTTTTTTACTGGATACCATCTATTTATCTAGATTGAATTAATTTTGAAATAGTATATAATTAAATATTATTATTCTCTTCAGAAAACAACTGCTTTATTTAGCTATTTACTAGGTCCCTCATTAAAGTTACTAGAGACTTTATCAAATAATTCGTATTCCCCAATTCTAAGTAAAAATTTATTTTATTCGAAAGTAAGCACTTGTTATCAATTTTCAAGTAAAAGCAAATGCTTAGTTTTTATTCACACTACCAAAGACAACCCAGTACCCATGATGTCAATTCAAACAAACAGATGCGAGAGTTTTTGAGAATAGTCATGCGTTCGAATCACAAATCCGATATGCTACAGCTAGATCCTTGTCAGCCTTTTAGCGGACAAATTTCATTATCACATCTTGGCAACGTGGTAGGGACTCGTAGGTTCATTGAAAAAGTAATTTGTATACAGTTGGTTTCGCATGTCAGTTCAACATTATTATGGGACTCGCATGTACATTGGAAGCATGTATATTTTAATTTTAGAAATATCTTACCACTCTTATGGGGTTTTAATTTAACATTATTAGTACATTCCAAAACATCAAAATATATATTCTAAAAATCATTTTTCATATATATATATATATATATATATATATATATATATTGTTATAATATTTTTATTTTATATTATATAGTATAACGATATTTATTTAATTCCTTTTTACTTACCTCGGCTTAACTCTTTTCTTTTTATAATGAGCATGAGATCATCTCTTTCTCAGGTTGGGTTCAGACAGATTTCATTTCACTTTATTATATTTTTTTTATATATTATTATTATTTTGTTTTATATTAAATGTTTATTTATTGTTATTATTGTTGTTTATTTATTATTATTTTCATTAATTATCTTATATTAAATGTTTGTTTGTTAATATTTTTATTTATATATTTTTTTTATATTTCTTGTTATAAGATATTTTTATTTATCACTGACCAGATCAAAATCTATTACTACTAGATTTCTAACTTTAAATTAACTTTATATACATTTGATTTATCAGTATACCTAAACTCTTTATTCCCCTGTGTGTCAAATTTCATTAAGGCAACATTTTCAAACATAATTCAACATTTATTATTATTGCTATATACAATCCAACCTTATATTTAAAATATAAAGACAACAATCTATATTTATTATATCATTGGCATCCAAACTTACCATTCATACCAACCTATTACTATACACCAATCGATTATATTTTTCTAGAATTGATTACTCTTTTCTAGCATCGATTGTCTTATTATATGAGTTTTATGCAATATTGATTAGAATCGATTTTCTTTCTGAAAATCGAAATTCTGTCCCTTTGACAAATGACATATTTTTATTAACTATAAAATTATTATAATTATGAAAACAGATAAATATTCTTTACATAAAATTCATATGATATTAGAATAATTAAAGTAAGTAAATAACAATATTTAAATATCTACATTAATTACGAATTATCTATACCATTGGTATGTTTAGAAAATATACTAAGTCACTTTTTTTTTTAGTTTAATACAAAATAATTACTCACTCAATACGGATATATATATATATATATATATATATATATATATATATATATGTATATATATATATATATATATATATATATATATATATATATATATATATATATATATATATATATATATATATATATATATATATATATATGTATATTTACATCATTCTATCATTTCGACGTCTTTTCATAAAACAGTAATCTGGCGTCACCTAGAAGGAGTAGGTTTTTCAAAAAAACTAACCGTGTATATAAGTTCAGCGATTTTTTTGGAGCCCGGAGCTGTTGTCGAAATTTTCCTATCACATACTTTATGTATATTTGTATATTTCACTCTGGGGTGAATTTTGGCAACAGTACGAAAAATCGTTCAATGTGGAAACATATTGGCAACATGCAACTTTGCCAGTTTTCAGAAATTATAAATACCATCATTTTGGCTACACGTCTTGCAAATATACACATATGCCAAATGTACAACCAATTTGAACTCAATATACATAATAATTTTAATGAAAGGTTCAAGAAATTATTTAAAGATTAATAGCACAAAAATATATATAAGTAATGATTTTTTAAGAATATTTAATATCATTTCGACGTCATCATTTATAAGTATGTAATATACTATTAGAATTTACCAACATTTTGACATCTAAAAAGCTTAATAGACAATTTGGCATCTTTTTTTTAGTTATATATTGCCTTAAATAATATGACGTTAAAATGTTATAAAATACATTATATTATAAAGTATAAAGAAACAACAGTTACATTATTACCTACATTTTAACTACGTACTATTTTATTTACGAAAATGGTGGTAGAATGGTAAATAAATATTAGGAAAGCCAGCTAGTTCTTAGTTCAGTTTAGTTTTTCTGTTAAAGTGGAGACGTCGCGCGTTGTTGTGTTATGCATTGCAAATTTTACAGGAAAATCTTTAAAATAAATAATTCGAGAGACGCTAAAATGGTGACTCCCACCTTATCGAGACTGAGGTTCACAAAAGTAAACCAGTAGCGTAAAAAAATCAAGAAAGATATAACTTGAAACGAAAGACCAAAAGCCGAGAGTAGTATTAAGACGTTAATTTTTTGGTTCGTGAAGCATTGACATTACTTACGTAAAACCATGTGATAATTTTCACAAGCCTTAATTTTTAAAACCATTCTATATCACCTTTTGATTAGGATTTACAAACTTGTTCGAGCAATTTATCCAATAATAATTGGCCCCTTTACCTCTTAAGCCTGCTCATGTAAAATATTTGGGGTCCTTACTTCGCCTTTTTTTAAAAATATTCGGTCCCTTTTAAATATGTCCATGTAAAATTATATGATCCCATTACTCCCTTAGATCTGTTCATGTAAAAATATTTGCGCCCATTGTCGCTTAAGCCTACCTACGTATAAAAATTTAAAAAAGCGGCAACATCTTTTTTCATTTTGATAAATTATTAATACCAATTATTTGGATTGGACAGTGCATTTATCATTCTGATAGTTAAACAATAGTAGTGTTGGACGACTACTGATGTATTTTTTACATATTTTATAAAACTTTTCGGTAATTAAAAATTTTCAAGTTGTTTTTGTCTTGGTTTTGGAAAAATTTACTAAAAAAAGCTAATTAGTCTTGTAAATCACTAATTTTCATGCAATGCATTTCATTAGTAGGACAAGCTTTCATTATGCCCATTATTAAAGACTTTAAGAAATAAATACCTTATTTAATATAAGAAGAAAAACCTTAATTAAATAGACTTTTATCGTCTGATGCTTACTAAAAAAGTTGATCCAAGGTCTTGTATATCACTAATTTTCATGAAATACATCTTATTAGCCCGACAAGCACCCGTTTTCATCCGTTATCCTTAAAGGGGTACGTCAAAATTTTACCCTCAACATTTCTGGGCTCTTTTCAATTAGGGCGTTCAAATATTTAAAAAATGAAACACAATTTACAGATTTTATTGTTGTTAAACGTAATGCCAAATGTGAAATGTCACCATTCATTGCCTATTTTTCATGTTTTTTGATTTTCGATTTTTTGATTTTTCGATTTTTGATTTTTCGATTTGTCGATTTGTCGATTTTTTATTTTTCGATTTTCGTTAGTGGGTCGTAGAAAAAATATACTTTACAACTACAAAATTAAAAACACAACGAACAAATTTTTGAAAGTTTAATCGAAAGTCGAAAAAAATTTGCTATTTTGAGCATCTATTTTAAATGAATACCTTTATTTTTTGCATTCTTTGTTATATCCAATTAAGTTGAAACCATATGGGAAACTTTTTTTATTTTTAGTTTTATAAAAAAAGTCCTTCGTTATAAAAAGTTCTGCATGGTCCAAAACTTAAAATGTAACCATCAGATATTATTTTTCTTCACGCCGTATACGAGGTTTGTCAAAAAATATGAATTTTGCTGAAGAGTAAAGTACCTTTATTTTTGACAAACTTTGTATACGACTAATAAAATTTGATATCTGATGTTGTGTTTTAGATTTTATGCCATGCTCGATTTTTATGACGAATAACTTTTTTTCTAATATTAATAATAAAAAAGTGTTTCATATTACGCCAACTTATGTAGATAGTTGGTGGCATATGAGAAATAGAAAAAAAAGTTAATCTTCATAAAAAGTCGAGCATGGTATAAACCTAAAATACAATCATCAGATATCAAATTTAATTAATCATATACGAGGTTTATCAAAAATTAAGATATTTTACTCTTCAGCAAATTCATATTTTTTTGACAAACCACGTACCTATAAAGCTTCAAAAAAAATGATATTTGATGGTTACATTTTAAGTTTTGAACCATGAAGAACTTTTTTTAAAGAATGATTTTTTTTTCATAAAACTAAGAATAAAAAAATTTAATTTTCCATATGGTTTCGACTTAATTGGACACACAGTAAAAGTTGGGATGTTTTACTTTTAATTATTTACATTTTATTTCTTTTGGAGGTTTTTAATTCTGAATATTTTTGAAAGAAATTCATGGCTTACTTTCTTTTGTGTTGGTCTGTCCACACATTTTTTTTGTTTTTTTTTTGTTGTAGCATTACTTGAATTTATATTGCTATTTGTGGATGGTTCTGGACTTAGCAGAATATTTTTTTATCTTCTTTCCTTATTTCTTCTACGGTGTGGAACAGCCAAATGAAATAAATTCGGTAATAAATAAATAGCGGCGTGTTCTGAAAAATGCTCGGACACATCGATTGGTATTTTTAGTTGCGCATTTTTTTTACAAAAACTTTTTATGCAGGGTGTGTCATGTAACTCTGGCCAATACCAACCTTCTTATTTTAAATGCAACACCCTGTATATTTTTAAATTTTAGGATTCTTCAGAAAATTCTAGACATACTTAATGTACTATAATATCCTATACCTAACTGTTTCGGAAATATTAAAACCTAGCTGACTTTGGAAGACAAAATAACGCTTGCGATTAAATCGGTCACTCTTGAGATGTTGAGTAACATTAGAAGACATTTTTTAATTTCTGATTAGGATGTTGTTAAGAGGTTCGCGGCTAGCATTTCTCCTAGATTGAGATGTTTTTTTTTTTTGATACATTTTCAAGAAATAAACAGCATTACTTATTAGTTTTTGTGCGTGCTGTAACGAATTTCTGTAATCAAATAAATTTATTTTATTAATTTTAATTTTTGCAATAAATTGGAAAACATTTAATATTTCCGAAACAGGTATGGAACATAGTACATAAAATATGTCTAGAATTTTCTAAAGAATCCAAAAATTGCAAAATATACAGGGTGTTGCATTTAAAATAGGAAAGTTGGTATTGGTCACTGTTACATGATATAAAAAATTTTTGTTAAAAAAATGCGCAACTAAAATTACCATTCGACGTGTCCGAGCATTTTTCGCAACAGGCTCTCATTTATTTATTACCAAATTTTTTCCATTTGGCTGTTTCACAGTGTATATCTTCTACTTCTAATTTCTCGTCATTTTCAAGTAAATATTTTTCCATCTCAACCATTACTAAGGCATCAGTATTAAACTCGTGCAGACGAAAAAATTGTCTTACCATTTTTTTTTTAAACATTTTTTACGTTTCCAAACATAGAGTCCGAAAATGCAAAAAAAAAATTTTCGTCTGGTCGTCTGCGCGTATGTATGCCAGCACGATAGCTCTAGAACGAAAGTTCTGATTGACTTTAGGTTTGATTTTCTTGAATAATTGCTTCTAATTTAAAACCCGATTGATTCCTAACGTCTAACATTCTTAAGATTCCTAATATTCCATACATTGCAAACATTCTCCAACGACCTGTCAAACAACAGCTGCTGATTGTAAAGGTGAGATTTCTAAGGGAGGTTGCGCCTTCCCTAGTTGCAATTATACTCCTTATTTAAAATTATAAAAATAATAGCAGTTGGGTGTCTAAAATATGAACTGTAATTGGTTGATTTAATTTATTTACAGTGTTATCACTACCTCGAATGGATATGAAATATATTTGTTCAGTAAACGCAATGTCATACTTTTTCGTTTTGTAGTCTGTGCGTAGATAAGCTAATATCCATGAGGGTGTAGAAAATTAGTAGTTTGTGCAACAAGAGTGGATATGGACAATTCACTTGAGTTATACAGTATATTTTTTCTACGACCCACTAACGAAAATCAAAATATAAAAAATCGACAAATTAAAAAATCAAAAATTGAAAAACGAAAAATCAACAAATCGACAAAAATCAAAAATAGGCAATGAATGGTGACATTTCACATTTGGCATTACGTTTAACAACAATAAATCTGTAAATTGTGTTTCATTTTTTAAACAATTGAACGCCCTTATTGAAAACAGCCCAGAAATGTTGAGGGTAAAATTTTGACGTATCACTTTAAGGATAACGGATGAAAACGGGTGCTTGTCGGGCTAATAAGATGTATTTCATGAAAATTAGTGATATACAAGACCTTGGATCAACTTTTTTAGTAAGCATCAGACGATAAAAGTCTATATTTAATTAAGGTTTTTCTTCTTATGTTACAATAAGGTATTTATTTCTTAAAGTCTTTAATAATGGGCATAATGAAAGCTTGTCCGGCTAATGAAATGCATTGCATGAAAATTAGTGATTTACAAGATTAATTAGCTTTTTTTAATAAATTTTTCCATAACCAAGACAAAAACAACTCGAAAATTTTTAATTATCGAAAAATTTTAAAAAATATGTAAAAAATACATCAGTAGTCGTCCAACACTACTATTGTTTAACTATCAGAATGATAAATGCACTGCCCAACCCAAATAATTGGTAATAATAATTTATCAAAATGAAAAAAGATAATGCCGCTTTTTTAAAACCATTTTAAATTTTTATGCGTAGGTAGGCTTAAGCGACAATGGGCGCAAATATTTTTACATGAACAGATCTAAGGGAGTAATGGAATCATTTAATTTTACATGGACATATTTAAAAGGGACCGAATATTTTTAAAAAAATAGGCGAAGTAAGGAGCCCAAATATTTTAGATGAGCAGGCTTAAGAGGTAAAGGGGCCAATTATTATTGGAAAAATTGCTCGAACAAGTTTGTAAATCCTAATCAAGAGGCGATATAGAATGGTTTTCAAAATTAAGGCTTGTGAAAATGATCACATGGTGTTGCCTAAGTAATGTCAATGCTTCACAAACCAAAAAATTAACGTCTTAATACTACTCTCGGCTTTTGGTCTTTCGTTTCAAGTTATATCATTTCTCGATTTTTTTACGCTACGGGTTTACTCTTGTGGTCCTCAGTCTCGTTAAGGTGGGAGTCACCATTTTAGCATCTCTCGAATTATTTATTTTAAAGATTTTCCTGTAAAATTTGCAATGCATAACACAACAACGCGCGACGTCTCCACTTTAACAGAAAAACTAAACTGAACTAAGAACTATCTGGCTTTCCTAATATTTATTTATCTACCACCATTTTCGTAAATAAAATAAGTACGCAGTTAAAATGTAGGTAATAATGTAACTGTTGTTTCTTTATACTTTATAATATAATGTATTTTATAACATTTTAACGTCATATTATTTAAGGCAATACATAAATAAGAAAAAAGATGCCAAATTGTCTATTAAACTTTTTATATGTCAAAATGTTAGTAAATTCTAGTAGTATATTACATACATACTTATAAATGATGACGTCGAAATGATATTAAATATCCTTAAAAAATCATTACTTATATATATTTTTGTGCTATTAGTCTTTAAATAATTTCTTAAATCTTTCATTAAAATTATTATGTATACTGAGTTCAAATTGATTGTACATTTGGCATATGTGAATATATGCAAGACGTGTCGCCAAAATGATGGTATGTAGGTAATAATTTAACTGTTGTTTCTTTATACTTTATAATATAATGTATTTTATAACATTTTAACGTCATATTATTTAAGGCAATATATAAATAAAAAGAAGACAAATTGTCTATTAAGCTTTTTAGATGTCATAATGTTAGTAAATTCCAATGCATACTCATAAATGATGACGTCCAAATGATAGTAAATAACCTTAAAAAATCATTACTTATATACGAGTATATTTTTGTGCTATTTTTCTTTAAATAATTTCTTAAACCTTTCATTAAAATTATTATGTATATTGAGTTCAAATTTTTGGCATGTGTGTATATATGCAAGACGTGTCGCCAAAATGATGGTATTTATAATTTTCGAAAACTGGCAACGTTGCATGTTGCCAATAAGTTTCCACCTTGAACGATTTTTCGTACTGTTGCCAAAATTCACCTCAAAGTGAAATATACAAATATACATAAAGTATGTGATAGAAAAATTTCGACAACAGCTCCGGACTCCAAAAAAATCGCTGAACTTATATACACGGTTAGTTTTTTGAAAAACCTACTCCTTCTAGGAGTATATATATATATATATATATATATATATATATATATATATATATATCTACAAAGTATTACTGAGCCTCCCCCCATGTTAAATTTCAGGTTCACTGAGACTCCGCTGTTACTGGGCTTCCGATATACGGATCCCCAGTGACAACCCATTGAAAATTGTTCCAGATGATGTAGACACCCTAAAACACCCATTAACACAAAAATCTCGAGGACGCCCATTTGAGCCGTTTTTTGATCCTGTATAAAATATTAGTTCAGGCGTTCGCCGCTTGGTGCGCTGCTAATATACATTTCGCTGTGTATAAGATGTTTAATGTTACATGTCAACTGGGCGCCTTAAGCTATTCGCTGCGCGCTTTTGGTTTGACAACGTTGCAGTTGATTATATATACGTACTAGGAGGCTTGGTAGTTTTGTCTCTCGACTCGGATCAGTCTAAAAATTAAAATGAACTATTTTCGATCTTGAACGCGACAAGTACTACAGAGCGCCGTAGAAAATAAAATGCCACAATAAACATTTTTGTTTTAGAAAATGTTTAATAATTTTTTGGTTGATATTATTTAAATAATAAGGTTAGCACCTTGATTAGTACGTATATTTAGGCATTATTATAAAAGTAAATAAAAAGAAAATTCCAACTCAAATGTGATATATGACCAAGACGTAAAATAAAATAAGTAAACTTTTTATTTTAATTTAGTTTATTTTCTCATAATTCAATATATCTTGTAATCATCTTGTAATGACGTCAATGACAGTATTTTATAAATAGAACACCCTATATTTTTACCAATTTTACAAGAACAAGTTACGTATTGTATCAGGGATCCTTACTGGGCATTGCCCACTAAAAGGCCACCTTAAGTAAACTAAGAGAAGTAGAATATAGTGAGCAGATTCTGTGAAGAGGAAGAAAAAACCTCCATTCACATTCTGACAATGTGTAGCACTCCAAAATCCAAGGACACTATACCTAAGAGCATATTAAATAGAAGAGTGATATTTACCTAACTTGAAGCCACTCAAGGAAGATATGATTGGAAGGATCGTTGTAGGCATTGCGACATTTCCTTGCTGCATTAGCGACAAAAGGGGTACAATAAATATTTTAGGTCATAGTGTTTTAGCACCCCATTCCCAACATAACATACAAATTTTTAAGCTTCCTTTTATTATGCTGATTTCAATTGTATCACCACTTGCTTCAAATTAATACAAAGAATTGTTTAAATTAGGTCGATTTTTATTCTAAGGCTGGCACATTTTTATCACATCCTAAACTGACACACAACATTCCCCTCTCCTCCTTCCCACTACTAACCAATACAATTTAAATAGAAAACGTACTAAGTATTACACATCAACGCAAATGTAATTTAATGAATAATTTTTAGAAATGTGACTGTTTATAGTGTTACTTTTGATTTTAGCGCCCTTTAGCATGATAAAAAAGTGGTACGTATTGTTAAGTGTGACAGCTCATTTGAAAGCTTATTATAATAGTAATTTAATGCGCAGCATAATTTTGTTAATTTGGTTTATTGGGATTTTCATTACATTTATTTATTCTTAACCTTAATGGCAACAATCTATTTAAGTTCATGTTCCTTCGAATTAAGTTTTGTTACGTTGTCCTATAAATCATTAAAATTGACTTTCCACTGAAGTGTCGTATTGTGGATTATTCATTTTCATGCATCCAAAATTAAAATATACCATTTCGAACTTTTCGTGTGGAATATAGAGATTTAAATAAATATAAGTATGCTTACATCCTTGAGACTCATTGCGATATGAGCTGTGCAGCGCACTACCTATTCAATGGCCTGACTCACGGTATGTACGACTTCCACCTCACTCCAACTTAAGTTCGTCCCTAATGGATTTCGCTTATATGGTCCGCGTTTAGATTTTTGAAGATGTATACGGTACGACTAGGCCTCCAGCTGTGTTAATTTTCAGGTTCACATAGCCTCTGCTCTCGATTATACAATGCGGATCTAAAGTCCCTCCACCTCCTATTTATTTTTTGATCCGTCATGAGATATGAATTCATAAAAATCTTTGATTTTAAACGAGAATAATACAGTGCCAAAGGTTAAATATTTGTGGTACACCAGTTGATAGCATTGAACATTTAAAACAAAGAATTCATTATGAGAAAAAAGAAAAAATAATTTAGTTATATTGATATCATTGGAAAGGGTTTCAAATAATATATCACTTGCCATAACGGCTCCCGTCTGCCATTTTTAATGATTACGTCGCCTAATATAATTATACGTACATTCCTTGGTTTAGTTTCCCAAAATTTCAAATAAAAAAAAATATATATTCAGGTTTAAAGATACTAAATGGGGCAGTATACAAGTTTGTAATAGGTACACAAAAATAAATAAATATTTTTTAATGAAACTGTGGTTCTTTGTATATTAAGGTACTATAAGATATGTTCCTAATATACACTATATCTAGCGCTATATCTATAGAGTGTGACTGGGCCTCCAGCCTTGCTAGTTTTCAGGTTTATTGAGACTCCGCTATCAATTATATACGGATTCTACAACAGAGTCTCAGTTAACCTAAAATGATTCATTTTTACTTTCCTATCTGTATACAGATATAAGGAAAGTAGAGGAATCATGATTTTTTTTGACCTCGAGTTTTCGACGGATTTTTACGTTTTGAGGTCCCCTGAATCCGTTTTGACTATTTTTGCGATGATGTCTGTGTGTGTGTGTGTGTGTGTGTGTGTGTGTGTGTGTGTGTGTGTGTGTGTGTGTGTGTGTGTGTGTGTGTGTGCGTGTGCGTGTGCGTGTGTGTCTGTCTGTGTGTCTGTGTAACTCATGAACCGATACAACGAAAAACACCAAATTTTAAACTTAAGCTTTGTTTTAGCGTCCAATGAGCTGATTAGATTTTGGGCAGAGTCGGAACATCTGGGGGGATACTTTATAGGTGGTCATTTTTATATTTTATGGAATATTTCTGTTATTTACGTTTGGAGAAGAAAATTCTTCAAATAATTATCTATAATTTTTGTTCTATGCAAAATTTTCCTAAAATGGTCCGTATTCGAGAAATTTGACAAAATGTAAAAAAAATAATTTTTTATAAAAATTGTTTAAATAAAAGTTGTTTGTAATATAATTCTCTATAATTTTTATTCTATACATAATTTCTCTAAAATGGACCGTATTCGAGATATTTGAGAAAATATGTAAATTTCGAATTTTGAAGAAAACTCAAAAACTGATAAAGAAAAAAACATAAAATTTTAAACTTAAGGTTTATTTGGGCCTGACGTGAAATGATTAGATTTTGGACAAAGTCGAATCATCTGGGGGGATACTTTATGGGAGGCCGTTTTTATATTTTATGGAATATATCTGTTATTTATGTTTGGAGGAGAAAATTGTTCAAATAAAAGTTACTTCTAATATTATTATCTATAATTTTTGTTATATGTCAAATTTTCCTGAAATGGTCCGTATTCGAGAAATTTGACAAAATGTGCAAAATTCTGATCTTTATGAAAATTGTTGAACTAAAAGTTGTTTGCGATATCGATCTCTATAATTTTTGTTTATACATGATTTTTCTGAAATGGACCGTAATGGAAAAGTGCTAAATTTAAATTTTTCAGTATTTTCGTTTTCAATGAATATCTATAGATAAATGTTTCGAGGTAGATATATGTGGACAATGTATATATTTGGTTTATCCTCCTCTAAACATTTATAGAAGTGCTGCAATAGGTTGTACAAAATAACCGGAAAAGCCTATAATAACTAGATAGGAAAGTCATGTGTTGGACACATCAGATTTTTAAATATAGGAAATGGGAGAATATAAAAGTGTGTAATCGGTACGCAAAAAAGTGTTGAATATTTGCTACATAGGAGTTTGAATTTTTAGTTTTCTTTTTATGGCTTTTTTTTAGTGCAAATATGACATGTTTATTTACGTGTTTGTTTTTATTTTTTCATGAATTTTTTATAAATAAATATTTTTTAATGGAACTGTGGTTCTTTATATATTAAGGTACTATATACGTCCTAATATATATACCTAAACTATATATCTCGCTATATTTATAAAGTGCGACTGGGCCTCCAGCCGTGTTAATTTTTAGGTTCACTGAGACTCCGCTGTTAATAATATATGGACTCTACAGCAGAGTCTTAGTGAGCCTAAAAATTAACAAGGTGGGCCCAGTCGTACCGTATGGATATATAATGAGAATGTTTACTCATCAGTAAGCTTTAAGGATTTTTTTTTTGAATTCGTTTAAAAATTTATATTATGTAGTAAGAAACTATTAACAGATTTCTATAATTTTTTAACCAGTTTTAAATATACAGTGAGTCCACTTAAGTACGCAGTATATTAAAAACTTTTTTATTATTAAATTAACGAGAAAAAGTTATTCTTCATAAAAAGTTCTGCATTGTTTAAAACCTAAAACCATCAGATATTTTATTTTATAAATTATTTTTAGTACCTTCTGGTAATCTATGTAGACGTAAATGTTTCAATCTATATTTTTGTTCTTGTTCATCAAATTTATCATGTAGATTTTTATTTTCTTTAAAGCGTACTGATATATTATTCATTGATGTGATTTTATAATTTACTTCTTTTAAATGTTCTTCAATTGTTGTTAAAACAATATCGGTCTTTGTTTAGCTAGATCTTTTAAAACCTTATATGTAATAATAAAATCGGCGAAAAATTTCTGAGAGGTATCTGTAACAACATTATTTAATTTTTTGTCTTTTTGTAAACACCATTATTACATTTATGAAAACAAAAATTTTAATTTTAAACTAGTATTGAGCAAAAAAGTCATTATAATATATACACACAAAACTTGAGAAGACTTAAAAAGAATAGAACTATTACAATTGGTTTGCCGGCAGAAACGACGAATTCGCATACTACTCGCTAAGAAGGTTTATCTTCAACGGGTTATTATTATTTTAAATAAAAACATATGGTCTGAGTAATTAAGTTTTTCTTCCTTTTGCTAAATAAATTATTAAAAAGTGGCAACAGTGCTTGGAGCCTCAGTAAATACATTCTCTCTAGTAAGAGGAGGCGCATTAACATAAACAGTGTCAAAACATATGTCAAATGTATATAGTGGACGTTACGTTGACCTATCCAACTAATGGTAGTTGAATTAGTCTTTACAAATAACGGTGTATATAATGGCGTATATACGGTGGAGTTTTGGTAGGCCATTTATGGAATGGAGTCCCAGTAATGCCACGTAGCTAGATATATATATTTATATATATATATATATATATATATATTAGGGTGTATCATTTTTAAGTAACTTTTTTAACTAAAAAACAGGCTTAAAAACTTTCGAAAAGGTGAAAAAAGAAGCCTCTGAAAATTTGAGCTCTTAATATTATCATTTAGTAGTGCCTGTTCTTAACGTTCCATTTTCCATCTAAATAACATGGAAAAAAAAATTCTTTTGTCTTATTTTTGTACCTGGATTCAATATCCAACTACTATATCCATCTAATTTTGTTATCGTCTTCAATGTATTTGGCAGTTTGCCAATCGTAGACAGGTTGTATTCTTTCTCTGCCCAGTTGGCCACGTCTGTGATTACCGAGTCAGGGAAGTGTGTTGACAGCACAAGTTTTATGCTATCTTCGAGGTTGGCAGTTTTCATGCCATCCTCTTTGATTAGCGCACCAATGCTTCGGTGTGGATCTTTTGAGAGATCTTTCTGAAGCTTCGCTGCCTGCGGGAAATCTTCGAATTTTTTAGGCATTGTTTATTATGCTTTGAATAGTGTTCGAATACTTTTCCAAAGCATTGTTATTGTTTGGTATTTCGGCCTCGCACTTCTCTCAGAACCTCTAGGAGAAGGTGGGCACAGGTTGCCCTCTCCGTCTTCCTAGGGTTCCGAGATAGCGTGGAGGTCGCCAACATCAAGTTTATTTTGAACGTGGTCTGACATCCAACTGTTATCGAACACTTGCCAGTTTATAATTCATTTATAAGATACCAGTTGTAGATAAAGTGATATCTATTAGTGTTTGACAGCGAAACTTTAAAAATGTTGGTGTAGTACCTTTATTTAAAATACAAAGATAAGCATTTGAGTCTAAACCTATTACCAGCTCAAACTTCTGTTCCAGGCAGTATTCAATCAGATCTTCCATATCTTTACTGAGTGGTAGCGTGGTTGTGTCGAAGGGGAGGTATTCAGATGACAGGATCAACGTTTTCTTTTCCCTTTTGATGGCCGCAGTTAAATCTGAGGTGAGAAGGTGCGCCATTGAGTAGGTTTTATATTTTCTAGGAAAGTAAATGGCTGTCTTAGGTTGTTAGTTGCTGGGATAGCTAAAAATTTAAATCATTTAGAGTTTTAAGATCTAAAATTTTGGTTTTTATTATCCATGGTTCCTGGATGAGTGCTATTGTATCTTGCAGCTCATCAAGTCGGCGGCATAATGTTACCGTAGCCACCCTTCTGTGGTGCAAGTTAAATTGTATAATTGTTACCTCTTTAACTGCTTCCCGGTCCTACTTTAAGGTTTGGGCAGCAGGGTAGTTATTTATTTGACCATCCTTTCCTTCGTGTGTCGCCTCATAGTTTTCTTGCTGGAGGTCGTCGATTGCCATTTTTTCTGGCTCGACGTCATTCACTGTTGGCTTATATTGGGGAGAAAAAGGGTCCTATGCAAATAAATCCTCACTGGGCCCCGCTTTAGCCTCTATTTTGACATTTGGCTTTAATTATAGTCATTGAGGTAAACGCATAATTTACCCTCATTGATGTGATCTTTAGGGTTCCCATGTCTTCGTCTCCGATGCCAAATATGAAGAGATGACCCTTGGGGTCTTTTTTGGTTTAATGATGGAAGGTGTACCATTTCGCCACATGCAAGTTTATGTTTTTCCCCTCAAGTCACCTGAGCACAACCTGGAATCCAGAGGAAGACATTGGTGAGTTAGGGGAGCTCGTCCATCCTTACAATAGCGAGTGTAACTCCCCTGTTTTTGAGGTTAGTACCTTGGTTTTTAGCCATTTCAACGTCAGGTATTCGTCGCACGTCGCACGTTACTCTATGAACTCACCAGAGTGCGTCCAAAACCTGAATGTGGGTGGCTTGGTTTTGCTGCAGAAGGACAAAACTGTTTTGATATGAGTTTTATTTAGCACTTTCAAGCAGTAAAAATATTACCTAATAATTTTTCTTTTGGCAGATCTGACTTTAACAAGCGACTTGAACTTAAATCACATAAAATTTGACTTTTCGCAGTAAGTTGACGATGGTCTTGGCCCAATTGAGCCCGGACTATTTGCGCTTTCAACTTTTTTCGTTAAAGCAAGTTGCTCGTCATGAGTAGGTACTCTTATAAAGTAAGTTTAACCAGGGCGCACCCACTAAAAAAAAATAGTTTAATAACTTAATAACTTTAAAATTAATAAAATTTTAGACTCAATTACTGTGATATTGATTTGATATTGTCTTTGTTATTAGACTAATTAAATATTACAAAATATAAATTTGTTGATTTATTCAGAATAATCGAAATTTTCTACACATTTCGCTTTATTAATGGTACAATTTTAACCAAATTTTAGGAGTGGTAAAAGTTTCACATGCTTAAAAGGCTTACATATTTTTTTTTAAATTTATTTTTACTTTCCCCAATTATAACACCCTGAAAATTTTATTAAAATTGTATAATGGTATAATTTGGGGAAAGTAAAACTAAAAATCAAAAAATATGCGTGTCTTCTTAAGCATGTGGAACCTTTACCACTCCTAAAATTTTGTTAAAATTGTATCATAAACAAAGACGGAATGTGTACCATAGCAAAAAATTTTAGACTAATAACAAAGACAATATTAAAGCAATATCACAGTAATTAAGCATAAAATAATATTATTTTAAAAGTTATTAAGTTAATAAACTAACCTTTTTTGGTGGGGGCGACCTGGTTATTGGCTCTTAATTTTCTTATGCAGGGTGTCATTGATTGTACTTATATAAAATATAAGTGGTCATGGAAATGAATATATAAATCGAAAAGGGTATCTCAGCATTAAAAGACAAGCCACATGCAATTTAAATGAATGGTTTAAATTCAAAAAAATAGGGATAGTATATTACATTACAAGAGTGGAAAGTGACATTTTTCACACGAATGGGAAATATTGTCGCACGAGGCACAAGCCGATTGTGGAAAATCACTGAATAAGTATATACTTTTTAAAAACTAAACATTTTAAATTACCAAGACTGTGAAATAATAAAACAATAATATTGTGTCAATAATAAAAATAACTGAATAACCTACATGTATTGTAAGAAATTAAAAATATTTTAAACAATATTTACTTCTCATTTATTCAATAAAAGAACAAAAATTGTTTTCTTATCGGTCACCACGTTCAAAAAGTGTAACCTCAATTAATATCAGAGAAAACACTTGAATTAATATCAAAGAAAACAAAATATTGCATAAATAAAATAAATAAATAATTATAATTGCATAAGTTGATAAAAATGCTATGCAATAGCTTTACCGCGGCAGTCCCCGAGTGCCACACGTACTTTTTTTTCTTATTTGGTTTTCATTTTATTTCATAAAAACATTGGAAACCTCTTATTGGAACACCCATTACAACCGACTCTTAATGTAAAATATAATTTAAACTTTATTAATCCATATTGCTAAAACACGTAAGAAATACCCGATCAATTATTTTACCTAAAATTGAAGCAGGAAACATCAAATGTATGAATGAAGATGAATTACAAGGTAATCATATGTTGATAACCTAAAGTTTTAAACCATTGAATAAAACACTTAAATTTTGAATTCTTCGTCTGCACAATCCGTAGCATAAAAATAATATCAGCGAGGTTGACATTTACCTGAATTTTAATTTCTACATAGTATCTCGTTTTGAAAGTTATCAGGAGATAGTTGAGTACCTTGAAAACAAATATTTTTATTTTTTCATTTCCTTTTTACTTTGAAAGTAAATGAAAGACACTGATGAGAAATAAAGTTGAAGGTATTTAGTGTCAATTTTATCCATTAATAATGGTATTTTAGCATAGGCGGCCAACTGGGGCTATCTGTAGTGCCGCAGTTATTTAAATTTAATAAAATTTTTATATAGGGCGAGGTACCGAAAACAAAAGAGATTGAGCATCTTAAGGTTTGTTTTAAGCTATTGCATAGCTTTTATCGCGAGCTTTAAGCGCGGCAAACAAATCAAGAAATTCCGTAACACTGTAACGAAAGAAAACCTAACTCCGACCGGCACAGCGGCGCGGCGTTAAACAATATTAAGTTCTCATTTATTCAATAAAAGAAAATCGAAAAATCGAAAAATCAAAAAATCAAAAAATCAAAAAATCAAAAAATCGAAAAATCGAAAAATCGAAAAATTGAAAAATCGAAAAATCGAAAAATCGAAAATCGAAAAATCGAAAAATCGAAAAATCGAAAATTCGAAAAATCGAAAAATCGAAAAATCGAAAAATCGAAAAATCGAAAAATCAAAAAATCGAAAAATCGAAAAATTCAAAAAATCGAAAAATCGAAAAATCGAAAAATCGAAAAATCGAAAAATCGAAAAATCGAAAAATCGAAAAATCGAAAAATCGAAAAATCGAAAAATCGAAAAATCGAAAAATCGAAAAATCGAAAAATCGAAAAATCGAAAAATCGAAAAATCGAAAAATCGAAAAATCGAAAAATCGAAAAATCGAAAAATCGAAAAATCGAAAAATCGAAAAATCGAAAAATCGAAAAATCGAAAAATCGAAAAATCGAAAAATCGAAAAATCGAAAAATCGAAAAATCGAAAAATCGAAAAATCGAAAAATCGAAAAATCGAAAAATCGAAAATTGAAAAATCGAAAAATCGAAAAATCGAAAAATCGAAAAATCGAAAAATCGAAAAATCGAAAAATCGAAAAATCGAAAAATCGAAAAATCGAATAATCGAAAAATCGAAAAATCGAAAAATCGAAAAATCAAAAAATCGAAATATCAAAAAATCGAAAAATCAACAAATAGAAAAATTGAAAAAGAAATTCCTTAACGAAAATAAACCTAACACCCCTTACTCCGACCGGCACAGCGGCACGGTGTTTGTGTGCGTACGACTAGACGTATGTATGCGTGTAGACTAGCTTCTAACTGCTCATAACTGATTCTATCTCTTTTAGACACAATTTCGGAAAAATTGACTTTGAAAATGAATAATGATCCACAAGAATCCACAACAAAATATGGGACCACCATTGACGCGGTATTTTCCAGATATTTAGAGGATATCAAGTCTCAAACTTATGTTTCTTATTTCAGTTACCATAAACATATAGTTTCAATGATAAAAATTCCTGAATAACCTACATGTATTGTAAGATAATAAAAATATTTTAAACAATATTAACGTCTCATTTATTCAATAAAAGAAAAAAAATTGTTTTCTTATGGGTCACCAGGCTCAAAAAATATAACCTGAAATAATATCAAAAAAAAAACTTGAATTAATATCAAAGAAAAAAAATTACAGCATAAATAAAATAAATAAATAATTATAATTGCATAAGTTGATAAAAAATGCTATGCAATAGCTTTACCGCGGCAGTCCCCGAGTGCCACACTTTTTTTTTAAATGTATTTAATATCCCATGGATATCCACTATATACTCGTATATAAAGCAAAGTCTAGGCGCGAACGCAAACCATGGTGGATATCCACTGGGTGTAATTTATGGATATAATATGCACATAAAATATACAAATTGATTTAATAATTATTAAATTATTTAAATATTACGCCATGTGATAACTAAAAAAGTATGTAGGTATAGTTTATAGAAATTTAAAATTAGTAAGTTGTATTCAATGTCTCACAGATATCCACTAGATAAATAATATTGGCAATGAACGCGAGCGCAGGCGCGGATATTTCCTGCCCTCACAGGTGCCATCGTCTAGGGATGCGCAAATTTTTTAAAACATCGATGTTGACATCAAATGATACATCGAATACAGACTATCGATATTGTAAAAAAATCGAAAAAGAAAATATCGATTTTTCTAAATATCGATGTTTGTTTTTCCATACATCGATGTGTCTATAAACATCGATGTTTTCCAAAAGCGTTCATTGAAGAGCAAAAAAAAGGAAAAAAGGAAAAAAGGAATTCAAACCATCAATTGAAACGTGACGCTTAACAATAAACCAAAAAACATTAAAAAGAAAATCATTGATGTTAATTGAAAAATCGGTTAACAAATACCATCGAATAAAAAAAAACTCGATGTTAACTAATAACATCGGAATAAAAAACATCGATATTAAACATCGATAATCGAAACCTAAAAATGGATGTTTTTTAAACATCGATACATCGTGCGCATTCCTCCATCGACGGCATCGGCCATTTTATAGTTTGTTTGTGTCGTGTGAATATCGTGAATGAGTTTTACTTGATAAGTGTGGATTAAAAGAAGGTAAGTTAGCTTTAAAATCTAAATTTATTAATGTAAAAGGTTGAGAGACTTTAGTTTAATTAGACAATAGCTAAATTCACGTAATTAGGATTATTTTAATCTTAAAACGCGATCAATTTTTACACCAAAGGTGACTTTTTTTTATCACACATTCCACTGTTATTCCCTTAAGTCCCTCTAACAAGTACAATTTAAATAGGAAAACCAAAAGTATAACATCAATTAAAGGTAATATTATTTTTAATTTTCCGTTGAACGGAATAAAAAACTGGTACGTATAACACTTCATTTGAAAGATAATATAATTCGTAGCCTAACTTTGTCATTTCGATTGATTGAATTAAAAGTAAAAATAATTTATTCTTAAGTTTGGAAAGGTTTTTCAATTTAATTTCATGTTTCATTTTATTGTTCCTTGTTATGTTACGTATTAAATCACTAATAAAATTAGTTTTCAATCGAAGTGGCACACAGTAATTTATCTTGTTATTGAGCGCTAAAAAAATAATGCGATAAACAATCAGATTGCACTGAATTCTCCACATTTTTTTTTAATGATGA
>OV651826.1:562684-1037684 GCA_927349885.1 Psylliodes chrysocephalus
TTGGGGCAATAAGAAACTAAAAATTAAGAAAGTTTTAAATAAAAAAATTTACTGTTTTCTAAACGGTAAGTGAATTAATTACCGTTCGGCCAACGGTAAGTATATTAGACGTTAGTAAATGCTACTTACTGTCTATTATATTATGCTTTATTTAATCCTTATGTATGTTTGCCCTGTATGTATTCTTGTTTGCCAGATGCTTGACAATTTTATACTTACGTTTCACCACCTCTTATTCATGTTATAGTTTAGCGAATTAAAGCCTTAGTAAGAAAAGGTATATTTCATTACACTGTCGTTAAAACTGATATGGTAAAATGCCAAAAATGACCAGTAATAGTAGTTTGTGCTACAAGAATGGATATGATGGCCATATCGCACGTGCTCAATCGTCTAAGTGCGATATGAATAATCCACTTCCACTCGAGTTGTACAGTATATTTTTTCTACGACCCACTAACTAAAATCTACAAATATTAAAAAGTATTTTAGGTTATCAAGATAAAATAATTAATTTTAAAATTATTTATTTTACTAATTTATAAAATAAAATAAACAAGAAAAAAAAAAGAAAAACAATTTTCTCTATCTGAGATTCAAACTCGAGTCTTCCGTATGGAACGCAAGAACCCTAACTACAGGAATATCTACCCGCTTATGTTTTGCTTTAATACTCGTAATTAAATTGACCTTATGTAGTTCTATTTAAATTAAAAAAATCATTTATAATTATAGACGAAATAAAAATATAAATTCTATTATTAATCGAGTCTACACAAGAATAACTCATTTTAATGCATGTTTAATCTCAATAACTAAAAAATATACTGACAATTAGTTTGACAGAATTGTCACTTATTTAAAATTTTAAAAATAATAGCTGTCGGTTGATCAAAATATAAGCTGTGATTGGTGAATTTCATTTTTTGCAGTGTTCTCGCTACCTAGAATGGATATGAAATATATTCGTTCAGTTGAAGGCAATGGCATACTTTTTCATTTTGTTATCTGTGCGTAGATAAGCTAATATCTATGTGGGTGTAGAAAAAATATATAACTATAGGGACCGTGCGTGAAATATAGAGGCAGCACTACTACCAAAGTTAGATCTCTCTAGTGATTAATTTTAAAATTAAATGGGGTAAACATTGCAAGTAAATAATAAAAGATATTTTTGTAATAATCATGTACAAGGTCAAAATGATATCAAATGTGAAAAATTGTTAAAATCTGGACATTTATTTAAATTTTGAGAAAAAGATTTAAATGGATTAGTGACAATAAATTGTAAAGTCCTACCTGAAGCAAATGTATCCAATGTTTACAGACAAAATATCGACATCTATGTAAGACTGAATTTTTATAAGTATTACAAAAACATTTAAAAACAATGTAAATCAATAAATAAGATTAAGAATAATACTAATAATATTGTTTTTAGCTTGATGTTAGTCGAAATTCGAAATGTCATTGATCCAACTTAGACGTTTATGAGATACCCAATGATATACATATTATATATATTGCTCACCCATCTCTGAATAAAACTATGAAAAGAGGGTTGCAATGCGTACTGAAATATTGCCCTTCCCAGTGTTCACTTGAATAGAGCCGTTCAAGCACAAATATGTTTTAAAAAATCAGCATTTAAATAATTAAATTTTTTACTTAAAGCCACGCTATTATGTCAGGTATTTTGAAATTTAAGTTTCCACGTAATAATATTAACATATCTAAACAATTTTTATAACAAATGGATGTAAATAATTTTAGACCACTCTCGTTTCAGAAATAACACTACGTTATGCCTCGTACTCATTGATATAGCACCTGCCAGCTGCAATATGCAACTACGTGGTCAGTTTGTTTGGGCTTTTATAGGTACGCCGGTTTTTCTTTATTCAAGTCAATTAATATTAGAATCCAATTTGAACAAAATAGAACTGTTATTTAAAAGTTTAACTACGTATATAAATAATAATTGTGATATGCACTAAATCTACTTAAAAATAATAAGAATAAAACTATTTATTATTAATAATTGTCAAGAACAAAGTTCTCTTGATTACTAAATAAAATTAATTTAATAAATTGTTGCCTTATTATAAATAGGACTATGATATTTTTATCAAATTGGACATTCTAATTTCATAGTAACATCCTACATTAGTTTTAATTAACAAAAAAACCATTAACTATCTGTAAAATTATATTTATATATAATATACATTTAAATCTGTAAAAATCTTAATGACAAGAAAAATTCTAATTTCTAAATCGGTTCTGTAAATGATTTGTTTACAAAAATAATGCCAATCATGTATTAGACAAAAAGAAAACTTCTCCCAGTGAAATACGCTTTTTGTCGTCTGATTTACATATGGATAAGCAATCTGTGTAACTAAGTATATCATTGGGAGTGAGACATTAAATGTGCGCTGTGGAAATTTATAAAATTTCTTTACTAACGACACAAATTCACGTTTCCGACGTGATGTGTTTCTACATCCATGGATGCAATACGTTTTTGTCGATAATGATATTACGAAAATAATTCGAATTTATTTAATTAATAATTACTAAACAATAAATGCCGTATAAAATTTTAATAAATACCCTACAGTTCACATTTTTGTCACCAGTTGGCGTTAAAATCGTGACGCACGGTCCCTATCAGGCGCACTTTAGGTTTTTTGAAACAAATACACTACGATTAAAACATATTTGCAGTCTTATTTAATTAAAGAAATACTTATACATAGTTATTTACAAAACAAAATGCTTGTAAATCGATACACTAATCATTTTATTGTCCCTACTTAGACTTAAACGTTTTGTAACTATTTTTTAGTGTTTAGATTTAAAAAATCTATAGGTATCTGTTGTCATTGTAGATTGAACCAACAATAATTCTGTTAATGGATGATATGCATCTGGCAGAATTTGTTCCAAAATTTGGAGATCGCATAGCAATAAGGCAGTTTTGTAAATTACAGTCTCGGACGGAATGTTCAATCTCGAGCAGAAAGCAATCCCTTTTAGACAACTTCAAAAACTAAACAGTAAAGAAAATTTGAATAAAGATGGAGATCAACATAATAAACCAAAGAAAGCTAAAACTAGTAGCAAGGCTCACGATAATAAATAAATAGAAATCGGTTGGTTGTGTTGGCTAGATGAAGATGAGAATAAATATCGAGTCAGAGAAATTTCAGGAGGTGGAACACGAAAAATTAAAGTTCCCAAAGGGGCCGACATGATGTAGTCTCATCATAGAAAAAGGAATAGATTTGTTTTTTTCCCAAAGAAAAATCTACAAAGGTTCAACTAGATGAATTCATAGTTGATCTGTTTGACTTAAAAAAAAAACAGAATAAAGTCAGATGTAACTGTTGCAGAAATGTTAGAAACAACTGGTTTGACCAAATTGAGGTATTATTTAGCGACGAAAAAGAAGACGCAAAAAGAAAAATCCGTACGTACCTAATTACTTATTTGTTGCAGGTTTTTGTGTAATTGCATTTTTTTTTTACAGGACAGCGAGAATGCTACAATTGTTAGTATTCGTTTGGAAAATGAACATGATAATGTATTAGCGGACAATGAAAATATATATTCAATTAATGATGATTTGACGCTTCAAACATCAAATACACAGGAACTAGATAATGCTTTAATTTTTTTCTCTTAACGACTAACTGTAAATTATATTGGTATGAATGTATTTTTAGGCATTGACAATGGAGACAAACAGTAAAAGTATATATTCGATGACATCATATAATGATTTGACGTTTCAGACACTGAATCCTCAAGGAGTGTATAATTCTGTAAGTTTGCTTCCTATTACAACTAATCGTACGTTATATAACTATTATAATTTTAGAAAGAACCTCTGTGCAATTTTATCAGCTCCAGTGTGGAAACATGTAAGTAATTTACTGTTAGGTGATCACGCAAATGTGCAAAGCACATTATTGATTTTACAAAAAAAATTTATTGGGCAAACCTAGACAAATTAATAATCTACATTTTTTAGACAAAGTCAGAAAAGACAAAAGGTTGAGTCAGGATGAAGTAAATATGCTGATAAACAGTATATTAGATGAGCCAGAAAACTCTTCATCTATTGCTAATAATTTGGAGGTGCCAAATCTATTAAAACAAATTGAAGACAGTGATAAAACTCCTCGTACTCTACTTGATATACTGAGCAAATTACAACATAAAATTGACTATGACAATATTTTCCGTACCGACATATTTAACTGCTGTATTAGAGCTATTGCGAAGGAAAACCTTTCGGCTACTTAAGAGCGTACCTACAAAATTTTAACGTTCGAACTCAAAATTGTGTACTCCATCCCATATATTATTTCCCTACCACGGCTGCCGACGTTCAGAGGTCTTAAGTGAGTCAGAATTACCTGAATTAAGGAAACCAGAACCGCATTTAGTTGTTCTTGGTGCATTTTGAGATATTATTATAACGTAGTTGGATTTATTAGAGGGTGTTTACAATATTTTTTATTTTAATTTAGTGAATAGCTGTAGTTATATTAAATTACATTTAGGAGTATAGAGTTAGTTTTTTTTGTTAAGTGTATTTTTGTGAAAGATGGGAAAAATAAAACCAACATACCTACGAACGGAAAAATAAGCGACTGGCTCGATTAAGGTAATACCAATTTATATTTAAAATGAAATAATATTGATTTATTTTTTGTTCTACATATTTAGGTACTTGAAAAAAAAGAATGGAAAATTATTCTGAGGTGGAAAGTAATCTTCCGGTAGTTAATACATCAGAGGACAACACGTAAGTAAAGCAAAATTTTACAAAAATGTTTTATGTTATAATATAGTCTAGTAATGAAAAGCATTCTATGTTCTGCATTCTATGTATATTATGTAAGAAGTCCGTGAAATTTATGCACAACTTTAATAGGAAAATATTTATAATGTACAAAAAAGCAAAACCAGTAGAGCCAACTACTCACTTTTAACCTGTACGTGAAAGTCATAGGCTCTAATAGAAAAATTAGGGTAAAATTTGATTTTACACACCTGTGTGAATTTATACTTGAAATAATTTTTTTCAAGAATTTGCCATTCTGATGAACTGTTCTTGTCGATTGACATTAAATGTAACTTTTAGTGATATTTCTCGATTTTAGAAGTACCTAACACTTTTACTGCTTAGACTTTAAAAAATTACTTTTTTTTCTTTTCAAAACTTCTGCATGGGCATCCGGCCAAAAAAGTTACTGTAATAAATTAAATACAAAGTTACCTTAAGTATATTTAATCAAAAATCATAAAATACAATATATTAAAAATGCGTGAGTTATATCAGTTATACTTAAAAGAGGTTTTCATTTTAGTTCCATTTTTTAAACACACTGTATAAACAATCAGAAAACATTAAATATTTCACATGGCAGAGACACAGATTTACTGACTTGGCTTGTTTCATTGCCTCGGTTTCGCCTCGCCAATGAAATGCTAGATGCGGTAATAAATCTGTTACTTCTCTGCCTAGTTAAACAAACAACTATGTTCTTGATTGTTAGGCTTTAACTTGATGAAATCCATCAAAATTGTAACTATGCGATTCTCTCATATTATATAGAACCCCCAGTGAAAAGGTTTCATCATACTTAAAAAACCAAAACATGGCTTTCAAAAACAATAATACGCTTGGGATATTAAAAACAAAAAGGACAAAATTGTTCCATTAATAAATTGGGAGTATATAAAGTAAATTATGGTAGTTGTCCAAAAAATTGTGTATTGGTAATACGGGCCATACTTTCAAAAAACCCTATTCAGAACATTACAATAGTTATATCAAAAACAAAAATCATTCTACTTTTTCAAATCATATTTTGGCTAAAAATTCAGATAACCTCTTAAATGCTCAATTAAGTATTAATAACTCACCTTTAATAAATCTCTTTATCTACGCCCATCTCACTGCTTTTCAATCAATCAAATAAAAAAGTCAAAATGTCAAAATCTATTTAAATTTAATAACAAATTACTGTAACAAGTAATAATAGCTTTTTTCTACGTTTAAACAAGAAACAAAATTTTATTGAACTATATTTAGTGAAAAAACTGGTTCTTTATTGCACTAGTGCAATAAAAATTTTATTGCACTCATCTGTTATTTTACTAAAGCGTTTTATGATCATGACAAACATAAATATTTAAATCAACGCCAAATATTTAGTCTATTTTGATTTTCTGTGTTACGTTTTAAAAACAATCGCATATTTTGTATTATTTTCAATCATTTAATAAATAAATTATTAAAAAAATGTATTTTATTATTAAAAATGTCATTACAAATTATGAACACAAACGTAAATAAATGCCTCAAACAAAGGTACACGATCACGGCTACTATGATTTGGATAATACAACTGCAGTTCTATAAAACATTTTTTGGTTTTTGCATGAACGTAGAAAAAATATTGTATGCAACTTGTGCAAAAAGTGTTTATTGCACTTGTTGTATAAATAACTATTTAAGCTTGTTCTTCAATATCAGATGAAAAACTTTCCGAATCACTCATTTTATTACTAGAAAATGCAAAAATACGTTAAAAATAAATTATTTTTGACTCATTGTTTATGACAAACGTACTTTACTCTTGAGCAAAATTCATATTTTTTGACAAACCTCGTATACCACTGAAACAATTTGATATTTGATTACTGTATTCAAGGTTTTAGATAATGCAGAACTTTTTATGAAGAATAACTATTTTTCCTAAAATCAATAATATTTTTTTTCCATATGGTTCCAACTTAAGTAGACACACTGTATATTAGGCACCGAAATGTAAATAAGTCACATTCGAAGAAGAAGTTGTACTTCGAAACAATTGTCATGCAGACTTTTTAATTTTTATTTTTTAATAAAAGTGTGTGAGAATCTACTATTTCATTTTACTCATTTAAGAAAATAACTGTTTTAATACACAGACCGCTTAGCTTTTTCGATAGACTATAATAGTTTTAGATAACAATTTTAAATAACAATATTTTTGGAATGCGTAGCAGTACCACTTCTACCACCAATTCTCCTGTAGATATTTTGGCTACGCCATCTTCAAGTCGTCAGGAGGACAAACGTCAGCAAAAGCGAAGCTATTTAGAATATACCACTTCAAGGGATAGTGTCGTTGAGGAAGAACTTAAAAATAAAAAGTAATCATATGTATATTACTAAATCCGTATATTTCAATGGGTGATAAATACCTACAAAGCCGAAATGTAAAAAGTTGTTAATCAAGTTATTATTTATATTTTGTAAAAATATTTATGTAATTTTTTTATTTTAGGAAAAAGAAATGAAATTTGTTTGGAAGGTCTGAGAATTGTGGATGCCCAGTACCTAATTCAGCAGGTGTTAAACTTTCCACATCATGGATTATTTCACTGCAGTGGTGACAACGTCAAAATAGTTAAAGAGGTCAAAAAGGCCTACATTCAAAATTTTTGTTGCATTGCAACATCTGCGAAGAAACGTTTCGAGTTAATAGTGAAAATCCTCAAAGCAAAACACTTTGAATTAATGCTTCAGCGGTTAAAGGAGCTATTTCGATTGGAATTGGGTCAAGTCCGTTGTCGGAGTTATTAAGCAGTATGGATATACCTCCTATACCTGAACGGATGTATCGTAATATTCAAAATGATCTGGGGGACTATTACCATGAAGCTGCTTGTAGTTCGATGATAGAAGCTGGACAAGAGGAAGCTACGTTAGCAAAAGAGAATGGGGAAGTTGATAAGAATGGTTATCCATTAATAACGGTAGTAGCTGACGGATCTTGGGCGAAACGGTCTTATAAGACTAATTATAGTTCACACTCAGGAGCAGGTGCGATTATAGGATATCGCACTAAAAAAAAAATTATATTTAGGTATAAAAAACAAATACTGCTCATTTTGTAAATTGTTTGGCGAGGAGAAGGACCATAGATGCTACAAAAATTGGGATGGGTCTTCAACTGAAATGGAAAGTAAGACTATTTTAGATGGATTTCACTGTAGTATGTATATGCATGGATTGAGATATAAATATCTTATTGCTGATGGAGATAGCAGTGTTTATCAAAAAATATTAGAAAGCAGGCCATATGGTAACATGGTAGTAGAAAAAATAGAATGCCGAAACCATTTGTTGAGAAACTGTTGTGCACGTTTGCGGGATATTGCAGGAAAAAGGTACAGTACCGCAGGAAAGTTAGTTCCAGTCAAATTGCGTAGTTTGTTAAAATCTAATATTTTAACGCTACGAATTGCTATCGACAAAGCTGCTAAACACCATCGAGAATCTGAAGCTGCAATGGAACTTAAAATAAAAATCTAAAGCATGACATATCTAATAGCCCATATCATGTATTTGGTAAGCACGAGAACTGTTCTAAATACTTTTGTACAAAGTTAGGAAATGAAGAGAATACGGACTACACAGTGGACCTGACAGAATGCGAAATTATGAAAGATATATTGTCATCTATATCAAGAATAAAATTATATGCAGATAGTTTAATTAAAAACCTTAATAATAATTACGCAGAACAATATAACAGCTTTATCATATAACACTAAAGGTCTTATACCATTCCTCATTCCATAAAAACAATACAGGGAAAAGTCCTGGCCAGTACACAAAAAAATTTGTGTCAAAAATTGTTTGTAATGTAGAAAAAAGAAGACGGACACTTAAAAAGAATAAAATTTAGAAAGCATGAGAAGAGACCATCACAACTAGCAGATGAGCATTATGGCCCAAATGCGAAGAAAATTTTGGAAATTGGCCCAGATGAATTTAAAAATATTAAGCATCAATTTCTTGAAAATTTAAAAGTTTCCAGTGTAGAAGCACAAAATATTTTTGAGAAAACCTTAAGCCAAAGAAAATCCGATGAGTGGTTTGAGGAGCGACGGAAAAGATTAACTGCTTCAAATTTTGGACGAATTTGTAGACTTCGGGAATCTACTAATAAAAATAAAGTTGCCATGGATATATTAAAAGGTACATTTTCTGGCAATAAAAATACTAAGTATGGTATAGAAAATGAAGACAGAGCTTTAAGGGAGTTGAGTGAATCTTTAGATAGTGAAATATCCAACTCAGGAATATTCATAGATTCCGAACATTCATTTTTGGCTGCAACTCCAGATGGCTTAATCGGTAAAAGCCTTTTGGTGGAAGTCAAATGTCCTCCTTCAGCGAAGAATTATAAATACACCAGAAGAGGCTATTGATAAACAAATTTTAAAATATATGGAAAAAGTTAACGGTAACTATAGGTTAAAAAAAACACATCCATACTATTATCAAGTGCAGGGTCAACTTCATGTGAGTAAAAAAAAATTTTGTTATTTTACTATATGGACACCAAAAAGAATTCTTTATCAAAGAATTGAAAGGGACCAGAACCTTTGGAGGGAAATGTCAAAATTAACGAACTTTTATTTCGAACATTATTTAACAATATTATTGGAAGAAATTGTAAATAATGAATAATTTATTGTAATCAAATGTACTATAATGAAATATTATTATAATTTTTAGTGTTTGTACGAATAAATCTGTAAAGCATTTATTTATTAATTTATTTATAGCCGTAGTACACTCGCATGTAATAGCTTACATACATGCTCAAATAAGCTATTACTACTACAATGATAGTGTTCATAAAGTATTCTGTAACCTAATGTGTTTATTATCTTAACACTTTACACACGGGTTGCATACAATATTTTTTCTACTACCGTACACATTATCCACTAATATTAGAAATATAAAAGTTCCTTTTTTCACTAGTGCGTAAATTACTTTACGCACTAGTGAAAAAAAATAATTGTCAAATTTTACTTTACGCACTCCACGGAGTGTAAAATTCTTTACGAACTAGTGAAAAAAAAATAAAATTTGACAAAAATTGTACATAGCAACAAAATATAATATAAATATAATTACCATTTATATGCTATATCCTTCTAAGACAAATAAGTAAATTATGTTTGCTTTTATCTATTTAGTCCCCAACAAATTATCAACAGTTTTTTATTTTAATTATAATTTTCTCTAAATGTCATTGATTTAATTAAAAGTAAACAAACCGTGGATGTCGATTTTGGTAAAAGTAAATAGTCCGTGGCTGTGTGGATTAGAAGAACTGTCAATCTCTAAACTTTTATTAGTATATCATCACAGAACACGACAAAAGTATAAGTTGAAGATTAATTTCTAAAGCCCAATCACTATGTACTTTACGCACTAGTGAAAAAAGTAACTTTTATATTTCTAATATTAGTAGATAATGTGTACGGTAGTAGAAAAAATATTGTATGCAACTCGTGTGTAAATTCCCTTTCTTGACTCATGTGACTCACAACATTCACATTCGTCAAAAAATGGTAACTTTACACACTTGTTGCATAAATAAATATTTTTTGTATCAAAGGAACTAAAACATGTAATTCATTCCTTTATTTTAGGGACTAAAGTGTCGTTTTTATTCCCTTAGGACTAAAATATTTCAGTCCCTTAATACGTAACATGCTATATTTATATATTTAATTTTTATTGTTACACTGTATGTGGCAAGGATTTTTTGTTTGCCTTTTTTGGATTAACAAAATATTATTTTAATGATTTAAAAATAAACTGTCAGTATCAATAATTATCTGTACCTAACATATACAAAGTGAAAAAGTATATAATACACTAGATTAATTTTATAAAAGTACTATATGGGCTTATATACATTATATTACATTAATTTTATATGTAAAAATGTGGGTACCTAGTTCACTGCGCATCCAAATTTATATTTAAAATAAAGAAAGTTTCAGGTTTAAAATTGAACACCAAGTTTTATAATAATACTCTCCCTAATTCACCCCCTTACGAGTGAATTTCAGGAATATCAGGAATAATATGTTCTTAAAAAAGTGACAATAAAAAGTGTTCCATATGGAGCAGGCTTTTTGCGAGACACTGTATATATACAGGGTGTCCTTTAAAATGTATCCCAAAATTCTCAGGCAGATTCCTTGACCAAAAAATGGAAAAAAAGTTCCTATAGACCTATGTCCTAAAGTGCCCCCTAAGCGAGCAACAGCCTCTCGAAATCATTTTTTTTTATTTTGATTTTTTGAATTTTCTTAAAAATGGAAACAAATAAAAGAACCAAATTTTGGCTGTTAAATATGATCAATAATAGTGACCTTTTGACACCTTCAAAAAGAAATTATTTCGTCAGGGGTGTACTTGGGAATTTTTTGAAAATTTTGATTATTCATAACTTTTTTGTGTTTTTGGTAATGACTTATCCATATTTTTTTTTACATTCTACATTGAAAACTACGTCAAAAAGGAATACTTGTTTGATCTCGATTGGAGCAGCCGTTTCCGAGAAAACATCATCCAAAGATATTCGTGCAGTTTAGGTTAATTTTCAATTTTGGCTGTTGTAGCCAAAAAGTTGGAAATCGAGGAACACGGCTTACATGTCCCTATCCTTACTTTTGAAGGTCTATTCAGTGGCAAAAAATATTAGTTGATACAGGGTGATCAAAAATCGGATGTGATTTTGGATTTTTGATCACCCTGTATCAAATAATATGTATTTTATGTCACTGAATAGACCTTAAAAAGTTAGGATAGGGACTGTAAGCCGTTTTCCTCGATTTCCAACTGTTTGGCTACAACAGCCACCTGAATTTGAAAAAATGTGATTTTTGAGTAGCTGTAGATCCTTTACTATTCATATTAGATAACAAGTGTGATATATCATTGAAATCAGATTATCGAGCAGATTCTAAAAATATAAAAATATACAGGGTGTTCCATTTAAAAAACATAACTTTGATTTGGCACGGCCTTATGAAACACCCTGTCACATCGTAACTAATTTTAAAATGTGAAGCTTAAAGCTGCCTACTTTTATTATAACAGATCTACAGAGCTTCCTCACAGTAATCAATCACCCTGTATACTATTTTTAGCTCTCTAAATAAAATTTAAAAATTTAGTTCCCATTTATTTATTATGAAGACCATAAGGTTTGTATTTAGCTGTTTAGAATAAAAAAGTAAAAATATGTATTTTTTTGGCGTTTTTGTGTTTCATGGATAATTTTTTTCGCTCACTGATAAAAATGTTTCTTCAGTTAAACATTATTTCTAAAAGTGTTCTGGTGCGATTCGTTGTATTGTTATTATTTTGTTTAAAATGGCTCACAATAACTACAATAATGATTACACATTCGCGAAATGACGGACATGCACTTATGTTTTGGACTCGCTTCTGGAAATGCCAATGAAGCTCGCAGACTTTATCAGGAGCGCTTTCCAAATAGGCATCTTCCATGCGCTAAGACGTTTTCTAGAATTGACGATAGACTTCGGGAAACTGGTACATTTAAGAAAAACTCTAGTAACAGTGGAAGACAAAATTATGTGAGAGCTCCTGCTTTGGAAGAAGCAATTTTGGATAGGGTAGCTGAAACCCCATCGACAAGTACCAGAAAAATAGCAAATGGTAAGTAATTACTTATTTATTATTTTAGCTACCCCGGAACTTATCGTATAAAACTAGTTTTTTTACTTGTTATTGCTTCTCTTACATTTCACGACTTTTCGTATCGAAAAGAGTTGCGTTATGCAGAAAAAATCTGATTTCCCAAATCAATGGATTCTCTTTCTTAACTATTCACTACACAGATTCTCTCATTTAATTTCAGAAGTGGGAGTCGGACGTAACACGGTATGGAAAGTTTTGCGTGAACAACAATTGTACCCTTACCACATTCAAAAAGTTCAGGCACTTAAAGCTACTGATTATGAGCCGCGAGTTATCTTTTCTGAATGGTTTCTTGGAAGATGTAATCAAGATGCAATGTTTCTTAATAAAGTGCTATTTACCGATGAAGCTGGTTTCACTAGAGATGGTATAATAAATTTTCGAAATATGCATGAATGGGCTGAAGATAACCCTCACGCGGTTGTTGAACGTCACCACCAGGATAAATTTTCAATAAACGTCTGGGCTGGAGTTATTGATAATTACCTTATTGGACCATTTGTTTTGCCGAATAGGTTAAATGGAGCAGCATACAGGCTTTTTTTGGAAAATAACTTACATGAGCTTCTTGATAATATTCCGATTCAAATCAGACATAACATGTGGTTTATGCATGATGGAGCTCCACCACATTACAGCCTTCAAGCTAGACAGCACCTTAACGAAAGATTTGAGGGTAGAGTAATTGGCAGAGGTTGTCCTGTTAACTGGCCACCTCGTTCACCAGATCTAAATCCAATGGATTTTTTTGTTTGGGGTTATTTAAAATCATTGGTTTATTCCAGTCCTGTTGAAACAGTTGAAGAATTGGAAGAACGAGTTTTTCATCATTGCGATGTTCTTAGGAATAATCCTGAAGTATTTTTTCGTGTAAGACAGTCTATGATGCGACGGTTGCGCTTGTGTGTGGAAACCAATGGTCGCCACATTGAGCATCTGCTTTAATTTTTTTTGATTTGTTTTTTTAGAATAAATATTTTTTTAAACCGTTTCTTATTATTAAATAAAAATAGTCCCACCACGACATTTGAACTACAATTATTTAGAGAGAGCTAAAAAAGTTATTTTTATTTACGAGATTCACCGAGGTAATTTAGGAAAATTGAAAATTAAGCTAAAGTGGACGAATATCTTTGGATGATGTTTTCTCGGAAACGGCTGCTCCAATCGAGATCAAACAAGTATTCCTTTTTGACGTAGTTTTCAATGTAGAATGTAAAAAAAAATATGGATAAGTCATTACCAAAAACACAAAAAAGTTATGAATAATCAAAATTTTCAAAAAATTCCCAAGTACACCCCTGACGAAATAATTTCTTTTTGAAGGTGTCAAAAGGTCACTATTATTGATCATATTTAACAGCCAAAATTTGGTTCTTTTATTTGTTTCCATTTTTAAGAAAATTCAAAAAATCAAAATAAAAAAAATGATTTCGAGAGGCTGTTGCTCGCTTAGGGGGCACTTTAGGACATAGGTCTATAGGAACTTTTTTTCCATTTTTTGGTTAAGGAATCTGCCTGAGAATTTTGGGACACATTTTAAAGGACACCCTGTATATTTAGAGAGCAATCCATAATAAGAAAATAATTAAAAAAAATTATAATCACATAAATGTGATTTACCTTTTAGAATATCGTATATATACAGCAAAGTTTACTAATCTTTATAAAAAAGATTTATATTCTACAAAATCTTTCTTAAATTTTTTAACATTCACAAATGTTTTAATTCAAATGCAGTAACATGCACGTGTGAGGTACAAAATACCTTAATCCGTCTATAATTATCGATTATTAACAAGATGGAGACCGGACATCGTGGAAGAAAGACAGCGCATTTAGTAAAGAATTTTAACTCGATTAAAAAGCGTTGTTTCTTTTTCCATTTTCTAAAAAAACTAAGACCTTTTTGAAATCGGTTTTCGGTGATTTTTCTTCTGATTTATTACCTTGGAAAGTGGCAGATTTATATAAAAACGAAAAAAGCTGACTTATTATTTTTATGGAATTAAAATTTGTTGTTATTTTCACAGTTTTCAACCGCCCTCTGTTTTCAAAAAAAAATTATTACGATGTTGCCAAGCCAGCACTTTTTTAGATATCAAGACGTTCTTTATTGTACATTTTAAATTTTTTAAAAATATTCTTCAGTTTTTTCATAATTTGGGAAAAAGAATAGCATTGAAACTCCTATACCCGAAAAATTGTACGTACGCTCTTAACAAATTATCAGTAAAATTTAGTGATTGTGAGGGTGTTACTGAAGGAGCGGTTGATGAAGGAGGACCGAGAAGAGAATTATTTAGATTAGTTTTAAGTTTTCTCCAAAATAGCCAGCTTTTCACTTGAGCAATGAAAAAATATATTTCTCTGCATAACAATAGTCTAAACGAAAAGCTGTAACGATGTTCCCCAGTAACACCGTTTTAGATACGCCTATGGTTCAGGATGTAGCCGTTTTTGCCAAGCAGAGACAAGTATATAAAGAGCTCCGAATTTAGTTCTCGTCAGTCAAACTAAGGTACTGACTTAGTAAGACTCTCCTCTCCTGCTCCTGCAGAGGTATTGACTCTGTAGGCTTCCCGACGTCCCGACCCTTGCCTGCAAAGGTATTGACTTTGTAGGTTTTCCTTTCCCGTAGATCTCTCCTACGAAGGTATTGACTTCAAGGGACTTCCATTACCGTAAACGTAACCTAAGCTCTTGTCACGTTTTCGCCACGCCATTCTGGACCACCGAGCCACGCCGAACCGACGCACAAAATATATTTTGGGGAAACAATATTCGAAGACACGACGATTCGAAATTTAGTTAGGACCTTTTCATTGTACATATTATAAATATTGTTGTCTATATATAAATTGTTAGAATAAAGTTTTATTTCCAATGAACTCTGTCTCCGACTGTTTAAAATCTACCTGCTACCCGAACAACCACCAGGAGGGGTTACAAAGCTTTATTACGAAACTGGCAGACTCATATCACTATCTTTAGTACATGGTGGACCAGGTCCTCATTTTTTTCGGAAACTCTTTTTTCCATGTTGACTAGGTACTGGTGTTAAAAATACATTGCCGACTCTTGATGATATTGATACTGAGATCCGAAAAAAGTTAATTTTGTTAAAAGATACGGTAAATTTGCTTGAGTTACTAAATATTGCTCGACAGAGAATATTTTCTCTACTGCTGGATGCCATTATATAAAGCATGTCGACGAAAAGTTGAAAATATTTGAAGGTAAAGTACGTTTTTAAAATGTTCCGCCATTACCGTAATTCATTACATTTCTTAGATACATTAAAATTATATGCCCTCAAGCGGGTTGAAGAGCCTCTGAACCAGCTGATAGAAGGATTGCAAAAATGTGGCATCTATAAACAAATGAAGGCATACCCACATTTATTTAAAGATGTATTTTGTGACGACAAGAGAATAGTTACATCAGAAGTTTTTGAAAAAATATTTGATATTGAATACAGTGAGGCAGGTTTTAACAGACGAGAAATCGAAAATATGGCCATTTCTTATTTTAGGGACTACATATTGGATTGCGAAGGTAAGGCATATAATTCTTTTTACTTTCCTATCTGTATACAGATATAAGGAAAGTATAGGAATCATGATTTTTTTCGACTTCGAGTTTTCGACGGATTTTTACGTTTTGAGGTCCCCTGAATCCGTTTTGACTATTTTCGCGATGATGTCTGTGTGTGTGTGTGTGTGTGTGTGTGTGTGTGTGTGTGTGTGTGTGTGTGTGTGTGTGTGTGTGTGTGTGTGTGTGTGTGTGTGTGTGTGTGTGTGTGTGTGTGTGTGTGTGTGTGTGTGTGTGTGTGTGTGTGTGTCTGTGTGTGTGTGTGTGTGTGTGTGTGTGTGTGTGTCTGTGTGTGTGTGTGTGTGTCTGTATAACGCATAACTCATGAACCGATACACATAAAAACACCAAATTTTAAACTTAAGCTTTGTTTCAGCGTCCAATGAGCTGATTAGATTTTGGGCAGAGTCGGAACATCTGGGGGGGTACTTTATTGGTGGTCATTTTTATATTTTATAGAATATATCTGTTATTTACGTTTGGAGAAGAAAATTTTTCAAATAAAAGTTACTTCTAATATAATTATCTATAATTTTTGTTCTATACAAAATTTTCCTAAAATGGTCCGTATTCGAGAAATTTGACAAAATGTAAAAAAAATATTTTTTATAAAAATTGTTTAAATAAAAGTTGTTTGTAATATAATTATCTATAATTTTTGTCCTATACATAATTTCTCTAAAATGGACCGTATTCGAGATATTTGAGAAAATGTGTAAATTTCGAAATTTGAAGAAAACTCAAAAACGGATAAAGGAAAAAAACAATAAATTTTAAACTTAAGGTTTATTTCGGCCTGACGTGAAATGATTAGATTTTGGACAAAGTCGAAATATCTGGGGGGGGGGTACTTTATGGGAGGCCGTTTTTATATTTTATGGAATATATCTGTTATTTACGTTTGGAGAAGAAAATTGTTCAAATAAAAGTTACTTCTAATATTATTATCTATAATTTTTGTTCTATACAAAATTTTCCTAAAATGGTCCGTATTCGAGAAATTTGACAAAATGTAAAAAAAATATTTTTTATAAAAATTGTTCAAATAAAAGTTGTTTGTAATATAATTATCTATAATTTTTGTCCTATACATAATTTCTCTAAAATGGACCGTATTCGAGATATTTGAGAAAATGTGTAAATTTCGAAATTTGAAGAAAACTCAAAAACGGATAAAGGAAAAAAACAATAAATTTTAAACTTAAGGTTTATTTCGGCCTGACGTGAAATGATTAGATTTTGGACAAAGTCGGTACATCTGGGGGGGGGGGGGTACTTTATGGGAGGCCGTTTTTATATTTTATGGAATATATCTGTTATTTATGTTTGGAGAAGAAAATTGTTCAAATAAAAGTTACTTCTAATATTATTATTTATAATTTTTGCTTTATGTCAAAATTTCCTGAAATGGTCCGTATTCGAGAAATTTGACAAAATGTGCAAAATTCTGATTTTTATGAAAATTGTTGAACTAAAAGTTGTTTGCGATATCGATTTCTATAATTTTTGTTTATACATGATTTTTCTAAAATGGACCGTAATGGAAAAGTGATAAATTTAAATTTTTCAGTATTTTCGTTTTCAATGAATATCTATAGAAAAATGTTTCGAGGTAAATGTATGTGTAAAATGTATATATTTAGTTTATCCTCTAAACATTTATAGAGATGCTGCAATAGGTTGTACAAAATAACCGGAAAATGCCTATAATAACTAGATAGGAAAGTCATGTGTTGGACACATCAGATTTTTTTGATTTTATTCCACTAACAGAATATACTTTCTTCAGAAAATTTTGCAGATGTAAATAGATGCGATGAAAATTCGGAAAACAGTGCTGTAACACTGTTAGACATCTTAGTATTTGCAACCGGTGCTGACTCTGTACCGCCTTTAGAGTTTCCTGTGACTCCCAAGATAACATTTTTTGCATGACGAAAATAATGGTAAATTTCCAATTGCAAATACATGTGCCCTACAGCTGAAGCTACCAACGATGCATGTGCGTTACGATGATTTCAAGTTTAATATGTACTTTGGAATTGGTAATGCTAAATCGTTTGGATTTGCATAGAGCATTTTTTGGATTTGTGCCAGTGATTATGGTTTTTATACTACTTATGTGAGTTTTACTTTTATAAGAAAAAACTATTTTTGATAAGAGGTTTTGTTTATTTTATTATTTTATATTTAGTTATTTGTTTTTAAATAAAAAAGCATTTTTACCCGTACATCTTTATTCGAAGTTAACCTTTATTTCCTATATACCTACACATTAAACTTACATTATTCTTATAAAAGCAGTAAAATTTAATTCCTCAAAGCAATGTTTAAGTTAACGGCGTCAAACACATCGGAAGTATTACATAAACCCATCTCTGTTACGATAGTTTCACATAAATTGAATACATCTTCATCAGAACACGGGCAGTCCAAAAATGTGCACTCCTCTTCACAGTTTTCAACGTATCGGGGTTGAACCTTTGTTTCGTAATTTACAGAGCCACAAATTTCTGGGAAGTTGTACAGCACATCCGGGCGTCCCGCTGGGCAAATGCTGTGACGACTTTTTCTTATAATATGAGTATTCCATTCCAGCATCACATTATTCAATTCTTCCTGTAATAGTAATAAATGTTCAAAAAAATGTGAGAAAAAACGAACCCTTAAACTTACCTGAATTATGTCCATAAAACAATATTGTAAGATCGATTTATATAGGAAGGTCCCCGTAAAAACATCTTCATCTTTAAGTTCTAAAGAGAGATTTATCCAAAATTGACTGTTATGTTTTCTTAGAATTGACCACTATGCTTCAATACGTTGATTGCTGTGGCTGCTTCCATACAAAAAAGAAGTTAATCCACCATCGGCGTTACGCCAACCATTTTCAGCTGTTTCGTGCAAATAAATCTGCATATCTTCAATATAAATATTCTCGGTGCCCATATCAGTTCTTACAGCTCGAGGGAGAGCAGTCATACTTTTCACCGGTTCAATATAATATCCGGATATAACCTTAGGGTCATTATTAGTGTGTGCGGTTTTTAACCACAAAATTTTCCTCGAGAAGCCGTCGATGCAGCCGCTGAGGAAAAATCCATAATTTAGTTTATCATAGCCATCGACATGCCACAAATAGTTTGGGCCTTTGTTAAAATACTGTCTTCTATGTAATTTTTTCCGTTTTCTTAGTGAAACACCGACAGGATCAATAATATTTAACAAATGACGAACAGTTTCTTGTTTAGCAATTAGCCAAGAGTGTAGACATTTGCGATAAATCCATTTATAGCGATGCAGACGATCTGATGTTAGAATTTGGCGTTCCAGAAAATCGATAATATTTTCGAGTGAAGAATAGTTTTTTCTTCGGAACAGATTCAAACGCTTGAGATGTCTTTTCAAAGTTGCACTGCTTACATTAATATTATGTTGCAGACGGTACAGCATAATCTCAGACTGTTGTAGGCCCATATAGTAATAGTACTTAATCGCTATGTCAAGCATTGGCTCCTTCATGTTTAAATGTTTTTTAAGCAACACCAATAATAATCTCACAATTAATTACATTTTAATTATTTATACTGATGCTAAATTGGAATAGTTGCTCAAAGTTAAAAGTTCTTCAATTCTGTATGAAAAAAGCACTTTACGTATTAGAGTGGCATAAAAGCAGTAGGCCAGTAAGTAGAGACGTACAAATCGAAAAATTTAACATTAATTCTAACATTTTTTAAACTTCGTAGTAAGATAAAGTACCGAATGAATCGAAACCTGCCAACTTTACAACTCGACACAGGGTCGGCAACATTATTAAAACAGCAAAAAACCAAATTAATGGAGTGCTGGACCATAAAAAATGTAACATAGCTGCAAATTTCATATTATGTTTATTTTAATTTTTAAGATCTGGAGCTGAATTTGCAACCACTTATGACTTAGGCAAAGTAATTAATTTATGTAAATTAACATTATTTGATCTCATTTAGCAAACAAACTATTAACATGCTTGCCAAATCACAGTATACTCGCTAATATCGCCTTAAATGCCTATTAAAATTTGCAATTCTCTCCGATGATGGCATCATTCATTTTTTATAATTTACAATGAATTTGTTTATTATTTATCTAAAAATGGTTCGGCAAAATTGTAACATATATGCAATTATTGATTGCAAATGACCCCATTCGTAAGTTAGACATACTATTCATTTTGCAAAAAAAAAATTATCATTCCTGTAAATTTTATATTGAACTCGGTAGATCTGGAAAAATGATTATTGAAATTTGCAAGTCGGCAAAAATATGGCAAATTATTTTATACATTTTTTATAATTTTATGTTGCAAAATGGTTGCAACATTTTTACAACATGCTTGCAAAACTGAAATTAATTCGAATAGTATATGTGTAGTTGAAGGGTAAATTTGCAGTCACTAGAAACTGAAGCAACATAACAGAGTATCGGAAATAAATATTGGTAAATATTTCCTTACAATAATAACAGCGCAATTTCGTCTGTTTACCAATTACGTATATTTAACAGTATTTGACCTTGGGGAAGCCATAATCTTATTTGTAAAACAAAACTATTTGTAAGATAATGTATTCATCTAATGTTCGTAAATTTGCAACTTTTTGTAGAAAATGTATGCTGGCCTTTTGTATCGAAATTATAAAACTGTTCCCACATTTGTTTACATTTCTCATTATATTAATGTTGAAGTTTTTGAAGTAAAATTGGTATAAAAATTATGAGACACTTCTTACAACTCTTCCCGGCATGAAATGTATGAGGATTAAAATGACAATAATGACATTTCAATGTCTCGACACCTCGTATCGTTCGTGCACCGACGGTATTTTTCCGTTTAGTGTTCAAATAAATTCAAATAAATAAAAAAAAAAAATTTAAATAAATTTAAATAAATTCAAATAAATTCAAATAAATTCAAATAAATTTAAATAAATTCAAATAAATTCAAATAAATTCAAATAAATTCAAATAAATTCAAATAAATTCAAATAAATTCAAATAAATTCAAATAAATTCAAATAAATTCAAATAAATTCAAATAAATTCAAATAAATTCAAATAAATTCAAATAAATTCAAATAAATTCAAATAAATTCAAATAAATTCAAATAAATTCAAATAAATTCAAATAAATTCAAATAAATTCAAATAAATTCAAATAAATTCAAATAAATTCAAATAAATTCAAATAAATTCAAATAAATTCGAATAAATTCAAATAAATTCAAATAAATTCAAATAAATTCAAATAAATTTAAAAAAATTCAAATAAATTCAAATAAATTCAAATAAATTCAAATAAATTCAAATAAATTCAAATAAATTCAAATAAATTCAAATAAATTCAAATAAATTCAAATAAATTCAAATAAATTCAAATAAATTCAAATAAATTCAAATAAATTCAAATAAATTCAAATAAATTCAAATAAATTCAAATAAATTCAAATAAATTCAAATAAATTCAAATAAATTCAAATAAATTCAAATAAATTCAAATAAATTCAAATAAATTCAAATAAATTCAAATAAATTCAAATAAATTCAAATAAATTCAAATAAATTCAAATAAATTCAAATAAATTCAAATAAATTCAAATAAATTCAAATAAATTCAAATAAATTCAAATAAATTCAAATAAATTCAAATAAATTCAAATAAATTCAAATAAATTTAAATAAATTCAAATAAATTCAAATAAATTCAAATAAATTCAAATAAATTTAAATAAATTCAAATAAATTCAAATAAATTCAAATAAATTCAAATAAATTCAAATAAATTCAAATAAATTCAAATAAATTTAAATAAATTCAAATAAATTCAAATAAATTCAAATAAATTCAAATAAATTCAAATAAATTCAAATAAATTCAAATAAATTCAAATAAATTCAAATAAATTCAAATAAATTCAAATAAATTCAAATAAATTCAAATAAATTCAAATAAATTCTAATAAATTCAAATAAATTCAAATAAATTCAAATAAATTCAAATAAATTCAAATAAATTCAAATAAATTCAAATAAATTCAAATAAATTCAAATAATTTTAAATAAATTCAAATAATTTTAAATAAATTCAAATAAATTCAAATAAATTCAAATAAATTCAAATAAATTCAAATAAATTCAAATAAATTCAAATAAATTCAAATAAATTCAAATAAATTTAAATAAATTCAAATAAATTCAAATAAATTCAAATAAATTCAAATAAATTCAAATAAATTCAAATAAATTCAAATAAATTCAAATAAATTCAAATAAATTCAAATAAATTCTAATAAATTTAAATAAATTCAAATAAATTCAAATAAATTCAAATAAATTCAAATAAATTCAAATAAATTCAAATAAATTCAAATAATTTTAAATAAATTCAAATAAATTCAAATAATTTTAAATAAATTCAAATAAATTCAAATAAATTCAAATAAATTCAAATAAATTCAAATAAATTCAAATAAATTCAAATAAATTCAAATAAATTCAAATAAATTCAAATAAATTCAAATAAATTCAAATAAATTCAAATAAATTTAAATAAATTCAAATAAATTCAAATAAATTCAAATAAATTTAATTAAAGTTAAATAAATTTTAATAAATTTAAATAAATTTAAATAAATAAGTGAAACTTACGGCTCGCCCTGGCATAAAATATATAAAGAGTAAATTGATAACGACGCATTTTGATGTGGAGATACCTCAACAGCTTTGAAAACCTATTCGGATTGTTTCACTTCTATTGTGCGTTCAATAAATCATATTGTGTTTATTATTAGTGTAATTATGAATTTCTTAAAAGTACCACATATAACTGTAACGTGTTACAGGTTTAAATCGATGAATTATAAATTAATACAATTACCATTGAATAGTTATGTTAAACATAATTAATTAGTTATTATTTAATTACTTAATAGTTAATTACTTACTTCAGGAAAAATCAAAAAGGATACATTTGTATTTTAACTGTTTATTGTTTAAAATAACCTAGTTCATTGTTTACATTTATTTTGAACTACTTTAGTGACCTTTGAACTCTGCTCTTCTTCTTTTATTCTTGAGACATTTTACAACTAGGTATGCCTGTACCTGGCTAAAAGGCCTACTATGGTCAAATATTTTGGCATCACCAATAAACTCCTAGGTCAGGAAATGTGTCTTTCTCACTCACTTCCTTTTTCTTCGTTGTTATTGGTTGAAATTTGGACCATGAGGTTTCTGTAACTTTCGAACTTTATTCGGATTTGTTCAACCTAAAAACAAATTAAGTTTAAGCTAATATCTAACAGATTAAGTATATATAACATTAATCTAAGTGGATTTACCCAGTTGGGGATAATTAAACTTATCTTAAAAGGGGCCGCTTCTGATCTCCGGCCATTAAGTGTCGACATTAAGTCTCTACAATATCTAGCTTTGGTCATCTAGCTTCTAGTATTACCAGATATTATTAAGTGCTGCACGTAGAGCCGATTACTACTTTCACTATAGAGCACCTCCTTAAGTCTCTTCTAAAGTACCACTCACGTGCCCTATATATTGGATTGGTGGCTGGAACTCACTTCTTCCTTTACCAGCACTTGGACAACGAGTATATTATATCATAGCTGTTGTAGCTGTAGATGCCGCTAGGAACCGATATCGCCAAGTAAGAGCTTTACAATTTTATATTGATAGTCACATCCGAATAATAGCTGCCCCTTATAACCTGCAAGAGAAATAACATTTAATTAAATAGTGACTATATTATATATTTAAAACTTGTGAACCTTGGTAGTACTACAAAGGGGGATTTATTACACCTATAGGTATTTGTTAAATACAATTGGGGTTTCTAATTATCACTATCTACCTAACTACCTACTTATTGTACAAATTAAAGGAAAACAGTACTTACTCATTGTTATTATTTGGTCACACTAACATATCAAGTTCTCCTTAAGAATCCATGCCACTCTCCGGCTTACAGTGGCATTAAAATAGACTTTCTCTAGGTTTGAGCTAGCAGCACACTTCTTGTAAATTTGAATTCTAATTCGTCTTTAGGATCAGAATTTTAAAATGGTAATAAATGTTTTAAACAGTTTATTATGTAATTTATTTACACTAAATAAGCTAAATAAGCTAACTTATTTCATAACTAATTTATTTACACTAAATAAGCTAACTTATTTCATCACTAATTTATTTATACTTAAATTCTCCTAATTTATAATATATCACATTTACTTATTTACTAATTTATATGGACATTTACTTATGTACTAATTTATATTAATCATATTGTTCTGCTCACAGTGATGTCTCATTAAGTCCGTAACAGCAAACGTTGACTATTTAGATACACAAATGTTACGCTCCAGACCTGTATTGAAATGTCTGGAGTCACAATTTCTTACTCTAACCAAAGTAGATGCATTCGCCATTTTCTACACTTTAACCGAATCTCTGGATGCATTGTCATGGTTCTAGTATATTCCAGAATGAATGATTCAATCCGACCATTGGCCACTATAGACGACCCTATAGAGGGGTTTCGAACTTAACTTATTTCATTGAATAATCTTCTTAATCAAAAGAGTGTGGCCGCAAGAGCCCCAAATAAGGCAGAGGGGGGCGTAAGAGATTAGAACATGACCCAGAATCTAAAATGGCTCTAATTACATAGCTTTCTTTATGTAAAGAATTTTACTCAGCTTTAGTTAGAAATTGCCTAAAAATCTAATTATCGAAAGCACAAAATACATTTGAAACAAGTAAATTGATGCATTTACATTTACCCAATAACTAATAAAAGAGAAAAGATTCAGAGATTCAAAATTAAAAAATTATTGAAATATATACTTAATGTTGTCTTCTTGAGATGTCGGCATTAGCTATGTCTAGAAATATACGAAAACTCCAAGTACCTAGTCAAAAGAAGAAATTTTCTTTTTTTCAAATTTGTTTCCCCAGTTCTTGTTTTTCTCTTTTTTATTTTATATCAGAATAAAACTGTGTATTTATATATTTATGAAATTGTAATTAATCCACATTATATTTTAATTATTGATAAATACTTAGTTTAAATCTAAAAAAGGGAAATATAATATTAACTTTTGATATTTGGATTAGCTATTTAAAATTGATTACAAAAGAAGATAATATTAAAGCTTTTTAAGAAATTATTAAATTGCATTAAAACATTAAAAACTGAAGACATTAAAGATGATAAGAAAAAAATCTGAAAAAATGCGAGATCAGTTTTATCATTTTGATACAAAAGAATCGTAAACTTTTCAACGTGTATGCATTTTGCAAATTTTCGAAAGGAAAAAACCTGATGAGTAAAACGCAGAATTGTTTTAATGTTTTGCAAATGAGCCGAGGACTCGTCCAAGGTCAAATAATGGTAAACAGACAAAACTGCCCTATTATGAATGCAAGAAAATATGGAGGTCAAATATTCCCCACTTTTCAGTTAAGATGTTGCTTCAGTTTGTAGTACCTGTAAATTTAACATACAACTACACACATACTCATTGAATTTATTTAAATTTTGCAAGTCGTTGTAAAAATGTTTCGACAATTTTGTTACATAAAATTCTAAAAAATGTATATAGTAATTTGCCATATTTTTGCGGACTTGCAAATTTAACTCAACATTTTTCCCGATCTACCGAGTTCAACATAAAATTTACAGAATTGTTAATTTTATTTTGATGCTGACAAAATTTGCAAAATATTGCTTATTGCAAATTTTCTCTGTTTAATGACATCGTTGGCTGTTGCAAAATTAATAGTATGTCTAACTTTCGAATGTTGTCATTCGCAATCAATATTTGCATATGTTTCAATTTTGCCGAACCATTTTTAGATAAATAATAAAAAAATTCCTTGTAAATTATAAAAAATGCCATTATCGGAGAGAGTTGCAAATTTTAATAGGCATTTAAGGCGATATTAGCGAGTATAATGTGATTTTGCAAGCATGTTAATATTTTGTTTGCTAAATGAGATCAAGTAATGTTAATTATCATAAATTAATTACTTTGCCTAAGTCATAAGTGGTTGCAAATTCAGCTCCTGATCTTAAATATTAAAATGAACATAATATGAAATTTGCAGCTATGTTACATTTTTGATCGTCCAGCACTCCATTAATTAATTTTTTTGCTATTTTAACAATGTTGCTGACCCTCTATCGTGTTGCAAAATTGGCTAGTGTCGAGTCATTTGGTACTTTATCGTCTAACGAAGTTAAAAAAAGTGTTAGAATTATTGTTAATTTTTTTACCTGCTTACTGGCCTACAGTACCAATTGTGCTTTCTAAGTTCAGTCAGTCGATATTTTTAATAACTGCTCACTGGTTAATCCTTTGCTTCCAAGGAACTTCCATCTCTTCTATATCTGTGTTATTGAAATCCATTGTAACTCTTTATAACAAAACCACTTTTTTGAAAGCACAGACCTCCTATAAAAGCGCCACACGTGTTATTCTATGTCACTGCACCTGTTTAAATGAAATGAAACTGCGAAACTAAACTGCACAATTTTAATGCTGGGCTAAGTCAACCGGCCGAGATAATAAGTCGACATAAATAAGTCGACATAAATAAGTCGACATAAATAAATCGACATAATAAGTCGACCGGTCGAGTTAAAAAATATATAATATCGTGATCCTTCAGCGCTTCCGTAAGAACAACTTTTATTAATTGAAATAAAAAAACTTGACTTATGTAAAAAAAAATCTGATGTGTCCAACACATGACTTTCCTATCAAGTTATTATAGGCTTTTTTAAGTTATTTTGTTCAACCTATTGCAACACCTCTATAAATGTTTACAGGATAAACTAAATATATACATTTTCCACACACATCTACCTCGAAACATTTTTCCATAGATATTCATTGAAAACGAAAATACTGAAAAATTTAATATAGCACTTTTCTTACAATTTTTCCATTACGGTCCATTTTAGAAAAATCATGTTTAAACAAAAATTATAAAATCAGAATTTTGCACATGTTGTCAAATTTCTTGAATACGGACCATTTCAGGAAAATTTGGCATAAAAGAAAAATTATAGATAATAATATTAGCAGTAAGTTTTATTTGAAGAATTTTCTCCTCCAAATATAAATAACAGATATATTCCATAAAATATAAAAATGGCCTCCCATAAAGTACCGCCCCAGATGTTCCAATTTTTTCTTCAAAATTCGAAATTTACACATTTTCTCAAATATCTCGAATACGGTCCATTTTAGAGAAATTATGTTTCGGATAAAAATTATAGATAATTATATTACAAACAACTTTTATTCAAACAATTTTTATAAAAAATTATTTTTTTACATTTTATCAAATTTCTCGAATACGGACCATTTTAGGAAAATTTTGTATGGAATAAAAATTATAGATAATAATATTAGGAGTAACTTTTATTTAAAGAATTTTCTTCTCCAAATGTAAATAACAGATATATTCCATAAAATATAAAATCAGTTCATTGGACGCTGGAACAAAGCTTAAGTTTAAAATTTGATGTGTTTCTGTGTATCGGTTCATGAGTTATGCGACATTCACACACACACACACACACACACACACACACACACGCACGCACGCACGCACGCACGCACGCACGCACGCACGCACGCGCACGCGCACGCACGCACACACACACACACACACACACACACACACACACACACACACACACACACACACACACACACACACACACACACACACACACACACACACACACACACACACACACACACACACACACACACACACACACACACACACACACACACACACACACACACACACACACACACACACACACACACACACACACACACACACACACACACACACACACACACACACACACACACACACACACACACACACACACACACACACACACACACACACACACACACACACACACACACACACACACACACACACACACACACACACACACACACACACACACACACACACACACACACACACACACACACACACACACACACACACACACACACACACACACACACACACACACACACACACACACACACACACACACACACACACACACACACACACACACACATACACATACACATACACACACACATACACATACACACACAGAGAGACATCATCGCGAAATAGTCAAAACGGATTCAGGGGACCTCAAAACGTAAAAAAATCATGATTCCTATACTTTCCTTATATCTGTATACAGATAGGAAAGTAAAAAACTTGACTTACGTTAAAAACTTAATTTCAAAATTGCATGTTAGCATAACTACGGCAGCAGATGAAAGATAAATTATTGTGAATATTTCAACACAACTGAATGTAATTGCTCCAAATTGTATCGAGAAGCTGTGAATCTAATAATAATAATAATAATACTACTCTCTCTAATTCATCCCTTTACGAGTGAATTTTAACACCAAAAGCTGAGTTTGTCCGAGGAAGGGACGGCTATTATTAATATTTGCCGTGACGCTCCGGGGCGCCTTAAAGATAATTGATGATGGTGTTATTTGACTTAGAAGTGTGGAAAATCCAGAAAACCTCATCCATCGCCATCGAAATGGTAATGCACTGCAATTTGTAATCTGGATGTCATGCCAATAAAATTTAAATTACTGCTAATTCGGCACTCATCAAATCCTATAATGAACCATGCAAATTAATTAAAAATGCACATGATCTGCCCCAGGATTCGAAGCCATATTTCAACATAACTGGATGCAATTGTTCAAAATTGCATCAAGAAGCTGTGGATCACCCTAATGCACCCACTTACGAATGAATTTTAACACCAAAAGCTGAGCTTCTCCGGAGAAGGGACGAGTATTATTAATATTTGCCGCGGTAACGGTAACGCACTGTGATATTTATTATGGATGCGATGTCAATAAAAATTAATTAACTGTTTTTTCGGTACCCATCAAATCATATAACGAACCATTCGAATTTATTAAACATTCACATGGTCTATTCTAGGATTGGAAGGTTCGTAAATGAATACACACTGCGCTACCGACTTGATAGATAGATTAATTACTTTCGAGATAATTGAGAAGTTCGATAGTGATTTATTTTTCATAAGTTTAATATAGAAAAGAACATTGTAATTGGCAGAAATGCTTTCTTTTTATTAATATTATTTCGATAGACAGTTTCGTAGACATAATCGCTTGTGTGCATATTTTTGGTGAACTATATTTCCATACTAATTATTTGCATGTTCTACACTGTAAAAAGAAACATTCGAATCTAAAATTAGTAAAATCTAATCTAAAACCAAATTAAAACTTTTGTTAGCTATTAGTAGATAAGAAAACGGTATGTATGTAAAGTAATTTATTTATTGCCAAAATCCCGGTAGTTTATTGCAAAATAATAAATATTTGTAGAAAGCGTCACTACCTAGTGTTGGTAAACATAAAATTTAAAATATGAAATATTTTCATTCAATATTTATTTTAATTTATTCTGAATAAACTACAACTTTCTGGTTAAAAATAACATAATGGAAATGAAAGGACAAAATGTAGCCGGGAAGGATTACATAAGGCCATGTCAGACCCCGAAACTTTTTGAGGAGTTACTAAGGCATGGCATCTGTCGAACAAAAAAAATGCAATACGTGTTTCAGGAATCCACGATTTAAATATATTAAAGAGTTTATTAAGGAACCATCGGTTAAATTTAGGAAAAATCCACTGAATCAAAGACGACAAATCGTTAGGATATCAGCAGATCATCTTACCGGATACTATCGCCTAAGGCGCATGAGAAGCAAAACTATGCAGGTTCTGTAAAAAAGAAGACAGACCATCAATCCACGTCTTGTACCAGTGCGAAGGCCTGCCTAGATTGAAGTTTCTAACAATAAGCAAAGAAAAGCCAGAAGGCACGTCACTACATGTGAAAGATACTAAGTCTAGTAAAAAAGACAAACCTAGACAACAAACTCTAAATAACGGAGTCCCACAATAGATTTCTAAAAAGGTTGAAAACTTATCCAACTCCTGCAGAATCTATCTAACATATAATAATATACATGGAATGAATTATCCGATAATCATAAAATATAGCGATCCTATGCAAAATAGGTGCTCTTTTAATTGGTACTATCTGTATCTATAACGTGTGGAGGGTAAATTACTTACTTACTTAGACCTTACTGAGCCCATTATACATCCTCCTCCTATATTGATACTTCCTAGCTCGTGAGTCAACCTAGAGATTTAAAGTAGTCAACAACGTCGCTGGCAGATGATTCTCTTATATCGGGCGATGTTATACAAAACTTGCGGAACCCAAAGCTTCTAATAAATAAGAGCGACGGACAATCGAGGATATGCTCGATGTTCTCATGTTCTTGTCTGCACCCCCTACAGAGGGCAGATTCTGATAGCTTATGATATGGAGATGCGACCTTACTTGGCAATGACCTGTCAGAATGCCTGTCATCAGGCGCTTTCTGTCTATATTTGTAGTCATGTATTTTTTTGCTGTAGTATTATCGGGTTAGTTTAAGTGCTCCCTGGTAACTCGGCAGTTTCTTGTTTCATCTTCCTTTGAATTTCACAATATATTGTTCTTTAATTAGGTTTCTCACTACCGATATTGTCAGTCCAATGAAAGGACCAGATCCAAAAAGTATTTGGTCGCCTTCTTGTCTAGTGAATCAGCAAGACGTTTACCTTTGGATGTAGCGTGACCTTTGCTCCATCTTAAGGTGACACATTGTTGATGGATACTTCGGCCAAAGTTTCGTGAAATTCTAGTACTAAGCCTGAGTAAATTATTGGTCTGTCCAGGGTAAATAGTGCCTGTCTGCTATCTATATAGATGAGCAGGTTTCTTACAGTGATATTATTTCTGATAGCCGTGAGCTCCATTTCAACTACAATAGCACTATCAAAAAAATAGGTTGCAATTCAAAATACTGGTGCCATGAGAGTATTTTTTCTTTTTCGGTGATTCATAAATCAGTGAATATTATGGATTTTGTCGTAAAAAATCTGTAGATACAAATTTATTAACTTTCAGCAATAAAATATCAAAATATGTTAATTTCCGTGAACAAGTCGATTGTATTCATACTAATTTCAAGAAAGCCTTTGATAACGTAAATCACAATATTATTCTAGCTAAATTAAAATAATATGGTCTTAGCGATCACCTAATAAAATTATTTTCGTCTTATCTAAAGCTGGGGTCTCAGTACGTAATGTTTGGTGGTAAAGTATCTCATACAATCCGTGCAGGCTCTAGTGTCCCTCAGGGCTCCAATTTAGACCCTCTATTTTTTCTAATATTTGTCAATGATCTCCCTCTACGTATAAATCAGACTGCCTAAAGTATGCAGATGATCTAAAAGTTTTTAAAAATCTTCACCCTAAATGATTTGGACCTTTAAAATGACTTAGACTCAATTTCGGAGTAGTCACTAGAAAATAAAATACTTTTTAATCTTTCCAAATGCAAGGTAATTACGTTCAGCAAAATTCGTAATCCTCAAAATGTTATCTACACAATGCAAGGATCAGCACTAGAGAGAGTATCCAAAATGACCGATTTGGGAATAGTTTTTCAAAATAACTTTAAATTTGATGAGCATATCCATAATAGAAGCTAACAAATTATTAGAAGTTCTAAAACGTAGAACTGGGGACTTTACAGACACATACTTAATTACAAATTTATTTTTCTCTCTCGTTCGTAGTAAATTAGAATACGTATCAACTGTATGTGACCCTACGCAACAAAATTTAAAACAAATTTTAGAAAGCATTCAAAATAAATTTAATAAATACTTATATTTCACGAGTCCAAGTTTGTCTCATTTAAACTTATTAGAAACGAGTTTAAAATTGAAAAATTGGAAAATATGCGCTCTATAATTAATATATATATATATGGTTATACTCATTATCAAGGAGCTACAAAAGTTAATAAAAGTTGTTGAAAAGACAAGTTAATTGATTAAGAAAGTTAAACTTACAACTCATTGAGGATGGTGTGTAAAAGGTCATCAAATTAAAATTATTGGACATCACAGTTTTACAAAGACGAAACCTATTTTAAACGGACAAACACTTGATACATTATTTGTATTAATTGAAGAAAAAACATCGATGTTTTATAAAATTTGTAAAACAAAAAGCAACATGGCTAACGGCGTGGGTTTCACATGGTTGTGAACCCCGCGAAAAATGAAGTAAAATGTCATGTGTCAGTCAACTGTCAAACATGTCATCGGCGGAAAAGAAGAACGCAAGTGGCCTATGTCACCTTAGCACAAAGGGTACAACAATTCATCCCATGAAAAGCATGACTGATGACTAACCTATGAGAATAATAAATTTTATTATATTTATGTGTTTTAATTATTATAAGACTAATAATTATACGGAGGAAATTCTGATTTATTTTAAAAAATGTCACTGACTTATCAGGCGACGTTGCCCTCTGAGTAAACAGTACGATACCCTTGTTAGGGTTGCTATCCCCTACCATGGATCACACTGATCACTGAACTGACAATATCACGAGCATAATCAGTGCATGTGGTTTTAATAGCAAAATTTGAAATTAAGTGTTAAATAGTCAATATAATAATTATTACACAATGACTAATGTTAGGAAAAATTATTTTTGTAAAATTTTACATGAAACAGTAAGCTGAAAATTGAAAAATTAAAGGATATACAACCAATTATACGGGTGAAATTTTGATTTGTAATTCTATGATACTAGTCTATGTCTGATGTCACCAAGTGAGTGAGGTTCAACAATTAAATAATTGAAGACCCTCCTTCACCTATTCTGACATCACCCACAGAGCTAGTAACATTTGGATTTAATGCAATTTGAAAAACTAAGTTTATGAAAACTACAACTCAGACAAACTTGTGTTGTCCATACCGACATCTCTATGTTTATCCAAATATAAAAGATAGGAGAAGATTTCACTTAAATGTTTAATATCTGATCTTTCATTAATGCTATTGTCATGTTGATAAATGTGTGACATTTCTAAAATTTGTCTTTTTGATATGTTGGTTTCTCTTTCTAATATTGTTACATTTTCATAGTCCATAATATGGTCATTTTTATGGACATGTTCAGCCAAAGCACAACGTTCAGGGTGTAGTCTACTGTCGCTCTTGTGGGATGTTATACGGTCTTTTAAACATCTAGAAGTTTGGCCAATATATGATTTTTGGCATGTACCACAAGGGATACAGTAGACCACATCACTCAACGAAGTTATGGGTGTTAACAATAAATTCTATAGACAAACTTTTGGTACACCGATGGGTAGTACTATATCACCAATATTAGCAAACTACGTAATGGATGAAGTGTTGGACATTGTCTTGAGTGTTATCCCAGTGGAATTCCCCTTTATCAAAAAATATGTCGATGACATTATTTTAGCAATGCCTGCTACTTTTGTAGATGAGGTGTTATGGTATTTCAATAGTTATAACCCTTACATCCAATTTACCCTAGAAACTGAGGATTCACAGAACAGTGTACCCTTTTTAGACACTAGAATCCTTAGAAACAACAACAATATTTTAGAAGATTGGTATAGAAAGCCAATTAGTTCTGGCAGATACATTAATTATTGGTCTTACCATAAATACTCTACTAAAATTAACACTATGAAAGAAATCAAAAATAGAATCCTTAAGATTAGTGATCCCTCTTTCCATGACAAGAACTTGAAAATCATATATACCTTATTTACCGAGAACTCCTATCCACCTGAGTTAACACGCAAGATAGTTTTTAACACATCATCGATTTTTACCAACAGTAACATAGAAAATAACACCAACGAGAGTCAAAATGTAATAAGTGTCGATGCTGGGGTTGTGCCACCCAACGATGTTTCCCAACAAATTAACATCAGATATGTCACGTTACCATATATTAAGGAAATTACACCTAAGATAACAAAATTATTCAAATCTATTGATAATATCAAAATTGCAGAAAAACTTGTCCTTACCGGTAGCTCTGTGTTTTCAAAATTGCAAGATAAAGTACCCATAACTTCGTTGAGTGATGTGGTCTACTGTATCCCTTGTGGTACATGCCAAAAATCATATATTGGCCAAACTTCTAGATGTTTAAAAGACCGTATAACATCCCACAGGAGCGACAGTAGACTACACCCTGAACGTTGTGCTTTGGCTGAACATGTCCATAAAAATGACCATATTATGGACTATGAAAATGTAACAATATTAGAAAGAGAAACCAACATCTCAAAAAGACAATTTTTAGAAATGTCACACATTTATCAACATGACAATAGCATTAATAAAAGATCAGATATTAAACATTTAAGTGAAATCTTCTCCTATCTTTTATATTTGGATAAACATAGAGATGTCGGTATGGACAACACAAGTTTGTCTGAGTTGTAGTTTTCATAAACTTAGTTTTTCAAATTGCATTAAATCCAAATGTTACTAGCTCTGTGGGTGATGTCAGAATAGGTGAAGGAGGGTCTTCAATTATTTAATTGTTGAACCTCACTCACTTGGTGACATCAGACATAGACTAGTATCATGGAATTACAAATCAAAATTTCACCCGTATAATTGGTTGTATATCCTTTAATTTTTCAATTTTCAGCTTACTGTTTCATGTAAAATTTTACAAAAATAATTTTTCCTAACATTAGTCATTGTGTAATAATTATTATATTGACTATTTAACACTTAATTTCAAATTTTGCTATTAAAACCACATGCACTGATTATGCTCGTGATATTGTCAGTTCAGTGATCAGTGTGATCCATGGTAGGGGATAGCAACCCTAACAAGGGTATCGTACTGTTTACTCAGAGGGCAACGTCGCCTGCTAAGTCAGTGACATTTTTTTAAAACAAATCAGAATTTCCTCCGTATAATTATTAGTCTTATAATAATTAAAACACATAAATATAATAAAATTTATTATTCTCATAGGTTAGTCATCAGTCATGCTTTTCATGGGCTGAATTGTTGTACCCTTTCTGCTAAGGTGACATAGGCCACTTGCGTTCTTCTTTTCCGCCGATGACATGTTTGACAGTTGACTGACACATGACATTTTACTTCATTTTTCGCGGGGTTCACAACCATGTGAAACCCACGCCGTTAGCCATGTTGCTTTTTGTTTTACAAATTTTATAAAACATCGATGTTTTTTCTTCAATTAATACAAATAATGTATCAAGTGTTTGTCCGTTTAAAATAGTTTTCGTCTTTGTAAAACTGTGATGTCCAATAATTTTAATTTGATGACCTTTTACACACCATCCTCAATGAGTTGTAAGTTTAACTTTCTTAATCAATTAACTTGTCTTTTCAACAACTTTTATTAACTTTTGTAGCTCCTTGATAATGAGTATAACCATACTCGAAAGCTCGGAATAATTTTAAAAGAGTACACTAGTGAAGTAATTTGCCAAATTCCCCAAAAATTTCCTAACTTATATATATATATATATATATATATATATATATATATATATATATATATATATATATTTATATATATATATAAACTAAGGAATCTTGGGATTTTCAGCAAAAATCTTACAATTGTGTACTCTTTTAAGTATTCCAAGCTTTCGAACATGATTATGTTCATCTTCAGGGAGCTACAATATTAATTTTTACAGAGGTTATAAGTTAAACAATTTTGAAAAGACATATACTTACAACTCAGTGAGAATCGTTGCGTACATGTGGTGTTATATTAATAAAAAATTACGGTACATCACAAAACGAGACAAAAAATGGTTGATAACAATCCTGTTAGCCAAAAAGTTTATATTTTTAATTTTACGTTAGGGCACATGGTCAAATTTTTAAAATAATTAATAAAATTCACATCTAACACCGTTCGGTACTAGAAACGAAAATGAAACTTTTTTATGTTACTATTTGAACTATTTTTAGCGTGGGTACAAAAGGTCAGTTGTCATATGTCTGTCAACCGTCAGTCAAACAGTAGGAAAAAGAAGAAACTGTCAATGGCCTATGTCACCTAAGCCCTAACAGTTCAACATCTCTGATACTGCCAAACTGATAGTTGAGAGTCATATGATGAAATAAATTATTTAAATATTATATTTTATATATTAAATGTCAGAAATCATTGCAAGAAGGTATTACGGATAAAATTATGATTTGTATTTCAAGATGTCACTAATCCTATAAGCGACGTCACCCTCTGAGTGAACCATCCCAACGCACTAGGCTAAAAGGTTGTCATCCCCCTTGCCCGGGTTGGAACGGAGCACTCACCTGACGATATCGCGAACAGGGCCAGTGCATTTAGTTTTAATGCAAATTTGTAAAATTGGAAAAAACCAACTATGCAATAACAATTGACATTTAAAGTCCCTCCTCAACTATTCTGTCACCACCCACAGGACCAGTGCATTTGGAGATGACTAAAAAATGAAATTTTAACATTGGGGCCTATACATCAGAAATTCCTGACATGTCTCCACTAACAACACCGTGTTAGTCAACATGTAACAGATATGAGAATATTTCACTAAGGTGTTTGATATCTGTTCTTTTATTAATGCAGTTTTCATTTTGATAGATATGTGCCATTTCTAGAAACTGTCTTTTAGAAACATTCGTTTCTCTTTCTAGCACAGAAACACTATCATAATTCATTATATGGTCATTTTTGCTGACATGTTCTGCCAAAGCACATCTTTCAGGGTGTAATCTACAGTCACTACGGTGGGAGGTTATGCGATCTTTTAGGCATCTAGCCGTTTGTCCAATGTATATCTTTTGACATGTGCCACAAGGGATACTGTGTGCCTATAAACTCAAAGAAGAAGAATGAGACATTTTGTCATTTATCCTGTATTTGGAAAAGTAGAATAAAAGAAGTCCTTAAAAGTAATAAATTGAATTTAATATTAATATAAAAAAACATAGTTAATGTTCAAAATGTCACGTTTGAGAATCCACATCGGATGCATTTTTTAAATCTCGAGCGTTTTTTTATCCACATCGAACACATCTACTACATCTACATCTGCGTTTGTTTATCCCAGATGTACCTGTTCAGATTACATTTTTTACATCTCGATTTGAAATGAGATGTGAATGAGATGTTCGTTCCATGCCAGAAAGTAAGTGTTCTGTGAAGCCTTGTTTGTCAATTTATCCTTTGTTTATGCTAACATGAATATAAAAGTGATCAGTTTGTTTAATTTTTGTTTATATTTCAAATTTAGGTTGATTTGTGGTCTCAAAAGTCAAATTTAATAAGTATAAACTTCTAACTTGTCATTGAAATTTTATCACGTGACCAAATAAAGTATAGAGCGTTTGTTTATTACATCTACATTCAGATCTAATTCTCTATCACGTGATAAAAAATTCACAACATCTCAGATGCATCCGATGTGGATTCTCAAACGCGGCATATGTTGCGTGTTGCATTTTTAAAGTACCTACGTCGTTTTACTTTTGCTGCGTTTGAGAATCCACATCGGATGCATTTTTTACATCTCTAAAAAAAAAATAGAAAGTTATTAAGAATATAATATAATAAAATGTATATTCTATTCTTAACATCTTTCTATTTTTATTTTAGCAAATAAACGCTTTATAAGTCATCTATGTATTTTCTTTTGTAATACTAACATATAATAAAAATGTCATGAGCCTAATCAGGCCTAAGTGCCGTGGGGGTAATCCACTCTCCACACGTTAAAGATGCAGATAATAAAAATGTAATATAATTATTTCATTTAGAAAAGATATGATAATTGTAATCAAATTTCATCCTCTTTAAAATGTGATAAGACATTTTCTTCATCGTCTCCACGGTCAATATCAGTGTCATGAATATACCATGGCTATGAAGCTGGACGAGTCCAGATTTAAACAAATCTACTGCTTCTTTAGGAAAGTGCTGCAGGTTCTTTCTTTTTTAATTTTCGTTTGCTCGTGATTACAAGGTCGAAACTAAGTAAAAACGAATTAAAGACATCCTCGTTAGTTTTCTCTGTTAATTGGTCTCTAAGCAACAAAGCAGAAGATAATATTTCAGGCCCATGAATAAAGTATTTGTGCAATGTCGGAGGCATATTGACCGTGGGAACTTTTCAACAAGATATCTAACGGTGTTGTGAGCAAATTCTATTAATTTCATTCTTTCCAGAACTTCTCATGATATTCGGAAGTTTCTTTCTCGATAAAAACATGGTGGTCAAAAAGTATATTTACATACCTACCAAATCAGATCCATTGAGTACAAATCGGTCAAAAACTAAAATAGCAGCGTTGCAAAGCATAATAATGTGTTATTATAGGCTTCTATAAAAACATAAAAACCAGCTAACTTTGATTGTCTATATCTTACGATTGAATGGACCAATCGTGCTCGCAGAGGTCTTAACATAAAGAAAATAGGTTAGATATTTACCTTTTGTTATTAGATTTTATATTTAATTTATAATTATTACGCAAAACGAGCTTAAAATGGGTTACTTTTAGGCTCGTTTTTTTTCTTCAATTAGGTCGGCCATCTTAAATTTTACATTTGTAGCATTTTGTTATATCTGTCTGGGAGCATATTTAGTTGCCTATAAAATGAGCCTAAGGACAATACAATCGATTTATTAATAAACGAAATATATTAAAAAAACAGAATTCGTTTTTGATGATCGTCCCGCCATATATTTATATACTTTGAAAAAACCCAAATAGTGAAGAAAAGTGCAAATAAGTGCACAGAAACTAAACGATTTCGAAAAGTACAAAAAATATTCATTACGAAAAGTCGAAATTTAAAGCTTGGACTGCTTTGGAACACAACAAGTAGCCTTCATGTATTTAAGAATATTTTAAAATTTTAACGTTTAACCTTCATTTTACTTAACCCCAATATTATAAGATTACGTTTATTTTTCTACAACTTTTTACTTATTAAAATAATAATACATAACTGAACTTAAAGGCTCCATAGCGGAAATTTGAAAAAAAAAATCAAAATACAGTCTAATCACAGTACAAAAACAAGTTAAAAACTACAAAATAAGAATGAATATATACTCGCCCCAGATAAGTAACTTTGACTGAAGGTGGCGATGAAACGCGTGAGACAGAAGATCGCACTTGTTCGTTTTATTATGTAGTGGACAGTAATATACAGTGCGTCCATAAAGTAACGCATAAATTCATTATTGGCTAAATGAACAATAAAATTAGGAATTCCCAAAACAGGTCGATTTTTGATTTCAATTTACTATTGTTTCAAATCATAATCTAATATACAGGGTGAACCACTTTCGTGTAATGACGTCATCACCATTTTTTTCAAATGGAACCCCCCCCTTTTTTTTCAATTTCCAAATTGCCTTTGCTGAGCTGATTCCAAAAATGTATAATATGTTGCTTCAAATTGGTACAGGGTGGGCAAAAATGCAAAAAAAAATATGAAAATTGTTTATGGAAAGTAATACGTTACTGAATGTAATAAACAAATTAAATGGAATTATGTAGTTATGCAATTAATGTGATACACTTCCAAAAACAAACAAACGAACGAAAATTTACAATAAATGTTCAAATTGTTCTCCATTGACCGTTAGACAATGACTGAACCGGGCATTACTTTCGTCTCTAACATTCTGTAGCATAGCGGGTGTTATGCTCTGTATTTCTTGTCTGATTCGGTCTTGTAGTTGAGGGATATTTCCAGGTCTGTTGAAGTAGACTTTAGATTTTAAATAACCCCATAAAAAGAAGTCTAATGGGTTCAGATCAGGTGATCTAGCAGGCCATTCCACTGGTCCCCTTCTTCCTATCCACCTTTGTGGAAAAGTTGTGTTTAAAAAATTGCGCACAGCTACTGCGTAATGTGGCGGTGCGCCATCCTGTTGAAACCAGATTCTGCGGTCTACATTAGTGGGTATTTGAATATCAGGAAAAAGCTGGATCAGATCAGGAATTAATGTATTTTGTAGGAAATCCAGATATAATGCTCCTGTTAAGTTTTCATCGAAAAAATATGGACCAATAATTGTATTTCTCACAATACCAGCCCATACGTTAGTTTTTTGTGGTCTTTGCGTATGGTACTCTTGCATCCAGTGTGGATTTTCATCAGACCAATAACGGGTGTTTTGCCGGTTAACATGACCGTTCAAATAAAACGTTGCCTCGTCCGAAAATAAAACGTTATCAATGAAATTGTTATTTTGGTTCATCATATACTCGCAGAATTCAGTTCTTCGGTCAAAGTCGTCTTCAGCCAATTCATGGATGAGACGTACTTTATAAGGATGTTATTTTACCTTTTTGAAAATGTTTGATACTGAAGACTTTCCAATACCAAAATCCCTAGATAATCCTCGCACTGTACAGTGTGGATTTTCTACAGCCGACAAAATTATGTCTTGTTGAATATTTTCATCAATTTTTGGTCTACCTTGCCTTGCTGCATCCCTCACATGTCCTAATTCTCTGTATTTTCGCTCTATTCTACTTACCGTAGATTGTGAAATAGGTTCACGATCTGGGTGCATTTCATGGAATAATCGGCATACCTCTTGTTGAGTCCGCATCTTATCGCCAATACCAATCATCATTAATATTTCAATCCTGTCACTTTCGGTTAAAGGCATTTTGTAAAAAAAGTTCACGAACGTACCTCTCTACAGCGTTAACAATACGAAACTGTGCTTCAATGTTTTTGACAGTGTTGTCAAATAAAAAAAACTGGTATGTCAAATAAAAAAAACTGGTAAAAGATAATGCCAAACAAAAAGATTTTTATAGTCCAGGGGCTTGGATCACTAATAAAAGCTGTAAGATACAATTATTAAGAATAATGCTGTATGTTCTTGATAGTTTATCAAAGTAGTTGTAATAACAATACGTAATTTCATTTAATGTGTTTATTACGTTTATTCGTTATTTTCATTACTTTGTAAGTAAATTTTTGCATTTTTGCCCACCCTGTACCAATTTAAAGCAACATATTATACATTTTTGGAATCAGCTCAGCAAAGGCAATTTGGAAATTGAAAAAAAAGGGGGGGTTCCATTTGAAAAAAATGGTGATGACGTCATTACACGAAAGTGGTTCACCCTGTATATTAGATTATAATTTGAAACAATAGTAAATTGAAATCAAAAATCGACCTGTTTTGGGAATTCCTAATTTTATTGTTCATTTAGCCAATAATGAATTTATGCGTTACTTTATGGACGCACTGTATAAGAAAAAAATATGAGGTAGAGTGTATATGCTATTTAATTTTTTTATTTATTGCCAAATTTGAGGGCTTGTTGCCCCAGTGTGCGCCGGTCAGAATTTAGCCGCTCCTGACATCACGTGACCTCTGACAACTACTCGATAGCTAAATTTCGCAAAAATGGTGTAAACCATATGACACGTATCAGTCGATACATTCGATCATGTATTAGGATAGATACGCCTTACCTGTGGAAGTAATGGGTTTAATGATTATCTAGACGGGGAGAGAGGAAAGGTATACAAACGTAGAACTTAGCAGTGCCGTACCGTATGGAAGGGGTTATATATTGTTAATTACTATAAAATGCTAGATGAAAGCGGATGGACATGATTTTAAAAATATTGATTTATAGCGTATATTTTTAACTTTCAATGTAAGAATAGTTTTTCACAGTATTGTGATACTACATAGACCATGCACAGGCTTGTCATATTGTATATTGTTTACTCAATTTTATAGGATTATTAATTTTGTACTTTAAACAATTTGTATACATTTTGAGTAAATATACCTACTATAAAGCTTGACTGATGATGAAGAAGAAAAGAAAATAGAAAAATATTGTGAAGAACCCGTTTTATATGTGAAGCAAGAATATTATACATATTTCTGACTACATACCTTCCTTTATGAAATAAAATAAAGACCAATTAAAGCATTTTATTTATCAACCAAAAATAGTTATACAAAAATAATAATAATAATAATAATCTGCCTAATTACGGAGATTAATGAACTTTATTATTTAAAAAGTACTGCAGCAAAATTCTGCCGTATACAAGTTAGAGGGAACAGAAGAAATAATGGCATTGTGTTCGTTCTCTATTTTAACAATTCTGACAATGCATGAAGTGGTGTGACTAATTTAAAATGGGTAGCGTCGATTGACATTTTCTGATATTTTTAAATACCTATAATAAGAATTATTTAAAATGGTTTTATTTGGATAGATGGCTATTTTTTAAAAATTTAAATGCAAAGAAAAACTTACAATAAATAGGTACATATAAAAATTTCGTGTCCCGATGTATGTTCGCGATAAACTCCGAAACTACAGAACGGATTTTGATAAAATTTGGTAACTATAGTCGTTTTCCTTTGACGTATGATTCTGGTTATGGTTGACGTTAAATTGACAGTATTTTTGACAGCGGTTCAGATTTTGGTTCATATGGATGACGTCATAACAAAAGCCAATGGAATGAATTGGGTTATTGGTTCGGTCAGTCATATGTCATTTTGGTGTAAATTTAAATACCACGTGTGACTCATTTTTAAAGTTAGTTCTCAATTTTATTTTTAATTTTTTTGTGTAGTTGGTTATTTGCCAAAGAAAACACTAAAGCTATATGATATAGAAGAAAAAATATTAACTAATATAAAAATAAAATATAAATAAAATAGACACTACCTACAGGGCAATTAACAGACGAAAATAATACTGACTAATTTAAAACTCTTTAAAATAAAATAGAAATAAAACCGACACTACCGACAAAGCATTTAACGAACGATGCAGACCTTTTTCTAGCAATAAACAGAATGATAATCTTCTTTTGAAAAATAGTGGCACATTTTTTGAATCTCATTTCAGTCCAAGACTATTAATCTTAATGGTGTTAAAATAAACACACACACGCCCTTGAAGATTTCATCTCGAATACTAAACATTTCTAGGAATAGGAAGTTTTGTCGATCACTACATATTTTAATTTTATTAAGATTATTGTCTAAGTTCTTTTTTCCTTATTCATATTTATAAGAAAAGCGTCTAGTAAGATCTATTTTCTTAGTTGACCTCGTACGGAACTATTTAGGTTCCGCGGGAAAACTAAATTTAAAAAGTTAGACAATGAGAAGAATACTATTTAAATAAGGATAGAACATACCGCAAATTAGAACCGACTCGCGAGGCTGGTTCAAAAATGTTAACCAAATGGTTATAAGTGACGTCATTGTTTATGAAAGGAATATGGTTGGTTCTAATTTGGTTAACTAGAACCGGAACCAAACCCCAAAGGAAAATGCATTATATGTAATTTGGTCCAATTTAAAAGATAGGATAGTTTTTATTTCAATTATTGACCTCAATATTTGTTATTGCAAATTAAATGTTTATTATACGACAATTAGGTATTCCAACGACCTATCAAACAATAGCTGACAGCGGGAAGGGTAAGTAAATTTAAAGGGGTTGCGATATAGCCTTCCATCTTGGACGCTATTTTTATTTGAAATATTAGTCGCCGAGCCTGCCAATTTATAGAAAATGTATAAACGGTTTTTTTAAAAATAATATTTTCATTGTGTTCAACAAAAAATATTTAAATTTCATCCATTATTTATGATTTCATATAATGCAGATAGACTACATCGTATGTCGCAACCCTTTAAACGTACCAAACCTTAGCATCGCGTTTCATTTGTATGGAATGCCTAAATATTGTGTATTTATTGGTTAGTTCTATGAATTCCTAATAGATGACGGTGTAAGGTGAAGACTTTCGCCTTTTTAAATATAGGAACTTGAAAATTGGAATTGCAGCTAGTTATAAATGTAAATAAGGACGTATTTCAAGATTTTTTGATTTTCGCATTTAAAGGAGGGGGGCATGGGAAGTATCATAAAAACCCTACTATTACATAAATGCGAAAGTTTTGAGAAAGGGGGAAATAGAGAAAATAGGGAAAGGGGGAAAGTAGGAAAGTGAAAAAATAGGGAGAAGGGGGAAGAGGGATGAAAGTATCGATTTAAAAAAGGTGGGAACATGAAAGTTGGAATTGTAAATACTCATATAATGACGTATTTAGAGGTTTTTGGATTTTCACATTTTAAGGAGGGGGAGGGGGGAATAAATAAATAAAAAACAAATAAAAAATTAAATAAATATAAATAATAAATAAAAATAAATAAAATTAATAAAAATTAATAAAAATTAATAAAAATTAATAAAAATTAATAAAAATTAATAAAAATTAATAAAAATTAATAAAAATTAATAAAAATTAATAAAAATTAATAAAAATTAATAAAAATTAATAAAAATTAATAAAAATTAATAAAAATTAATAAAAATTAAATTAATAAAAATTAATAAAAATTAATAAAAATTAATAAAAATTAATAAAAATTAATAAAAATTAATAAAAATTAATAAAAATTAATAAAAATTAATAAAAATTAATAAAAATTAATAAAAATTAATAAAAATTAATAAAAATTAATAAAAATTAATAAAAATTAATAAAAATTAATAAAAATTAATAAAAATTAATAAAAATTAATAAAAATTAATAAAAATTAATAAAAATTAATAAAAATTATTAAAAATTAATAAAAATTAATAAAAATTAATAAAAATTAATAAAAATTAATAAAAATTAATAAAAATTAAATTATTATTTTTTTTTTCAAGTATCGCATGAAAATCGTGATTTACTTTTTATAATTGAGATTTGAGAAATTCCAGCGAAGCGGAATCGGGTCAGCTAGTAAAAATAAGCTTCAAGATTTATTTTCATTTTTTTTTTAAATAATATTTAAAGTATTTCATTCGCAAGACGACTTTTCTTAAGAATTCAATAAAATTAAAATATAATGTTAAAGAAACTGTCTTTTACGTACCTAACTAAAAAAAATGTTTTGACCGTCTGTGAAACGAGATATTAACAATGAAATTGTGCATAATTAACAGTCTTGAAGCCTGTCATGTACATAAGCAATGCATTTATTTCAACATATTTCGAAAACGGTTCTTACTATATTTTTTTAAAAACTAATGTAAACGCGTAGTGGGGTACAATGATTACAACTTGGCAACATTGTTAGTTCAGAATCACTGAATTACACTCGATCAGCTAAGAGGTTGTTATAACCTCGTGAAGTGTTCTTGAAAAATTAATTTGTCTACTGTATTTGAGAACTGGAATCGACGCTTCTGTTTGAACCAAAACAAAACCTTAAAATTAATATGAGGAAGTCACAAAATTTCTATAGGTATACACTTGATATCGCACCATTCCTATATTTGTGACGTTGCCGGATGGATTTTACTTGAAATAATAACGTATCCGTACATAAGCTTACATATGTTGCGTTCAGTATCTTACAAAAATAACATTTTTTAGCATTGAGAATCTCAAACTATTGGCGATATTTTTGTGTACGACTGTCGAGCGTGAACTACCTTAATAATTACTACATGTAAACAACTCATTTTAAATTGATCTGTATTAGATACCATAAGTATTTAGTATATTTACCTACAGTAAGATTATTTACAATTCAAAACCCATTGGTTATATTTAGGCAGTACCCCGCGCATATGGGATCATTATTATGTTCCTCCATAATCCAAGGGGGTTTATCGTTTTAATTATTTTGTCTTGAAATCGTATCCCGATATTTCGAAAGAAGAATCACCTCCATGGTTTTATGCAATATTCAACATTTTAACTGACACTTGGCAACGTTGTAACCATTTGCAATTATTATACAGACTCCTTATGAGTGCGAATAATAAACAATAGAGAGTTATTGCAAGTTCACTTAAGGTCAGTCACTATTAGTGCCGCTCTTAATTTGACATCTGAGCATGCGCAGATCACTAACTTTAATAAAGATTGTGCCTGTCCTTAATAGAGAGATATTGCAAATTTCTATAAAGCCAGCCACTAAACTTTAAATTATAATTCATCTTTTTTGTTGTCTATAATATTAAAGAGGCATTAGAAATTATAATTTTGGAAGGTTTAAATGACGATTATATTAAATACTTAATATTAAAAAACTTCTAACAGATACGGATGTCGGCGAGCGCATCCGAAAACTATGAAGTTGTCTGCCCTTAAACATCCACAATTAAAGACAGGCACAATCCTTAATAAAGTCAGTTTTAGAACATAAATATCTGCGCATGCTTAGATGTCAAAATAAGAGCGGCACTAATAGTGACTGACCTTAAGTGAACTTGCAATTAGGTATTCCAAACAAATGAATTACCAGTGGGCAGGTTTAATATATCTAAGGGTGGCGACATATGGTGTATTCTATCTACTTTACGTAAAATCATGAATAATAGATTACATTTAAATATTTTATGTCAAACACAATAAAAATAATATTTAAAAAACCCACCTATACATTTCTTCATAAATTGGCAGGCTTGGCGACTACTACTTCGAATAAAAATAGCGTCCAAGTTGCAAGACTATGTCGCTACCCCCTTAAATATACAAGAATTTCCCACTGGCGCCTATTGTTTGACAGGTCGTTGGAATGCCTAACAAGGGCGTATATAGCAATTTTTTCAGGGGGGGGGCCAAAAAATTCAAAATCAAAAATACTATGCGAAATTATTATTGAAGAAAAAAACACAAAACTAAGTATGGTGCATAACAAAATATCTATTCTAAAAAATAGTTATTTTAAATCAGCATTTGCGAATACGAGTAGGGTTTTTTACTTTTCGATGCTTAGTTCGTGCTCGTGCCCAACTAACTCTTATTAACTCCTCACTAACACGTAACACGTTAACTACAAACTAACAGTCGTATTTCTTAAAGCAGTCTATCAAAACAAAACTATTTTAAGAAGGTAGGCGAAATATTATCAATGTTGCCAATTACTTCTATTAAATGTATTTCTTTATCATTTAACCCGTGTATTAAACATGACGATCCAAACTACAACGGCAACAGCGAGCGAATCCATTGTGAACAGGTGGACAGGGTTGCCACGTTGCCAGGTCTAATTTCGAAAAGTGAGATTGAGATTAACGAGCTGAAAACTAAATTAATTCCTTAAAATATCCTATTGTTAGGACCTATTTACTTAATTAGTACATAAAATAAGCAGTAAATTTGCTGATGATATCAGTAGATGGGAAATCCAATCAGTACATCTCACGAAAAATCTTGAGATCTGGTAATCCCTGGCTGGCTGCAACTAATTTGAATTTAAGTTAATATTCCGCGCGTGAGCACAAGGCAACCGCGGCGCATGTCGCTCGACACTTCGACAGTCTCGACCAGGGTTGCCAATCGTACGGTAATTACCGTACTTGTACGGTAATTTCGATTAATGTACGGTATACGGTCCAAAGTCATTACCGTACATAAAAGTACGGTATTTACATAAAAAGTACGGTAAACGTACGGTATTTTCAACAGAATTAGCAAAGACTTTGAGTTGTGCAAGGACCGACTCCATTAATTTACTTAATGAAGATTACAATGACATTTTCCAAAGTAAAAATGCCATTTTAATCTTTTTACAGCACATGTTCTTCAAAAGGACCTGGTCTGCACAAAAATATAAGCGAACTTCTTTTTTTTTTTAGAAGCTAGGTTAGAAGGACCAGAGGATGATTGAAATAATATGATAAGGACCTTTTTTCTTTTTTTTTTTTTAGAAACCCGACAAAAAGATTTATACAATATAGTTTTTTTTTACAAAATAAAAGTGTACGGTACTGGGAGGCCATGTACGGTAATTTGAATTGCGCGGTACGGTAAATGGAATTTGAAAAGTTGGCAACCCTGGTCTCGACACGTGCTTCGTGCTTGCCAGTTTGCCGCTGAGTCAGCTAACGGAGAGATGTTCGTATGCATGGATACATTCGGATACCTATCGATATTTTCGATGTAATGATTTATATTATAGATCGATATCGATGTATCAAAATTATCCGATAACTTCCAAAGCATACCTCTATACGAGTCTATTGTTAATTGGTAATTAAATTAAGTACCAGTACCAGTTAGTTATTTGTTAACAAATTTTCATTATTTTTAATATAATTCAATTATATTAATTCTTGTTTTGGTATTACCATAACTGCAATGTACTCTGTCTATAGCCAGTAAGCTTTAAAAATTTTGTTCGTTGGAGTGGACTGTGAACTCATTGTATTGCTTATACCGATTCAGATAAGAGACCCTCAAATTCCAGGGGGGGGGGCCAAGGCCCCCCCCTGCCCCCCCCTATATACGCCCTTGATGCCTAATAACTTTCTTATTAAGGACAGGCACAATCTTTATTAAAGTTAATGATCTGCGCATGCTCAGATGTCAAAATAAGAACGGCACTAATAGTGACTGACCTTAATTGAACTTGCAATAACTCTCTAATATTTTCATATCAATTTGCTTTTAAATGCCCAATTAAACGAATACATGAATTTCTTAGAATACTCAAGACTTTTACGTAAAAATTATGATGCGATAGCTAATTGTACAAAAAAGGCTTACCAAAATATGAGTGGCATGTCACGACGCTTCTGTCAAAAATAAGGGTAGCTTAGATATTAGATTTAAAAGGAGTTTCGACATTATGTGTCCGTGTCCACCGCGACCTTATCAGATCTATTGTGGGACTTTTAGAGTATGTCATCTAAGCTTGTACTTTTTTATTAGACTGATTTTCCTTGCCAGTGGCATCCACATGCATGTAGTTACATGTGTCTGGCTTTTCTTCATCTAGTATAAGAAATCTCAATCTAGTTAGGCTTTCACATTGGTGCAGGACGTGGATTGATGTTTCCTTTTCTAATTCACAGAACCCGAATAAATTAAAAAAAAAGAATAAATTAGAAAATATCTTAGAATTTAAAAATAATTTAATTTTGTAAAAGAAGTGAAAACTTACTTTCTAGAAGATAAAAATAAATAAATACCTTGGGAGATTCTACTTCTAGTACACACCAACTACGGTTGCTTATTACATTGTTCTTACTTCTATTTTGCAAAAAAAGTAAAATGTATACGTGTATTTGATACGCCAAAATTACAAAATATCGCCCTAAAGTGATCGAATTATCTGCAGCTTGCGCTAATATCGCTTTTGCTTCCCCTATCATAACTTCGCACTGAGCGAATATAATCATCATATGTTCCCACATATACATTTTCTATACTACTTCCCTCAACGAAGTATGTACTAAAAAAAATTATAAGTTTTCAATAATGGGTTTAGTGTAATTAAAAAAGTTTACTTTGCGTTTATTAAACTACAACTGGGAACCGGTGTGAAGTTAGCAGTAACTTTTAGCAGTAAAAATAACCGAAAACACCCGATCGGGAAAACAGTGGCGTCCAACATACAACTATTTTAATAATCTTGTTAATATGCATTTTAGATATTAATATTGACAAAAAATTATTATACGGTTAAAAATAACCCTTAAATTTAATAAAAGTATTTATCCAACGAAGGAAATCAGATCGCAATTTAATTTTACATTAAAAAAATAAATACACTAACATACGCTATAGGTAAACATTTCTTCGGATCCATTGAACAGGGTAAAATTAACCCATAAACTTCATAAAATAATTATCTTGTGAAATGTTTTAAACAGAGTGAATTTAACCCTTAAACTTCAAAATAAATAATTACCCTATGAAGACGATTAGATCCCAACTTGGTTTTCAATACAAAAAATCATAAATACACTTACCAAAGTACACTGTCTAGCAGGGTGAAATTAACCCTTAAACTGCAAAATAAATAATTACCCTATGAAGACGATTAGATCCGAACTTGGCTTTAAATTTAAAAAATCCTAAAAATACTTACCAAAGTACACTGTTAGCAAAAATCCCTTCCGACCCGTCAGTCAGGGTGAAATTAACCCTTAAACTTCAAAATAAATAATTACCCTATGAAGACGATTAGATCCCAACTTTGTTTTAAATTTAAAAAATCATAAAAACACTCACCAAAGTACACTGTTAACGAAAATCCCTTCCGACGCGTCAAGCAGGGTGAAATTGACCCTTAAACTACAAAATAAATAATTACCCTATGAAGACGATTAGATCCCAACTTGGTTTTAAATTTTTAAAATCATAAATACACTCACCAAAGTACACTGTAAGCGAAAATCTCTTCCGACCCGTCAAACAGGGTGAAATTAACCCTTCAACAATAAAATAAATAATTACCCTATGAAGACGATTAAATCCCAACTTGGTTTTAAATTTAAAAAATCATAAATACACTCACCAAAGTACACTGTTAGCGAAAATCCCTTCCGACCCGTCAAGCAGGGTGAAATTAACCCTTAAACTACAAAATAAATAATTACCCTATGAAGACGATTAGATCCCAACTTCGTTTTAAATTAAAAAAATTATAAACACACTCACCAAAGTACACTGTTAGCGAAAATCCCTTCCGACCCGTCAAGCAGGGTGAAATTAACCCTTAAACTTCAAAATAAATAATTACCCTATGAAGACGATTAGATCCCAACTTTGTTTTAAATCTAAAAAATCATAAATACACTCACCCAAAGTACACTGTTAGCAAAAATCCCTTCCGACCCGTTAAGCAGGGTGAAATTAACCCTTAAACTTCAAAATAAATAATTACCCTATGAAGACGATTAAATCCCAACTTGGTTTTAAATTTAAAAAATCATAAATACACTCACCAAAGTACACTGTTAGCGAAAATCCCTTCCGACCCGTCAAGCAGGGTGAATTAACCCTTAATCTACAAAATAAATAATTACCCTATGAAGACGATTAGATCCCAACTTCGTTTTAAATCTAAAAAATCATAAATACACTCACCAAAGTACACTGTTAGCGAAAATCCCTTCCGACCCGTCAAGCAGGGTGAAATTAACCCTTAAACTACAAAATAAATAATTACCCTATGAAGACGATTAGATCCCAACTTCGTTTTAAATTAAAAAAATTATAAACACACTCACCAAAGTACACTGTTAGCGAAAATCCCTTCCGACCCGTCAAGCAGGGTGAAATTAACCCTTAAACTTCAAAATAAATAATTACCCTATGAAGACGATTAGATCCCAACTTTGTTTTAAATCTAAAAAATCATAAATACACTCACCCAAAGTACACTGTTAGCGAAAATCCCTTCCGACCCGTTAAGCACGGTGAAATTAACCCTTAAACTTCAAAATAAATAATTACCCTATGAAGACGATTAGATCCGAACTTGGCTTTAAATTTAAAAAATTCCTAAAAACACTCACCAAAGTACACTGTTAGCAAAAATCCCTTCCGACCCGTCAATCAGGGTGAAATTAACCCTTAAACTACAAAATAAATAATTACCCTATGAAGACGATTAGATCCCAACTTGGGTTAAATTTTAAATACACTAACCAAAGTACACTGTTAGCGAAAATCTCTTCCGACCCGTTAAGCAGGGTGAAATTAACCCTTAAACTTCAAAATAAATAATTACCCTATGAAGACGATTAGATCCGAACTTGGCTTTAAATTTAAAAAATTCCTAAAAACACTCACCAAAGTACACTGTTAGCAAAAATCCCTTCCGACCCGTCAATCAGGGTGAAATTAACCCTTAAACTACAAAATAAATAATTACCCTATGAAGACGATTAGATCCCAACTTGGGTTAAATTTAAAAAATCATAAATACACTCACCAAAGTACACTGTTAGCGAAAATCTCTTCCGACCCGTCAAACAGGGTGAAATTAACCCTTCAACATTAAAATAAATAATTACCCTATGAAGACGATTAAATCCCAACTTGGTTTTAAATTTAAAAAATCATAAATACACTCACCAAAGTACACTGTTAGCGAAAATCCCTTCCGACCCGTCAAGCAGGGTGAAATTAACCCTTAAACTACAAAATAAATAATTAACCTATGAAGACGATTAGATCCCAACTTCGTTTTAAATTTAAAAAAATCATAAATACACTCATCAAAGTACACTGTTAGCGAAAATATCTTCCGACCTGTCAAGCAGGGTGAAATTAACCCTTAAACTTCTAAATAAATAATTATCTTATGAAGACGATTAGATCCCAACTTCGTTTTAAATTTAAAAATTCATAAATACACTCACCAAAATACACTGTTAGCGAAATTTTTTAATTTCACCCTGCTTGACGGGTCGGAAGGGATTTTCGCTAACAGTGTACTTTGGTGAGTGTATTTATGATTTTTTAAATTTAAAAATAAGTTGGGATCTAATCGTCTTCATAGGTTAATTATTTATTTTGTAGTTTAAGGGTTAATTTCACACTGCTTAACGGGTCGGAAGGGATTTTTGCTAACAGTGTACTTTGGTGAGTGTATTTATGATTTTTTAGATTTAAAACAAAGTTGGGATCTAATCGTCTTCATAGGGTAATTATTTATTTTGAAGTTTAAGGGTTAATTTCACCCTGCTTGACGGGTCGGAAGGGCTTTTCGATAACAGTGTACTTTGGTGAGTGTGTTTATGATTTTTTTAATTTAAAACGAAGTTGGGATCTAATCGTCTTCATAGGGTAATTATTTATTTTGAAGTTTAAGGGTTAATTTCACCCTTCTTGACGGCTCGGAAGGGATTTTTGCTAACAGTGTACTTTGGTGAGTGTATTTATGATTTTTTAAATTTAAAACCAAGTTGGGATTTAATCGTCTTCATAGGGTAGTTATTTATTTTGAAGTTTAAGGGTTAATTTCACCCTGCTTGACGGCTCGGAAGGGATTTTCGCTAATAGTGTACTTTGGTGAGTGTATTTATGATTTTTTAGATTTAAAACAAAGTTGGGATCTAATCGTCTTCATAGGGTAATTATTTATTTTGAAGTTTAAGGGTTAATTTCACCCTGCTTGACGGGTCGGAAGGGCTTTTCGATAACAGTGTACTTTGGTGAGTGTGTTTATGATTTTTTTAATTTAAAACGAAGTTGGGATCTAATCGTCTTCATAGGGTAATTATTTATTTTGAAGTTTAAGGGTTAATTTCACCCTTCTTGACGGCTCGGAAGGGATTTTTGCTAACAGTGTACTTTGGTGAGTGTATTTATGATTTTTTAAATTTAAAACCAAGTTGGGATTTAATCGTCTTCATAGGGTAGTTATTTATTTTGAAGTTTAAGGGTTAATTTCACCCTGCTTGACGGCTCGGAAGGGATTTTCGCTAATAGTGTACTTTGGTGAGTGTATTTATGATTTTTTAAATTTAAAACCAAGTTGGGATTTAATCGTCTTCATAGGGTAGTTATTTATTTTGAAGTTTAAGGGTTAATTTCACCCTGCTTGACGGCTCGGAAGGGATTTTCGCTAATAGTGTACTTTGGTGAGTGTATTTATGATTTTTTAAATTTAAAACCAAGTTGGGATTTAATCGTCTTCATAGGGTAGTTATTTATTTTGAAGTTTAAGGGTTAATTTCACCCTGCTTGACGGCTCGGAAGGGATTTTCGCTAATAGTGTACTTTGGTGAGTGTATTTATGATTTTTTAAATTTAAAACCAAGTTGGGATTTAATCGTCTTCATAGGGTAGTTATTTATTTTGAAGTTTAAGGGTTAATTTCACCCTGCTTGACGGCTCGGAAGGGATTTTCGCTAATAGTGTACTTTGGTGAGTGTATTTATGATTTTTTAAATTTAAAACCAAGTTGGGATTTAATCGTCTTCATAGGGTAATTATTTATTTTGAAGTTTAAGGGTTAATTTCACCCTGCTTGACGGCTCGGAAGGGATTTTCGCTAATAGTGTACTTTGGTGAGTGTATTTATGATTGTTTAGATTTAAAACGAAGTTGGGATCTAATCGTCTTCATAGGGTAATTATTTATTTTGAAGTTTAAGGGTTAATTTCACCCTGCTTGACGGGTCGGAAGGGATTTTTGCTAACAGTGTACTTTGGTGAGTGTATTTATGATTTTTTAAATTTAAAACCAAGTTGGGATCTAATCGTCTTCGTAGGATAATTATTTATTTTGAAATTTAAGGGTTAATTTCACCCTGCTTGACGGGTCGGAAGAGATTTTCGATAACAGTGTACTTTGGTTAGTGTATTTATGATTTTTTAAATTTAAAACCAAGTTGGGATCTAATCGTCTTTATAGGGTAATTATTTATTTTAATGTTGAAGGGTTATTTCACCCTGCTTGACGGGTCGGAAGGGATTTTCGCTAACAGTGTACTTTGAAGAGTGTATTTATGATTTTTTTAAATTTAAAACGAAGTTGGGATCTAATCGTCTTCATAGGGTAATTATTTATTTTGTAGTTTAAGGGTTAATTTCACCCTGCTTGACGGGTCGGAAGGGATTTTAGCTAACAGTGTACTTTGGTGAGTGTATTTATGATTTTTTAAATTTAAAACCAAATTGGGCTCTAATCGTCTTCATAGGGTAATTATTTATTTTGTAGTTTAAGGGTTAAATTCACCCTGTCTAATACACTTCACAGGATAATTATTTTATGAAGTTAATGGGTTAATTTCACCCTGTTCAATGGATCCGAAGAAATGTTTACCTATTGGGTATGTTAGTGTATTTATTTTTTTAATGTAAAACTAAATTGCGATCTGATTTCCTTCGTCGGATAAATACTTTTATCAATTTTAAGGGTTATTTTAAACCGTATATTAATTTTTTGTCAATATTAATGTCTAAAATACATATTAACAAGATTATTAAAATAGTTGTATGTTGGAAGCCATTGTTTTCCCGATCGGGTGTTTTCGGTTATTTTTACTGCTAAAAGTTACTGCTAACTTCACACCGGTCAACTGGGAGACAACAGTTCTAAGCTATTTTTCAGAGTATTTTAGACTTCAATAACACTTAGTTTCAGAAACGAATTGTTTAACTAGGTGTAAGTAAACGTTTGCAATAAATACTTATAAATTACCTTTTACCTATATCAATACGAAAGTATGTATATAAAGACACTTGTTTACTTACTCTATTAGCAAAACATTGGATTTCAAATAAAATATTCGATTTTATTATAGCTAAATAAATCTTCATGTGAAAAGTGATCTGAAAAAACTTTGGCATCTTTCAGTTTTGAGATCTTGCTCATTTATTTTCAAGTTGTTTAGCCACAATGACATTAGACAATGTCTCTCGGAAACGTGTAAACGTATATTCCATAAAATAGCCAGTTTCTACAATTAGGTATTTTTATATCATGAAATAAAAAAAACCCTAGCACAGTTGTTACGCCCATGGATATCTACATTATTTACATTTCATGAGATTGATTTTGACATAACCTACCTGTGAAAATAGCAAGCATTGGTTTTGGGTGTTTTTGGTCCAAAATGTTCGGAAAACTATGCATCTCTTTACTATTTTGAAATGTATAATCACGTTTGTAAATAATTTCTTTTATATAAATAAATAAATAAAACAAGAATATTTCACTAAAATAAAACACCGAATGACACTTTTAAAAACATACAGAAACAGGGTTGCCAAATGCCCAGTTAAAATATAGTATTTAATGGTTAAATCGATGGATCGTAGTGAACAAAATTTAAAAACATCTAATTTAAACACCGATTCAATGCAGAAGAAAATTAAATGAGAAATTTTATGAATATGATCCAGATTCTTAAATGAACTGTTAAATATTAAGCTCCATATTAAGTATTTCGAACCTTGAAACATTGGGAACTAATAATTATTATCCTTTACGTTTAACCGAAAGTGACACTGTGGCAACCTCTGCTAGTACCATCGTTTGTTGTGTATGCGATGGTGGACCTTATTATCATACGACAATTGTTTATGTAAACAAGGCGTATCTATTCCAATACATGATCGAATGTCGATACCAAACAGAATCCCACTGCTGCATAGCCCAACCTCACCGACCCACATGCCGCCGTACAACGTAGGCAACCCATCATACACCTATATTGATACACATAGATGCTTTTAACGTTACTATCACTTCTACTTAGTCAACCCAACATACACCTATATTGAAATATTTTTTTCTAATGAAAAAAAAGTTTGACGTGATCGAACTCGGGACCTCGTGCATTCGATACATCGTTGATATCCGCTACACCATTGAGCCTTTTAAAAATATGTTGCAGAATACCTTATAAAAAAAATAACTAGATTTAAGAATGGAAATTTATGTACGTGCTCAATATGTGTTTACCGGATAGTAGTAGAGCGAATAAAAATTATGAAATAACTCCGAGTTTCCTAAAATTTAAATATGTAGTTCAGTGGATAAAATAAGCAATTCAATTAATTTGTACTATATTATTATAAATTAACTACCTAGTCTGGTAATATTTTATACATGGTGAATTGTTTTTGTGTTGTAAGTAAAGAAAATAAAATTTTATTGTTGCAATGTTTTCAAACGTCCCCATGTAAAAACATATTTTGATAATGTGTAGAATACGAGAAGCCGGAAATAAACCGCAGATAAGAAGGTATATCGCATGTAGGTACATAGGTACCTATATGATCATTGCTGAAAACACGGTACCTAGTTCGCGAAAGAGTGCATTTAAGCATTGTTTTAATAAAATTAACTAGATATAACGTATGTTTCAATCTATAAATACAATAAATTTAAAAAATATTTTTTTATTTTATAGATTTTGTGAACGTTCAACACTAAATATAAGTTTATTTAGCGGTTATAAAAGAAATATGTTTGTTTCGTAGGTTTTGCGAGTGGTAGTAATGATAATTTTTTTTCTATCGTAGTTTATGTGACTATACACCAGGTAGGTAAGCTGTGATCGATTTTTTTGTCTTCAGAATGCTCTTATTTCAGAGATAAAATAAAAAATAATTATTTTCCTAAACAATAACCTATTTTAGATACCTATTTTAGTAAATTAACAACAACCCTAGATTTTATAATTAGGTATAAAGATATTTTTCTATGATCACTATCGAAAGTAGACTTTTCTTGCGCCTTGAAAGATAACTGCAAAGTTGATGTTTTCTACAAGCTGTCATAAGTTGACATTATTGGCGCTCTTAAGCGTAAATGATTTTAGCGATAGTATAATTTTAAATTATCCAGAGTTTTTCCTAAATAATTAAATCACAAATGATTGCCGACATATAAGTACTAAAATTAAATAGTATGTAAGTAACCTGAATACATACTAATAGGTAGGCAATACAGCATACTAACAACTTAGAAATCTAGTAGGTTGAAAGTAAGCAGTTAGTGTTAAAATTTTGATAATTTAGTGTGCTCCACAATTTTGATAATTTAGTGTGCTCCACAATTAATTATTTATTTTTTATTTTGGTGTGATTGTAGAAAAAATCTTGTGTGTAAGTCAAAGAAAGTCCTTTGGTAGGCTCGACAAAATGCAGCGCTCTGCTAACACATCGTGCGACAACTTTCTGCCTCAACTGCCAAAGTACTACTTTCTGTTCTTTATACACAAATATCTATTTCATTCAATAAAAAACTTGACCAATTTTCCAAAAGGTAATAAATAACAATAATAATAGGGTATTTTAGATGATTTTTGGAAAATACTATATATATTATTAGATTGTATAACAAGATATGATTTTTAAAGCTGAATAAAAATCGAAATTTTTCCTGAAAATATTTTTAATAAATAATATAATTCTTTTTTTTTATTAATAGCCTATTTTAAATTAACGACACCCCTAAATTTTCGAATAATAAATAGTTTCGCCCTATCCTCACTGTCATACTTAGTAAAAATAAATATGGGATTTCTATACCAAATAACTATTATCTAAACACTTAATGCAATGGAACGAAAGTTAAGGCTCATAAAGTAATCTAAAAGTTAGGAAATGTACTTTACAAAATTACATATATGAGGTTTATAGGGGAATTAAAAAAATATTATACTCTGTTTTTAAACTAAGAGGAGCGATTTGAAGTTAAGTTGGCAATTCTGTAGACTGCTGATTGGTCAGATTACAGTCAGTTTCACACATTACCACACATTACTTTTTAGCTGAAAATTGTTATTGTTGACAGTTCTATTCTGACATTTTATATTTTAAGTTTCGTAATTGCTTTGATATCTCATAATTATTACTTAGTTTTTATTTTATTTCTTTAATAACAGTTCTTTGTATTGAATTTCTACGATTATGGGTCCTTCTACATCGAATTCTATTATAGCAGTTCCTCGCGGAGTCCATCAAAACAACGAAAACGAATGAGTTTAGGCCATTCAGGTCTCTCAGAAAAGCAGTAAATAATAAATATGTACAAATAGATATTGGATAATAATACAGAAACCAAAATTGTTGATGTTATATCCAAAATTTCTCAAGCCATCGGTAAGTTTTACTCATAACTTTCAAATTAAAAATAATATTACTCAATATTTTTCTTACAGTTATTGCAAAGTCAACTACTTACCGATTATTGAAATAATACTGCAATAATGGAACAATATCTAGTCCAAAAAGTATTTATGGAAGACAAGGACTTCTATGAGAGGTTCTAAATGCTATTCGAAGATAGTACAAGATTTCTTTTTCAAAAATGAATTATCTAGATTGAATAAAATTTTGCAAGAATTGAAACATTTTGATTTGCCACAAATATATTATTCATCTTTATATACTTTCTTAAGACATAACATAAGTAAGTTGTAACTTTGAACAGTCAAATGTACTGTTTATTTATTATGTATATTTTTTTAGATATTTGAAAAGAAATTGTCAAAGTGTATTGATAGAATGCTATATCTGTAGATTTAAAATCCATCAAACAATGTAGAAAAGAAAACATGCCAAGCTTTTACTTAGATGAAGGGCATAGTAAGGTTTATCCACCGGCCTGAAAAGCCTTACAAGAAAGTGAAGATGCTTTAATATTATACATGCTAATTCTGAAGGTTTTGTAGAAAATGCATTTACCATGAAGAGACGAAATCTGAAGTATTTTAGAATTACTTTTTTTACAAAGTTTCCTAATGATGCTATGTTTGTGATGGAAAATGTATCATATATCATAGTCGAAAAGTTGAAAAAATTTCTTTGTCATCAAGAAAATCTGAAATACAGATGTGGTTACAAACTAAAAATATTAAATTTATTTAAATATAAAGCTATCAACTTTTACACCTAATTTGACAACATAAAGATGCACATAATTTGTATGTTGTCGATGAAATGGCTAAAGAAACCAATAAAGTTGTGTAGTGGCTGCCTCATATCACTGCCAGTTAAATCCCATAGAATTTATAGAGGCACAAATAAATTAGGTGGCAGCTAAAAACACGAATCTTCTTATGTAGATTAACATATTGAGTAGTTTGTGTTTTTTGTTTCTGTTTCAATGTAAATGTCAAGATCTACTTTGTCTTTTCACTTATTATGTTGTATAGGCACTTCTTATGCATTTTCCTGTTTTTTTTTTTTTCAACTTTATTAATAATTAAAATATAGGAAATTTACAAAATAAAAATATTACTATTCATATGTTGTTTTTCTAACTTATATTTAAAAAAAAATACAAAACTACAGTGTAGTATACAAAAATTACAACTGCTGTCATTTTTATTGTAAACCTTACACACATTTAAAATGATTACTTTTAAATAAAAATTCTTGTTCTGCAAGGTATAAGTGGTAAGAGTAGAATTGAGCAGCTGTGTTTGAGATATCTGGATTTATAAAAGGGTTTCCTTTAAATTTTACAATAAAAATGAGAGCAGCTTTAAATTTTTGTAGTTTTATTTATTTAAATCTCAAACAATATCAACTTTTACACCTAATTCGGCAACCCCTCCAAGCCAAACATTTTGAAAATACACCAATTATTAAAAAACATTCATGAAAAACTAAATTGAACTTTTAACACTCTGTATTTCCGAAATCATCCACTTTTGGACTCATGTAAGTTGGGTTAAATCGTTATATTTAAGCCTCAGGAATGTGGTAGCATTTTTTCCGCAATATTATAAATTGGTCAACATTGCTTTTTGGGTGTTCTACTTCTGATTAAATAGTGATGAATTTCTAATGTAAATGTAACTAAATATTCAAGTAAATTTTATATGAGGCTGAAGCTAGCAGACAAACTAGCAGACAAACCGCGCGGCGGTTCCCAAATGTTTTGATGTTGTTATTCGGCAAAATCTTTGGTTTAGGTGGACTTTAGTATCATGAAAGTTTAGAAATAAATAAATATTAGTGTATTACACCACTAGCTATAAAATAAAATAAAATCATTAAATAGCTGACCTCTAATTACATTTTTTAGATCTTTAAAAATGCGTGGTTTCGCGGAAAAACATTATTCTACCAAAATATCAAAAACCAATATTTAGCACGAAATTCTAGATATAATTTTTAATACGAATGATTCAATAGATTAGTATAATTCAAAAACACAATAAATCATTACATAGCAAGACCTCCAAATATGTTTTTTAGGTCTTTAAAATGGCGCGATTTCGCGGATAAACCTTACTTTATCCAAATGACAAAAACCAATATTTAGCACGAAAATTCAGATAAAATTTTTAATATGAATGACTCCACACATTAATATAATTCAAAAAAATAATAAATCATTACATAGCAAGACCTGTAAATACGTTTTTTAGGTCTTTTGAAAAGAGCGGTTCAGCGAAATAACCTTACTTTATCAAAATGAAAAAAATCAATATTTAGCACGAAAATCCAGGAATAATTTTTAGTATGAATGATTCAATACATTATTATAATTCGAAAAAATATTAAATCATTACATAGCAAGACTTCCAAATACGTTTTTTAGGTCTTTAAAATGGCGCGATTCCGCGGATAAACATTACTTTATCAAAATGACAAAAACCAATATTTAGCACGAAAATCCACGTATAATATTTAGTATGAATGATTTAATACATTATAATAATTCAAAAAAATAATAAATCATTATATAGAAAGACCTCCAAATATGTTTGTTAGGTCTTTAAAATCGCGCGATTTCGCGGATAAACCTTACTTTATCAAAATGACAAAAACCAATATTTAGCACGAAAATTCAGATAAAATTTTTAATATGAATGACTCCATACATTAGTATAATTCAAAAAAATAATAAATCATTACATAGCAAGACCTGTAAATACGTTTTTTAGGTCTTTTGAAAAGCGCGGTTCCGCGGAATAACCTTACTTTATCAAAATGACAAAAACCAATATTTAGCACGAAAATCCAGGTATAATTTTTAGTATGAATGATTCAATGCATTATTATAATTCAAAAAAATAATAAATCATTACATAGCAAGACCTCCAAATATGTTTTTTAGTTTTTTGAAATGGCGCGATTCCGCGGATAAACATAACTTTATCAAAATGATAAAAACCAATATTTAGCACGAAAATCCAGGTATAATTTTTAGTATGAATGATTCAATACATTATTGAAATTCAAAAAAAAATAATAAATAGTTACATAGCAAGATCTCCAGCTATGTTTTTTAGGTCTTTTGAAAAGCGCGGTTCCGCGGAAAAACCTTACTTTATCAAAATGACAAAAACCAATATTTAGCACGAAAATCTAGGTATAATTTTTAGTATGAATGATTCAATGCATTATTATAATTCAAAAAAATAATAAATCGTTACATAGCAAGACCTCCAAATATGTTTTTTAGGTCTTTAAAATGGCGCGATTTCGCGGATAAACCTTACTTTATTAAAATGACAAAAACCAATATTTAGCACGAAAATCCAGGTATAATTTTTAGTATGAATGATTCAATACATTATTATAATTTAAACAAATAATAAATCACCACATATTTTCATTTAAAAATCTTTAGTCATTTTTTTAATAACATATATGCATCGTCAGTTTAAAATATACACACACAATGCACTTGTACACAGTACATGGTGCAATTGTGCGGCTCTACTAGTCGCCTACCAGAGCTATAGCGATTTAATCGCCTATAATGCACCGCGATGTTCTTGCCTTAAGGTTTTGCTATACAATAGCTGCCCTCACTCCTTGCCCTGTGGGTATTATTAAGGGATTTTGGTTTGTTTGTATCAGTAATTGTATGTAAAAGTAGGTATATCTTGTCTTAGTTTCGTTTTTGTCCCCTGAAAAAGCTAGTAAAAACAGGGTTGTCATTGGTAGTTCGTGGTCCTGTATTTAAGGTTTGTTCCAACAACGATCTTGGAACAATACATAAACCAGTCCAAAACTTATTGTTGACAATCTGTCGATGACTAGTAATTGACAACTTGTCAGGTACTGGTCGGGGATTGGGACTCAACTCGGAAGTCGATTATGTTGGAACACATTTTTTAAATTCAACAGACGCATTATTACAATAATAAACCACAAAATAAAATAAATGATCATGAACAAAAACTATAAAGAGTAAACTCGATTAACAAATACAAATCAGAACTGTCAGAGACAATAATTACAAATAATATAATTACAATCACGATATCGATGGCTTATTTGTAATAGGACGTAACCCCAAAAAGTAAAATTTTCAGTAAACAAGAAAAACATAATAGAACGTGAAAATAAAAAAAAACGTGATAATTTTTGGTATAGATATAATCTTGGTGACATTTTTTCATATTTACAATGGCTAAATACAATTTTTTTGGTAAATTAATTAATTATGTGTGATACGTCATATTTGTTACAATAAAAATGCATTTTTGTGGCTTACGCCAAATTAAAAGAAGGATGATACTTAAAAATATTTATTATTTTTAATCACTTTAATAAACAAAACATTTTATTACAAATATTCGTAAACAAGAATAAAATAAGAACAAAATGAAAAATTCTAAAAATTTAAAAATACTTTAAATTAGCAAACATTACTAGTTATGAAACTATTCTATATGATGTGGAAGACAATCATAGAAAGAATGCGTATCAGATGTGAGATGCGTTTTCAATTGCTGCAAATGCAACCATTTAGAATGTTTTATCTTTAGTCTCTCTTGAAATAATCTTTGGAATAAAACTATTTTAATGTTATTTTGTTTTGGTCTTTGTGGTAATTCTTTGTAGTCATCATCAAAGTTAATTTTATAAAACAGTTTTCCTTCTGGGGTATACATTAAGGCCCTAAGATCTGTAACCGTTGGATCATTAACATTTCTTCCTGGCCTAATAGAATTATAGATAAATGATGATTTATCATCGAAGTTTATAAATTGATCGTGAGTTAGGTAACAGACATCAAAAGGTTTAGGTTTTGATCGAGCTTCGCGAATTACAGAAATGTACTCACTTGGTAGTTGTATAATTCGATATTTTAATTTCTTTTCGATTAAAGCATGGACAGAGTCACACTCCATTTGAGTGTGACCCTTTTCCAAATATTTCTGCACAATAACAACATTATGCTCGATTGAGAAATGCAGTAATGCATTAGACAATATAGCATTACGATTCTGATAGCAACAGCCATCAGAAAATAAAATAATGGGTTTTTTATCGGCCAAACAATTTTCTTTTAAATGTTTTATTATGCAAGTGGCAAAAATAGATGCACTTAAGTCACCTTCACTTTCATTCCATACATAGTTTACGCAACTATGAGACTCTAGGTTATAAATGGTAAAATTATGAATTTGGAGTTTTGTTTTATAATAAAAAGCACCCACGTTTAGAAATGGACATAATTTTACTGCTTGTGTGTCCATAGTGAATGTATAAACCTGATTTTGGAGAGCTTCTTCCTTATTTTTGTTTTTTTCAAGCCTTGCTCTAGTTTTTTTTTGCAAAATGTGCATTGTAATCATCTTCAGATATTTGCTTTATCTTATACCCGTAACACACATCGCATTCGTCTTTCTTTGGGCGAAAAATCGACAAATTCATCTCTTCAAATACACGGTAAAAAGGGAAAAGTGTGTACGGTTCGATATTGTTCTCCAGACAATTGTCTTTGTATAATTTATAGATCTGAGATTTTGTTTGAAAAGTTTGCTCCAAGTACACTTTAGAACTGTCTTTTCTACAATAATGGGACGGTTGCTTCGGCAATTCATTAAAAAAAGTATTTAGGTGATTTCTCCTTTTTTCGTTTTCACGACTTGCTTCATTATTATTTCCCACTCTTTCTGTTTTTTCTACTATTCCCGAGCTACTTTTTTTTAGCCAACAATGTACCATTTTTTCTTTTAGTCCCAAAGTGCCTAAAAACATTCGTTTGCATACTTTAAGTTTCTCATTATTAACTTTTAATTGGTAAATAAATGTGCCGGATCTTCTAGACGGGCCAGCAGTATAGCTGCGTTTTTTTGGGTTATAATCTACCAAAGAGCAGACATACACTTTTTTCTCGTCCCACGATAAACTCCAAAATTTTGAAAAAAGTTTCTGTGAGTCTTCTATAGATATGGAGCTACAAAATCTTTTGTTTCTTAAACAGTATTCTGACTCACAATGTACTGACTTTCTAGAATCGCGCTGTACGTTATGGCTTACTTTTCCATCTCTGGTTCTAGTGTATCCTAAATAGTTCTCACCTTTCATTCTTTTAACTTTATTCCTCTCCCTTTTCCAATTTTCTGGTTGAGCTCTTTTCGATCTATTTAAGTGGACTGCCTCTTCTGTATTAGTTTCTTCCTGATTTTCGTAAGTAGCATTTTGCGGGGGGGCAATGTTTTTTTCAGCATCCGTTTCATCTTCACTGTTTTCATCAGATGGTGCAATATTATAGTCTGGATCATCACTATCAGATAATACTGGAAAATCTACTTCATCTGTAGGCGTAGTTCTAAAATATCCTGTAGATCGACATTCTCTCTCAGTAGCTAAATGTTCTTCATCTGTAGTATTTAATGAAATAAGTCCATTGATATCGACATCAACGATGTCTCTATTTTCAAAGCATTGTAGATCCGTATTGATGTGGGCTGGTAAAACGTTAAGTGGCAAAACACAAGCTTCGGTGTGAACGTTATCTGCACTGGAACAAACGGGTTCAGGATTTGTACTGTTAACTTCTAAAGGCACACATTGTTGGTTATCAATAAAATTTAATTGCTCATTTTCAAAAATAAGTCCTGCATCTACCAAATTTTCTATGTCAAATTCAATATGAGTTCCGGGTTTATGATTTTCAACAACCTTCAAAGTTCGATCAGAGATTGGGTTAACACAAGAAGATTGTAAGATCTCTTTAGGTTTTTGTTCTATTGCTAATTTAACAAGATTCTGGCTTCGAGCTGACATTTTTCTAGAAACAAAAAACATTATTAATTACTCCCATCTATAGCATCGTAAAGCTCAAACTTTTCAAACGCATGTTACTTTTAGTAGCTACTCTTGAATAATACATCTTAATACTAGTTTTGTTCAAAGTAACTAGAAAAGATAATTATCAACCAATTTTAAATTTGTAATACGGGATTTCCTATGTCCCGCCTGGCGATTCAACACCCTGTATCACTTGTCTATTTTAAAAATGAACAATAATTGTTCATTTTTAAAATAGACCAGTGATATTACAGTCTTATTACATTTAATTTAAAAAAAAATGTATATAGTATTGTTTTTTAAAGAATTATTCTTTAAAAAACAATACTGTATACATTTTTTTAAATTAAATGTAATAAGACGTATCGCAAAGAATAATACTATAAAGTTTTAATGCAATAGGACGTATCAGCAAAATAGTGTGAAAAACTTACCTGTAGATTATTTTATGCCAAATTTATATTTATTTCACTGCTATCGCACCTCTATATTGTTATAATAAACTTCTTGCACGAAAACGCACTAAAATAACACACCAAAGTCCAATTTACTTTAGCGGCAAAGTACAACGTGTACCCCTGCATAAGAGAAATGTGGTTTACGCGTTATTGCCGCTCAACATATTTTCGTTGCGATACGATATATTACTACAAAACGAAATTCATGGTTCTGATTGGCCCGAGGCTGGCGCGCTTCTGTAAATGCATGTCAAATGGCTCTGTTCACATAGTAACACCAAAAGCGGGGTTTTCAAAAAAATTTGGGTTACGTCCTATTGCAAATAAGCCATCGATATGTTCAGTTTATTGCGGCTTTGCACATGTCTTGACAATTCGTTCCTATTCAGACCCAGGAACTGATTTGACAGTAGGTACACAAATCGGTTTGTGATTAGTTTTCGTTGTGTTGGAACACTATGTATTTGTACAGTTTCGAGTCTAAGGTTTGTTGGAACACAAATTCTAGACTGCGCAGAATCCCGACAGTACGCAAACTGATTTGGTTTATGTTGGAACAAACCTATAGTCTATTGTTTTTTGTCATAATTTACTAGAAAAGTGGGCTATGAGCCCTCCGGCAGGGTCATAATCGAGAGTGTAAAGTGTTCTCGGTTATTTTCATTTTAAAATCCTTTATTCAATATATACATTTATCTACATTACATATACAAGCTCCATTTATAATAAAAGAAAAAATAATATATAAAATAATAAGTAAAATAAGACATAACATTCTTCCTTTTATATCCGTGTTCGGATTGGCTGATGATATTGCCCAATAGCAGCTTGCGATGTTTCCCAATTTTGACTGTTCTCGGTTACTTTACTTTTAAAACTTTTATTCACTATTTAAAATATATACAATTACATACACAGTCTCAATTTTACAAAGAAAAATAAAATACAATAAAAATAAAATATCTCATTCTTCTTCATGGATCCTAGCGGATTGGCTGAGTGTTCTGCCCAATTGCAGACTTGCGATGTTTCCTGTTCTGTATGCATTGCTTACTCCCACAATATATCCCCTATAGTAGTGCATCTCACTTGTTAAAGAGTTGGCACTAAGTTTGCAGCGCAAGAATGCGTCTGTGTCTGGCCGCTCAACTAACTCGATATGGCGGTAAATTCAAATATAATTTAAAGGCGAAATTTAAATTTCCCGCCAAAATTGTAAATTTTCAGCGGCGGAATGGCGGGAATTTTTAAATATATTCATTCGGCAATAATTATTGAGAAGTATATTGCATGTTCGATTAAACGAGCTGTAAATCCAGGCGCTATTTTTATTGTGATAGGTAGCTAAAAATAATACTAATTCATTTATTATTAGCTATTACAATAAGAACAGCATTTGGATTAACAACACATTTAAAAGAACATGTAATATACTTTTCAATTTTACCTAAATCACTTATTTTTTACCTATAGAGGTTAGATCTGAAAAAAAATTGGCTCTGGTAAAAAAACAAAAAATTGTATAAAGTATTTTATTTGAAAAATTATAAAACTTATTTAATATATTTTAAAGACGAAGATAACTCTAGCCATATCCATTTTACTGAAAAAAAAAAAGAAACTATTAAATGAAATCATTTAGTTATTAAGAGATGTTTGTGATAATACAGTGGCAGCTATCGAATGTTGTACAATACGTTTTGCTAATGTCCAAGTAAAAACTACAAAGAGTTAGCATTCGTGGGAGAAGGAATAGAATAGAATACTATGAACGTAGCCAGCCGGCTACGTGGGGATGCATCACACCGTGTGCCTGTTCATATTACACAGCACACAAGGCAACATTCATATTATTCGTTTCCTGATCGAACTAATGCGCTAACTCTTTAGTTTTATTTTCGATTCTAGCCAAGCGTATTGGAAAGTGTTTATTAACCGATACTGTATATAAATGCTAAAATCAATAAGTGAAATAAAAAAATTTAGTTTAAATGGACATCTACTTCGAAAAAAGTAAATTATTATACTTGAATTTTAAAGGCTGTTGCCACTGGAAAACTATTATCTAGGGCTTGGATGACAGCCATAGGACTCCCTCCTTGAATCGTGTCCATAGGAAAGCATAAGATCATAGTTAAATTATAATATTAAGAGGGTAGGTATTAACTGAAAAATTATTACAAACTTACCTCAAAATTGGCACCTACATTAAAAGAAGGGAAAACGGAAACATAAAATTGTTATACTTGAATTTTAAAGGCTTTTCCCACTGGAAAAATATTATCTAGGGCGCAGACCCTTGGATGACAGCCATAGATAGCAATCCCTCCTCGATTCCTCTTTTTCTGAGTTTGTTGTACGTTTTGTTTCCCATATTAAATAAGAAAGCACTTAATACAACAACACAAATCACAATAAATATCGCTGAAACAAAATTAATATTAAATTTCGTAGAAAAAAAAATAAAAAAATTATCACTTGTCAACACTGACACTTCCCGCTTCACTTATAAAAACTCAACGCTAAAGAATGAAAGATGATTCGAAATAGAAATTATTAACTGGTATCTCTTTCTTTTATAAGTATCTAAACAAAGAGAAGGAGTGGGAGTGAGTAACGCTCCGATCAGATTGTTTTGAATTCGTCGTCAACCAATGAACGTGCCGAAGTCAAAAATCAATAACGATACTAGCGCCATGAGACCTGTGTCTGGCCGCAGCGTAACTCAAAGCCATTTCTTGAATCCCAGTTACATTACTATAGGGGATATATTGTGCTTACTCCTTACCCAGAGTTGGTATTATTAAGCAATTATGAGTTGATAAGCTATTCGCGGTGAGTGATTTGTGATAGTGTTATGTCTGAATTTAATTTTGTCTCTTTTTTCCCTGAAAAAGCGTTGAAAAAACAGGGTTATGAAGCGTGAAGTATGTACGTTATAGTCTATGGTTTGTTGTATGCAAAACCCAAACAGACCTACCGAAAAGACAGGCCGCTCATAGGTCAGAGGGTACAGCCAATGGCCGGCGTTCTCTGGCCCATGCCCCGCCCACCGTACGATATTGTCGGCTGTCGCGTGAAATGAAATTTCAGCACGACTTTGGGTTTTGCAAAGTAATCAATACATGCACCGATTGTCTTTGTTTTGTGCTTTATTTTTGTTAAGTCTCAACCATTGTAAAATGTTAAGTTCTCATGGATCCAACCATGCTTCCTGTTATGGCTATTTACACTAGTAAAATTGTTTATTTCTTCCTTAAGACTGGGAGGAAGACAGTTTCTAAAGAATTTCTCGGAGAGGTTTAGAATGTATTGCTTAACAGGAAGAATGTTTGTTCTCTCATGTAGTTCTGTAATTCTGGTGTCCCTTGCACATCCAAGGATTAGCCTCAGACACCTGTTTTGAGTGCGTTGCAGTTTATTAAAGTGTGTATCTGCCATGGAACAGAAAACTGGACATCCATATGTCAATATCGGCCGAAGAACTTGTTTGAATAATAGTTGCTTGTTTTTTTGTGTTACCGCGCTGTTTTTGGCTAACATTGGGTATAATGTTCTGATCATGGCCGTAGTTTTTGCAATTCGGTCAGCGATATGTTTTTTGAACGTTAGTCTCCTATCTAGATAGAATCCTGTTCTCGGTTAGGACCCCGCCGGTTGACACATCGCTCAGTGTTTCGTCGGACTGAATCGCATAAATATCCAGTCCGTGTGAATTATTATTTAGTTTGTGTGTCGCTGTCGAGGATTATGTTACTGTTGTCTGTATATGCCAAGATTTGAATGCAAGCACCCGTGTTTTCTACGCACGTTGTCTCCCTGATGGATATTCATGATGCTATCCCTAGGTTCATCGGGTAGACATCGCGCGTAGAAGTTTCCTGCTATTTTAAGGATAAAATCTTTAATCATTGGCATATTTGTCGTAGTGTGTATGTCTCGTATTCTAGCGTAGCGGTCATATCCAAGAGCTAGCCTCAGACATCTGTTTTGAGCGACTTGTAGTTTTGCAAATTGTGTATTAGCCATTGAACAGAACACCGGACAACCATATGTTAGGATCGGCCTGAATATTGTTTTATAAAGAAGTAGTTTGTTCGACAGGGATAGCCGGCTTCGTCTATTTATGATGGGGTACAGAGACCTTAAAATAATCGAATTTTTAGCGCCACCCTGTCTTTTATGTGTGCCTTAAACGTTAACCACTTATCCAGTTGAAAACCAAGGTATTTGAGCTTATCGTTTGTTGTTATTGGCTCGTTTTGCACCTGAAGGGGCGTGGTTATGCATTGTGTCTGCCTTCTTGTAAGAATCATCGATTCTGTCTTATTTGAGTTTATTTTCATCTTGTTTTCAACTAGATATTCGGTCAACGGTCCATTGATATGATCATCAAGCTTTCTGTTCGCTGTTTCTGCGGATTTATGACTGGTGAAAACACAGATGTCATCAGCGTACAGTGCCGTTTGTACCCCATTATTACCCATGGGAATGTCACAGGTCATAATGGTGTACAAATGCGGCGACAGTACTGAGCCCTGTGGTACACCCGCTATCGCTAGGAATGGCCCTGTAATTGTATTGTTTATTTTAATGTTAAATTTCCTGTCTTTTAAGTATGATAGAATTATTTTAAAAATGTGCCCAAGAAAGTCATTCATAAGCATCTTATAGATTAACACACGGTTCCATACGGTATCAAACAGTGGCGGATTTACCAGCAGGCTGAGTAGGCTTGAGCCTAGGGCGGCAGATTTTTGGGGCGGCAAATTTGGGGACCGATTTTTTTTTTTTACCACAAATCAAAAAGATTTCTGGATGACGGTTTTATGTATTCTGTTTTCTGATGTTTTACAGATAGAAGTCTGCAACAAATTTTGCCGACGACTTTCCCTTCTCACTTATCATTTGTCATTGTACGTTCCGTGAATCCGTTTAGCAATCTTCCATATTCTAGAGTAAAACAGCTAGTTCGCCGCCCCCAACCAGTAATCGGTCTTTGCGCCCTCTCCCCGCACAATGAGTGTAAAGAGCAAAATTATAGAAAATGTATTTTTCTTTTCCTACCGTCAACCCATACAGCCAGTCCTACTATTTTTTGGAGGCTGCGAACTGCCCGGTTTGTATATAATTTAGTGATTTTAATTTGAATGTAGTAAATAATTTAATGAATAATTTTACCGATTTTAATCTTACCCAACTAACAAAGTAGCTTTATAATTTTTAGTTTACAAGACTATTATATTTTATTGATATTATATTGTTGTTTCTGGAATGCTAATTTATTGTACTACAGTTGCAGAAATCACTATTTTGTTCTCTGAAACTAAATAGTTATATAAATTAGTTTTTACAATATTCTTACAGCAAAATTATAAAATAGTTTTCACGATAACTATGAAATTGTTACATAAACATTTATACAACTGTTCTATACAATATTTCAGCTTATAAAATAAAATTGCTTTATAGTTATTCTATATTATTGTTCTGGATTACCTTTAGAACTTTTTGGTCATACAAATATAACTGTTTCTTAACCTCATAATAACGCTTTAAAAAATAGTTATATAAATATTAGTGTGAGATAATTCCGCATCAATAGCAATTTGCTTCTGATGAAAACTCTAAAATAACTGTAATATATTGTCGAAATACACTATTATTTTAGTTAAGAATAGTATTATCCCTTTAAAAATATTTATAAAAAAATAAAGCAACTACATTTGGTAGTACCTACGCCATATTATTTTTGTATTTTATGTTTGTTCGACTACTTCCCATACCAATTGTATGTAAGTGTATGGTCTGAAAATGTCAGATTTAAATAGTGAAGAAATATAAAAAATAAGTGGTACCTGCTTTTCAGAGAACAGTAAAAAATATTAGTAAAACATTTTGATGGTTTGTCTAGACACTCAAAAAAAAAAAACTATCAGTAGCCAGATAATAATTAGGTATGTTCTGAATAATCATGCCCCAATACTAAAAGAAAGCCATATTTTTGGCGATGTCCATGTTAAATTTGCTTATTCTCGTAATATTAAAAATTATGCTTGCTCTATAAAGCTGTAGAAACAAATCTAATCATTTCAATTCCCAAATACTTAAATCGGAAACGATTTAGTAAGGTTATGTTATATTTTGTCATATAGTGCAGCAATATGAAACTATTATACAACAAACCATGATGAACTTGTTTTGTAGAAATGAGTAGTACAACTTAATTATTGTATTACAGCTGTTTTTACTACAATAATATTTTATAATTATGATTCAGTCTTAAAATAACTTTCTAATACCTCTGAATAGCTGCCATATTTAACAAAAACCTAAGACAGTTTTAAAGCTAAATCTACTGTCGGTTTTACTAGTATTTAAGACAAAACCAATGTTAATTAAAGATTTTAATCATTAGTAATATTAGCATAATCTTATTACTAAAAAAAAATCAAATTTCATAAATTTAATTTTTGTTTCACACTGAAAAAGTATTAGAAATATGAATCAAACTCGAGGAGCTTAAAAATTTAGTATTGTATGTGCTATATAATTAACAGTAATTCTTGCTGCGCATCCAAAAACGACTTTATTGTAGGTCATACATTATGTCTAAACCGCGTTATAGATATCTCTTAAGTAGATACTGCCATTTTACTAATATCGCCTTGAATTTACTTTTATGACAAATATAGAATTAATTTGTTTTCACCAGATACATTTAAAAAACTAAAATGTTACTGATTTTGATATGCAACCTAACCTCAAAATTGAAAATTTATAAAACAGTTATAAAAGTTTAAAAAAACATTTGTTTAAAGTCTGTGTAAATGTGTAGTAACTGTTCGGTAACTGCATTCAACAAATCTTATAGAATTTACAAAAGAACCAAATAGTTCTGTAATACTGCGCCCATTTTGTGTTTATTACTGTTGAAAGAATGTTCCGGAAATGTTCTTAGCTAATATTCTATTTTATAAATTTTGTTCTGTAAACATTTTTTCAGCTTTTATAAAATATCAAATTGTTACTTGGGTATGTATCGACTATTATGTGTTGAACATGCACTAGCTTTAGAAAATTTTATTTGAATTCTAGAAAAACCTTGAGCAGCGATAGCGAGATAGTCTGAAGTCAAAAAAATATTTTTCCCCGAATGCGGTATTTTTTTAAAATGCTACAATGTTATCAATGACGTCAATGTTGCACGTGCACGTGATAAGGTCCATTCTCCTAATTCTCCATTCCCATAACCGCGTGGGTTACCCCGGTTACCCAAACATATCGAGGCGAAAAACGAAAACAACATCGAAACAAAAGAAAATAAGGCACGAAACTACAAAACCACGAGTTTTACGCTTGCAAAAAATACTGGGTCGTGATTCGAGACGCTCTCTGCTCTATGTTGTGTGGAGTTAGTAAATGCGAACCCGAATTCACGAAATATATTGTAATCATCATTGTTTTAAAATTTCGAGTAGTATGAGTAGGAGTGTCGACGACACTGTGCCGTGATTTTTACCGGCACCTCCAAAATACAGCTGCAACAAAGGCAAACTGTGACTCTAGCGTGCTGCTGTAATTGCAAAACGAATTGATATTTTTACGCGGGTGTGTGCTGTTTTTTTTCGACGTGTTTCGCGGATTGTATGAATTTTTTCACAACACCGGTAAGTAAAAACTTTTAATAATCCCAATAAATAATAATAAATTATCTGTAACGAATCAATTCATTCAAAAGCCCTTCAAAAATATTTTTCATTTCGAAGCTTGGAACATGGTCTCGTTAAACTTTTGAACATTTTCATACTAACTATAAGATATTCTAAAAGAATGCTCATGGTTATCTTATCATTTTGTTTTTTCAATGAAGCAAACATGAAACAATAGAAATAATAATTCACAATAAACAATTCATCGGAAACTATGCAAAGAAGTTTCGATTTTTCGTGATAGGATTAGGATAACAAAAATTACGTTCTTACGCTATTTATTGCGTGAATTCGGAACGAAGGATGCCGTTGCTTGCGTATGAGAAATAAACTTCTTAATTTTATTCTTTCCATTTCAGTTCCTGAATAAAAAATTGTAAAAATGAGTGATGGTAGAAAGCGACTTAGCGGAGCGGAGTACAAAAAGAAGGCCAAAATAAAAAAAGAAGAACAAGAGCAAATCATACGAAAACCCACAAAAATTGACAGTTTTTTCAAAAATGAAAATTGTATCGAAAAGTCGGGAACCTCAACAATGCAATCTGGAAAGGATGAAACGGACTTCAAATCGGCTGCCCATCTGTCATCTGTTGAACTATCGACTAAAGAAAAAGTTGATGATTGTGTTCTTGACGACGAGTGCTCCAAAATTGAAGATGCCTCTCGGACCGAGTCGTTAAATGATGGTCGAATGCAAACAACTGAAGATCAGAACAAGGATCCAGCTTTATGGGAAATTAACGACACTTTAAGGGAAATTATTGCAAGATGCGGCTTCGATCAAAACAAATGTTCTGACTTCTCTAAAAGTGAAAGACTATACGCTGATCAACGTCGTTTCTTGCCAGTGAGTATCTTCCAAAGAAAAATGAAAAACAATGAAGTAAAGGACCGAAATTGGCTGGTTTACTCCGAAAGTAAGAGATCCGTATACTGCGGGCCGTGTTTAGCATTTGGTCCATTGGAGAATAAAAATCAGTTTGAGAACGAAGGATTTAATGACTGGAAAAATGCAGAACTTCGAGTAGCTCAGCATGAAAACTCAGCGCGTCATAAATCCAGTATTCTTAGTTTGAAAGCTAGAAGTACGATTGACGCTCGCATCGATAATTTACTTCATTTGCAAATTGATGAAGAAATCACTTATTGGAGAAACGTTTTGAAAAGGGTTGTTGCTGTAGTGAAGCGGCTGTGTTCAAGAGGTCTCGCTTTTAGAGGAAAAAGTGAAAAGTTCGGTGATCCACACAACGGAAATTATTTTATGATCCTGGAACTGTTAGCTGAGTTCGATCCTTTCTTAGCCAGTCATATTGAGCGGTTTGGGAATCAAGGATCCGGAAGTACGAGTTACTTATCGAAAACCGTTTGTGATGAGTTTATACTCTTGATGGGCCATAAAGTCTTGAAGCAAATTGGAGACGAGATAAGAAGGGCGAAATACTTTTCCTTAATTATCAATTCGACACCGGATATAGCGCATGTGGACCAGCTCACCTTCGTGATCCGATATGTTTCAGAAACCGGAGAACCCTGTGAAAGATTCCTCAAGTTTTTGCCCTCAGTGGGACATAAAGCTGAAGAAATGTTTGCTGCTATTGCTTCGGAACTAAAAACCTTAGGTTTGAATATTCAAGACTGCCGTGGACAATCTTATGACAATGCCGCAAATATGTCTGGGATATACAACGGCTTACAGGCTAAAATTCAACGTCAAGCACCATTTGCTTTTTTCGTTCCTTGCTCTGCCCATTCTTTAAATTTAGTGGCAACAGCGACTGCTGAATCGTGCACAGAAGCTTGTCGATTCTTTATGTTGCTCCAAGAAATATACGTTTTTTTTTTTCAAGTTCGACACAACGCTGGAAGATTTTGATGACTGAAGTTGGAGAAGGCAAAACAGTCAAGAGAGTAAACCTCGCACGTTGGTCAGCTAGAGAGGATGCGTGCAAAAGTTTGAGAGATTCGTGGAACGAAGTCATTAAAGCTTTGGAAGTAATCAGGGACGATTGCACGGAGAAGCCTGTCACACGAAACGAAGCAACGGGAATTCTTTCAAAGTTGAACAAACTAGTAACGGCGTTAATGGTTGTTGTGTGGAACTTTTTTTTAGAAAGAATAAACAAAGTAAATGTTCAAATCCAGGCTTCTACCGTCTATTTGATTACCGTATCCGATCTTTACGAATCTCTTCGCAAGTTTTTCGTGGATCAACGGGAAAACTTCAAGTATTTTGAAGAAATGGCGATGGAATTAAGTGCGTCGAAGCAGTACTCAAAAGAACTCGGAAAAAGACAACCGAACAGAAAAAAATTTGCTGACGAAACACCCGAGGAAGAAATTAGTATGACCGCGAGTGATACTTTCAGAATTAACACATTTCTCGTCATCATTGATAGACTCGCATCCGAATTGGAAAAAAGGAAGAAGGCGTACGACAATTTCAATGAAAAATTTTAATTTCTGACCAAAATGAGCGAATTGTCATCATCAACCCTTACGAAAAAGGCTCGGTCTTTAGAAGAAATGTATCCTAATGATTTAGAGACTGAATTAGTTCCAGAATGCATACATTTTCGAAGCCACATTTCTTCGCAAAGCATTCTGGTGAAACCAGATTCTCCATCGTTGCAAAGTCTATCTTCGTTTCTGCGAAAACAGAGTTTGCAGAACGTTTATCCGAACTTGGACATAGCCCTTCGTATGGCCTTATGTACACCAGCGACGAATTGTTCGGGTGAGAGAAGTTTTTCTTGTCTAAAAAGAGTTAAAAATTATTTGAGATCGACCTTGAGCGAAGAAAAATTAAACGCTTTAGCGCTTTTGTGCATAGAGTCAGAATTGATGAACAAAATCACGTACGACGATATCATCGATGATTTTTCCAACAAAAAATCACGCAAAAAAGTATTGTAACGTACCTTTATAAATTTACCGAATTAAGTATTTTCAACTGTTTGTTAACGCAATAAAGATTATTCATTCTGTTTATTTACGTCTACAATTGTGTAAGTAGCATGCATTACCCCGCCTTCCAAATCTTACATGATTGAGCTTTAATTAGCTCAAAAATATACCTAAAAATTATTTTACGTGCAATTCCAACGAAATTGTTGAATTGTAAAAATAATCTAGGACATGACAATTTGACAATTGTGGAGGCAAGGGCGGCAAAATCTTTACAGCCTATACCTTGAAAATTTGTAAATCCGCCACTGGTATCAAATGCTTTTTCGCTGTCTAGCGTGACAAGTACCGTTTGTAAGCCCTGATTATACGCCTCTTTGACGTGGTGAGCGATTCTCAGGACTTGGGCCACGGTACTATGTCCCTCTCTGAAGCCGTATTGTTCCCGTGGGATAATCTGTAGTCGTTGTTCAATTGTTTTTAGTCTTCGTAGTATTATTGTGTCTGTAATTTTAGCTAGTGTGTTTAGTAGCGATATGGGGCGGTAGCTATCTATATTACTACCCGGTTTACCCGGTTTTTGTATGGGAATAATATTCGCCACTTTCAGACTACTAGGATAGTGTTGTAGTCTGAAAATGGCGTTTATTAGGTATGTGGTAGAGCTGCACGATAGCTTTTCTGCTAAGGTTTCTAAGCAATAGGTATATTACTAATATCATCCGGTCCCGGAGCTTTTCTATTTTTGAGACTTTTAATAACCTCACCTACCTCTTTAGGTGGTAAGTGCGTGGTGTGATATTTCTGAGTCTTTGACACTTTGTAGGAGGTTATTGTAGTCTTCATATGTTTCTGTGAATATAACTGTTGTCGCATTAGTATATTTTATCGAGTCCTTGATTATTTCTTTAATTTCACGTGTTAGGCTGCTGTGGTCGTCTGTGCGCCCATCAATGACAATTGGCGGAATGTTTTCTTTTTTCGTATTTTTGTCTTTGTTTACTTATTTTCTTTGGCCTTTTTGGAGAGTAGAATTTCCCTTTATTGGTAAGTTGGGGGTGGCTTTATTCTTTGTTTGTTTAACGACTTCTGAATCTGATTCTTTTTCGGATTCGCTTTCCGAATCACTGATTGGGTCGAATCTGTTAGTGGTTTTAATTGTTGAGGCTGCTTTTAATTCCAGGAGTTTTGTGAAATTAGTTTTAATTTTTTTCACTTTTTTGGGAACTGATACTCATCGTTTGGTGTATTGTTGTTTTGTATGATATTGTTTTCGGGAGACCTATTTTTCCTTTTTGCTAGTAGTGTGGGTTGTGATGGTGGGTATTTTGACAGGGTGGTGTTGCTTTGTCTCTCGTCTTCGCTTGATGTGATGGTATTATGCGTCTGTCGCGAAATTCAGAACTTTCGCGGTAACTGTGCTCGGCATAGCAAGGGTTTTGAATCCGCTTTCGTTTCGCACTAATTTATTAATTTTCGCGGGATTTTGTGATACAACTTTTTTAATCGCGCCGGTGTTCGGTTTCACTTGCATATTATCTGTGCTATTACTTTTATTCGCGTTATTATTTTCACTGTTGATTAGGTTTACATCCGCACTGTTTGTGTTATTATGTTGTATTATTGGCGTACTCGCACTGTTAGCCGTGTTAGCCTCAACATACGCACTGTCGAATGCATTAATCACGCTCGAGTTAAACGGGGAGTTTTCCGCACTTGCAAATTGTAGTGTTAGGTCTCCACTGCCTGGTGATCCATCTTCATCCATAGTGGAGTCTTCGTAATTTCCTCCTTCCTCGTCCGGGGGTGTGTAGAACGCTTCTGTGTTATCATATTTAATTATTTTTTGGATATCAGTGGGTGTGCTACTTTCTGATTTCTTGCTTCTGTCTTCCCTATCTATGCTCGAGTGCCGAGATGAGTTTTTTATGCGTTTCTTTGATGTATTTTTTGACCCTGTTTTACTTATATGAGAGCTACTCGAGCTATGTGACTCCTTTCGTTCTCTAGTATCAGTTCCCTGTCTAAAAGTAGTAGGTTTAGGGGTACTTACATGTTTATATGGATGATGTACGCTCCTTTCTGTTTTAAGAATTATTGGGCTTCTTGGGCTAATGGGTTTCTGTTGTCCTTCCATTCCCTTTTCATATTTTTCTCTTTCTTTCCTAGAGTATATAGTTTCTAAGGGCTTATCCGTTGAATCCGTGATTTTATTTGAGGATTTATTGTGGTTGTCGGCCCCTTCGGGCTTCGACATGGGTGGAAAACCGCTCCTAGATGAGCTGTTTATAACTTTACCTGGCTGTGAATTTGATATGCCCGTCGAAACTTAAAACACTTAAAATTAAATTAAAAATTATGGCAATAAGCTGAATGGGCAGACCGTTTGCAAATCAATAAATTTTTATGAAATCATTACATAGCAAGACCTCCAAATACATTTTTTAGGTTTTTAAAAATGCGCGGATAGGCGAATAAATTCCAAATACAATTTTATACATTACATTAGTTGTGATCAAATAAAAAATAATAAAAGGAGCAAATATTTTAAATATAATTTTTAGCTATGGTGTGGGCGGACTGTCGCTTAGATTATTTAGTTTGTCCAAAACAAACTAAAAACCCAATTTAAGAGAAGAAACTGCCATAAATCCTTGATTTGATTTAAATGCATAAAGATTACTACTATTAATATAGGAAATAAGGTTTAAGTAATTCCAAGAAAGCCACATTGAAAATGCGTTTGTGAATTTGTACGGAGTACGAGGGTAGATCAATAAGTACCCGTGTTTGAAGGCAGGTGGCGTTGCTGAGGGAAGTTGGCATTACTGTCATGTACCATACGTGTTTTGCATTAATTGAAAAAATGGAAAAAGAACAATATCGACCCGTAATTCGCTTTTATTTTAAAGACCTAAAAACATATTTGGAGGTCTTGCTATGTAATGATTTATTATTTTTTTGAATTATAATAATGTATTAAATCATTCATACTAGAAATTATACCTGGATTTTCGTGATAAATATTGGTTTTTGTCATTTTGATAAAGTAAGGTTTATCCGCGAAATCGCGCGATTTTAAAGACCTAAAAAACATATTTGGAGGTCTTGCTATGTAATGATTTATTATTTTTTTTAATTATTATGATGTATTGAATCATGCATGCTAAAAAATATACCTGGATTTTCGTTTTAAATATTGGTTTTTGTCATTTTGATAAAGTAATGTTTATCCGCGGAATCGCGCCATTTTAAACACCTAAAAAACATATTTGGAGGTCTTGCTATGTAATGATTTATTATTTTTTTGAATTTTAATAATGTATTGAATTATTCATACTAAAAACTATACCTGGATTTTCGTGCTAAATATTGGTTTTTGAAATTTTGATAAAGTAATGTTAATCCGCGGAATCGCGCCATTTTAAACACCTAAAAAACATATTTGGAGGTCTTACAATGTAATGATTTATTATTTATTTGAATTATAATAATGTATTGAATCATTCATACTAAAAAGTATACCTGGATTTTCGTGCTAAATATTGGTTTTTGTCATTTTGATAAAGTAAGGTTATTCCGCGGCACCGCGCTCTTCAAAAGTCCTAAAAAACGTATTTACAGGTCTTGCTATGTACTGATTTATTATTTTTTTGAATTATTATAATGTATTGAATCATTGATACTAAAAAGTATACCTGGATTTTCGTGATAAATGTTGGTTTTTGTCATTTTGATAAAGTAATGTTTATCCGCGGAATCGCGCTATTTTAAACACCTAAAAAAAATATTTGGAGGTCTTGCTATGTAATGATTTTTTTTTTTTTAACTATAATAATGTATTGAATCATTCATACTAAAAAGTGTACCTGGATTTTCGTGCTAAATATTGGATTTTCTCATTTTGATAAAGGTTATTCCGCGGAACCGCGCTTTTCAAAAGACCTAAAAAGCGTATTTACAGGTCTTGCTATGTAATGATTAATTATTTTTTTGAACTATACTAATGTATGGAGTCATTCATACTAAAAATTTTATCTGAATTTTCGTGCTAAATATTGGTTTTTTTCATTTTGATAAAGTAAGGTTTATCCGCGAAATCGCGCGATTTTAAAGACCTAAAAAACGTATTTACAGGTCCTGCTATGTAATGGTTTATTATCTTTTTTAATTATTATAATGTATTGAATCATTGATACTAAAAAGTATACCTGGATTTTCGTGATAAATGTTGGTTTTTGTCATTTTGATAAAGTAATGTTTATCCGCGGAATCGCGCCATTTTAAACACCTAAAAAACATATTTGGAGGTTTGCTATGTAATGATTTATTATGTTTTTAAATTATAATAATGTATTGAATCATTCATATTAAAAATTGTACCTGGATTTTCGTGCTAAATATTATTTTTTATTATTTTGATAAAGTTATGTATATCCGCGGAATCGCGCCATTTTAAAGACCTAAAAAATATATTTGGAGGTCTTGCTATGTATTGATTTATTATTTTTTTGAATTATACTAATGTATGTAGTCATTTATACTAAAAATTTTATCTGAATTTTCGTGCTAAATATTGGTTTTTGTCATTTTGATAAAGTAAGGTTTATCCGCGAAATCGCGCGATTTTAAAGACCTAAAAAACATATTTGGAGGTCTTGCTATGTAATGATTTATTATTTTGTTGAATTATAATAATGTATTGAATCATTCATACTAAAAAGTATACCTGGATTTTCGTGCTAAATATTGGTTTTTGTCATTTTGATAAAGTAACCCAGCTGGCACAAAAACATCCCATCTACGTTAATAAGCTGCAATTTTAGGCTCTTTAAGCTCGCATGCAATGTACTGTAAATGTAACCCTTGTCTCCCTGCAACTACCGAATGTCCGCAACGGCAAGACTTTTATAGCACATCTCACAGAAGTTACAAAGTGAAGTTCGAAAAACATCACACTAGCACTTTTACGGTACTTACCCCGAAAGTTGCTCTGAAACGTTCTATTGATGTTATAATGTGAATTAGATCTACAGCATTATACAGTGTGTCCACGGATGGGCTTAACTATACTTGTGAAAATATTTATTTTAAATTAAAAAAGTAATTCTTCATAATTTCTTGCTTGTTAAATAAATTCGATTTACATTGAGAAATTATGAAAAATAACTTTTTCTTTAATTTAAAATAAATATTTTTACAAGTATAATTAAGTCCATCCGTGGACACACATTGTGTAATGTAATAAAGAGAGGCTGAAATTAAGGCTATAGTAAAATCTCAATCGAGACATGAAAATTTCAAATAAAACAAAATATTTATATAAATTTATTATTAAAATGTTCTTGAAATCAAGTACCAATAGCACAAAAGTAGAGGTAGGTGTAGGCGTGTTCTTTTATTCAGTGCTGTATCCAGCGCTTGCAGCAAACCGTTCGTAAATTAAGTGATGGAAAGACGATTGTATGTGTCAATCATTCTTTTTTCCAGTGGTGAGTTCACCAATGAGCCAAGGCATCCATCGGCTTTAAAAGCCGATGGATATGTGATGACGAATGGTGAGGATAATCAATCATTTAAGTTAACCTAAAATATAAGAGTTCAAATATAAAACGACTGCAGAATAGATAATTTACATCAATCACTGATGGAACAATTATTGAATAAAAGAACACACCTTATATCACAAACACAAGTACACATGTGGGATAGAAGAAGCTACCTAGAAAGCACTGAACGATTGGACTAAATTAGCTAAATAGTATAATAAGGTACTAATATTGCAAAGGTTCACTAAAACCTTAAATGGTGAACAATGATAAAGCTAGATTGGTGAAAAATAATAAACGAATACAACAATGACTAGGTACATATTATTATATTAGATTACAAGAGGATAGCTAAGTTCGCTGATTTCTTACCTAAGACACAGAGATATATCTTTTTTAAATCAAGCCTTTTAACTTTTTTGCAAAGATATTTATTAAGTGCTATAATGTAACCTAAATATGACAATTTATTAGAAGAGCATAAATTATATTTTTATATAAAAAGATTTTACTTCTCAATACATTGAATAAAAAAGAAATTGATAACTTGTTTACCTATTATTAATTAAAGGAAATTATATAGAAATTAAAAATATGCCTTACTTTGTTGTTTTAAATAAAACAACCAATGTTAGTGTATTGAAATTTGTTTGAATTTTACAAATTTTATGCTTGATTTCCAAAGTAGATATATCGATGGCTCAATCAAAAAACGCCACAAGTCAAAAAACAAAGCAATTACATTTTTGGTTCAATGGATGCAAAATATCATTACGGTTTTACTTTAAATACCACCACAAACAAAAATATCCTTAAAGATAAATCATTTAAAATGTAGCCACAAACTGTGTCTAAAACTGCCTCAATTCGAGTTATTTTCTTCAAAAACACCCAAATTTTTTACAACTATGCAACAACTCACTTTTATAATCGTAATCATTTTATTTAACAGCAAAATATCGAAGCTTTTAAATAAAATATAAAGAGTATGTCAAAAACAAAATAATGATAATAGAGACTTACAAAATTTCAAAATGAAATTTCTCGAAATAATAGTATTTTAGTTGTGGCAGTATTTGATTGAGCCATCGATATGTAGATTTTATAAAAAACAACTGGTGTTTTTTAGCAAGATATTCTATTATACTCGAGAGTATCATCTATGATTTCTCTCAACTTTTCTGCTGGGTTTTCACTTGAACTGATGGTTGCATTTCCAGGCAATCTAGCCTGTTGAAGAGAATGAACTGCTTGAATTCTGATATACCTGACATATCATGTACCTATAGATTCACTTTTTATAAAACTTCAGGTGTTATATTCTTCTTTACACTTCTGTAGTATTTACTTTTGCTTCTAAAATTCCTAGAATGTCGAAGGAAACCTAAAAAATAATATTTTTAAAATGTATTTTTAGTTCGATAAAGTATAATTACCTTTTATAAGTATTTGGTGTAAAATGTTGCCGGACATTCGGTTAAATGTTTATCTTCTGGTTTACAACGATTGATCTGCAATTCTTTGTTTTTATTGTAGTTTTTTTTTATTTGGTGTCATCGCCATCGACTGCTAAAGATACTTAATGAATGAAATAATAAATTTACATCAGGCATTGTAATCTGAAACAAAGACAATGGTTTAGAAAATAGTTATCTATTTTATAGAGGACCCTTACCAAATCTATTCGAATGTATAAATAATAATTATTTATAAAATAAATTCTGGATGTCGAAAAAGAAACCATTAAAAAAGACAATTGACAAGAAAAACTGACAAGTAACAATTGACATAAAACTAAACGTTCTGAATTCAGATTTGTAATGTTTACGGTAGGTTAACTAGGTAAATAACAAATAGAAGTTTTGCGAGGTTTTGATTTCCCTCAACAACTTCTCATGAACGTTGCATTTACGCTGTACAGTAATGTTATTACGTTCCCTTAATGCAACATCGCCGAAATGCTTGGCAACGTTATGTGCTAGCTGGGAATGTTTATCCGCGGAATCCCGCCATTTTAAACACCTAAAAAACATATTTGGAAGTCTTGCTATGTAATGATTTATTATTTTTTTGAATTTTAATAATGTATTGAATCATTCATACTAAAAAGTATACCTGGATTTTCGTGCTAAATGTTGGTTTTTGTAATTTTGATAAAGTAATGTTTATCCGCGGAATCGCGCCATTTTAAACACCTAAAAAATATATTTGGAGGTCTTGCTATGTAATGATTTATTTTTTTGAATTATAATAATGTATTGAATCATTCATACTAAAAAGTATACCTGGATTTTCGTGCTAAATATTGGTATTTGTCATTTTGATAAAGTAAGGTTATTCCGCGGAACCGCGCTTTTCAAAAGACCTAAAAAACGTATTTATAGGTCTTGCTATGTAATGATTTATTATTTGTTTGAATTATACTAATGTATGGAGTCATTCATACTAAAAATTTTATCTGAATTTTCGTGCTAAATATTGGTTTTTGTCATTTTGATAAAGTAATGTTTATCCGCGTAATCGTGCCATTTTAAACACCTAAAAAACATATTTGGAGGTCTTGTTATGTAATGATTTATTTATTTTTTTAAATTATAATAATGTATTGAATCATTCATACTAAAAAGTATACCTGGATTTTCGTGCTAAATATTGGTTTTTGTCATTTTGATAAAGTAAGGTTATTTCGCGGAACCGCTCTTTTCAAAAGACCTAAAAATTCCAGGGGTCAAAGGTCACTTAGACACAGGTAATAGTAGGCCACAAGTAATGGGCTTTAATCGTTGCTTGGGCTCGTACGGAATTTATCACTAGCTGAAATATAAGGGGGAAATAAAGTAGGGAATTATTAACGGCAGGTTAACGTTGACACATATATTGTAATTAACTATTTACAACAAAAAAAATTAAATATTTCAACGCCCACCCCAGTTGTGGCGATAGTCAATATAACCCTGAATATATAAAAAAAAGAAACAAAACGGACGGTATTGATTCGCGACTAGTCTCAATCAGACGTCAAAATTAAATTAAAATAAAATATATGTTTCGGTCGCAGAAAAAAAAATACTAACTTGGCTATTTACTCGGTAAATAACTGTTTACCCCGCGGTATCGGGAATTAAACTAAAATGTAAAAATTTTGCTATTTAGGTGGAGAAAAATTAGCTAAACGGTCGAAGAGAGTGCGAGGAGACAGGGACGCGAAAGAATTACTTATAAGTAACTAGAAAGAAAATAAAAATTAATTTATACCCGTGGTAGCCTATTATCCCAGAATGAGCTGATCGTCATCACGAGCTCGCTCAGACAGGGTAATGAAGCTGTTTTTGATTTCTAAAACTTGCAGTTTGCACGAAATAAAATGAAGCATATAAAGGGGAAAAGAAAACTAACGCGGATAGCACCTAGTCCAAGAATGAACTGATCGTCATCACGAGCCCGTTCAGACAGGGACAGGATACTATTTAAAGTTATTTAAATTGACGGAAAAAGAGAAAAACAATTTATTATCGGAGGGAAGAAAATTACTAACGCGGATAGTACTTACTCCAAGAGTGAACTGATCGTCATCACGAGCCCGTTCAAAGAGGACAGGATACTATTTAAAATTATTTAAAAAATGCGGTTTACAGATAAACTAAAAAAAAATTATAACGCGGATAGCACCTACTCCAAGGGTGAACTGATCGTCATCACGAGCCCGTTCAGACAAGGACAGGATGCTATTTAAGATTATTCAAATATACGGTTTACAAATATTCCCAACTTAATTACAACGCGTTACTTACTAAACAAAAGTATTTATCAATTAAATCAAATTTAATTCCCGATTTAACCTATCAAAAGAAAAAAAAAATAATTTCTTAATACAGACTAACGATCAAAAGTCTAAAATCCCCGGTTTTACAATATTACAGAATTAAATCCTTTCATTTAATATTAATTCAAATTCTATCCCTTTTTAAAGAAACGGTATATTTGTCAAGAAATAAATTCAAATGCTTACTAAGGAAATCAAACTAAATCTTTTATCTAAACACTAACTATAAAAAAACGGTAATATTTTACCAAGAAACAATTTCTAATATTTATTAGTTAAATCAAATTAATTATTTTAACTAAACACTATCTATAAAATAAAAATAAAGAAACGGTATTATTTGCCAAGAAACAAATTCAATTATTTATTAAATAAAATAAATTAAATCTTTTAACTAAACACTATCTATAAAAATATTCCTATTTCTACAAGCTAATTCGATTTTTAAAATGTCCAACGTAAAAAGCGGAACAAGGTTTTTTTACCTAACGGATTTGTAAATACTCGGAAAAGGGAAAAAATATCGACGGTGATTTGATTTCTAATGCGGCTTATTAGACTCAACTGCTGGCAACCAAAAATTATATCGAACTGATAATTTTAATAGCATCTCGGGTATCGTTCAAACAACTGTCCCTCTCCCAATCGAAAATCCCACTTACGTTCAGACCCACCGCGCATCGAGACTTCGAGTGGCGTTCGCGCATCTGAAAATTAGCTGAGGATCGACAGTTCAACCGCGTTAAAAATTTATTAAAAATGAAAATAAATTGATTGAGGAAAATTGTCTTCATTACAACGTGCCTCTTTTCTTCAGTAACCAACATTTTGTTGACTGCAAAATTATATCTTATTAGGAAAAAGATTATTAAAAAAGAAGCACTAATGCTAATTATAAAACGAGTTAAATATTCTTTTTGGATATTTAGTCCAGTTTAATGCTTAATCATATTACTAATACAAATACTTATAAAGCCACTTTTATTCCTATCCAAAAAGTTATTTCAAGAAAAAAAAAGTAAAACTTTTCAAAAGTAATTCTTATAAATAGGATATGTTTGCAAATAGGGTGATTCAATGTAAACATAAATCACCGATAATATCGTTAACGATAAGATTTTATTTAAGAATACAACATACGTTTCGGAAAATCAAGTGTTTCTCTTCTGGTGCAATCACAATAATAAAAAAAATTAAGAAAAAGCGAGGGACATAACAAACAGTTTAAAACATAAGAATTCTCGAAAAGAAGCCTAATTATAATGAAAAAATAGTCTTGATATAATAAAGGAAATGAGCCAAATATGGAATAGCATTTTGTTTGGTTGATAACATAACAAGACGCGGGGCGAATATCAACACTGAAACTTGCAAAAATCAATCTTATGACAATGATAGCTATATCTGGACAACAGAAGTGCCATGCGCCGTACTTTCCTTTAACTTTGATCGGCTCATCAGAAGGGGCACGTTCAGGAATAACACACCGAGTGTTAGTGTAATTCTGTACTTGTATTGTTTTTTTTTTTATAAAAAAAAAGGAAAAGCATTTAATTTATTTAATAGTTAAATAAATACAATAATGTAATGGTGTGTTTTAATCATAATAATACATTTTGAAGAATTATTTAATATTAATCAAATTAGAAATAAAAAGCAGGCTGCCCCATCTACGAATAACTGTTTGAACCCTACCTGGAGATAAGAGAGTTTGCTCTAAAAATATTTTAGTCAATAGTAAGTTCTGTCTATGAATACGCTATCCGGGAAGATAAAATAAATAATTGGCGCTCATATTCTTTTAAATTATATTAAAGATATGGTTTCACTTCAAAATTAAACAAACCATATCAAATGTCGCCCTAAAAAATTGAATCATAATAAATAAAAAAAAAAGTGAGGATTCTTGAAATATAAAATACAATAAATAAATCATACTAAAACCGAAATTTTATTGGAAACCCATTATAACTAATTTCTAAAATAAAACAAATTTCAATTCTTAATAAATCACATTCAGAATCATTAAAAAAAAAATTTGAATTATTTATGTAAATTAAAATTTTATTAACCGAACCAACAACGAAATGGAAACTAGAAGTAAACACAGAAACGCAGAAGGAGGAGAAGAAGTCGAGGACAAAATTCCGGAAAAAACCATAGAGGTAAAAGACGATAACATGAATTCTGAAGGAAGTGGAGATGAAATTATAGAAAAAGTCTCAAGAGAATAGGATGTTGACAATATTAAACCAGTTAATGGAACAGACAAAAAAGCAGAGTCAGGAAACAAATAATAAAATAGAAAAAATAAGTGCAAAGATAGAGGAACGTTTAGACAGTATAAAAAGTGAAATTTGGGAAAAACTAGAGGAAAAGATGGCAAATTATCTTCAAGACCTAAACAAGAAACAACACAAGAAAATAAAATTAAACAGATGGAAAGAAAAATAATCACGAACAGTCAAAATATACTAGACTTGGAAGAAACAGTAAAGGTTGGTATACAAACAAATTTGAGTGTAATGGAGGAAGAAAACCTCAAACTAGAGAGGAAAATAATAAACCAAAAAGAAGAACACACAAGATTATTAAAAGAAGAAAGACTGAAAATGGAAGAAGAAATTAGAAAAATAAAAATAGGAACAGCAAGTACAAATTACATCCAACTATGCTATGGACAAAACAATATAAAATTCGAAGGGGACATCAAGAAACTACATCCAAAGGTATTCGTAAATATTATTAGGAATAGGGTTACAAAAACTAATGAAGTTGAAAAACTACGAGAAATACTTCGAGAATATCTTACGGGACACGCATTGATATGGTTCTCCAGTAAGGAACCTGAAATTAACACTTTTGAAGACTTTGAAAAACAAATTTTAGCATTATATTGGGGAACAGTTACACAATCATTGGTAAGAGAAAGGTTACAATTTGGGAAATATGACGAAAACAGGAACACAAATCGTAATACTTATATTATGCAGATATATTCACAGGTACAATATCTTGAGCCGAAAATTCCAGAGGAACAAGCGGTTATATTACTGTACCGTCATTTTAAGTCACAGGTCACAGAAACAGTTGCAATCCAAAATATGAAGATTATGGAGCAATTTAACAATTATTTGATGCTGATTGAAAGGAGCACAAACCCTCAGAGGTACAGACAAAATAAAAATTTCCAAACTATGCAAAATACCAATCATACATATAATAGAAACCATAATACACGCAGATATAACAACAATAATTATATGGGTAGGTACAAAAATAATCAGAACTATAGTCAAAATGGGTATAACAACAACACTAATCAAAATGCCTATGGAAGAAGCCAAACGGAATATAACCAATATCGACAAAACATGGACAGAGACCAGACATATATGGGGGAGCGAAATTTTACTAACAGGGATACTAGAAGGGTGAATTTTCAAAGAGTAGAAAGATCAAGAAGCAGAATCAATGAGAGAAGACAAAGTATTAGGATAAACGGAGAAGATAACCAAAATAATGAGCAACAAAACGCTAATAGCAGAAACAATCCACCAAACCCTGACAATGAGATTAATGAACAAAATGACCAAATTTCCCATTTTTTATAAAGCAAAAACTTTTTGCAATCAGAAAATATTCAAGTAATCAATAATAATATTAAAACAGATTTAATAATAATTAAAACAAAGGTTAATAACATAGAATTTAATTTATTATTTGATACAGCTTCAGAGGCTAGTCTAATCAATCAAAATATAGTTGAAAAGTATCCATCATTGTTTAAAAATGTAATAAAAATTCCTAAATTAAATATTGTAGGTGCAAACAATCGAAAACTGTGTGAGATATCAAAGTTAGTTACAGTAGAACTACAAATAAAAGAAAAACCAATTTTATTAGAGTTATTAATAACACCAAATTTATTATATGATATAATCATAGGTGCAGATCAATTAAATAAACATAATGTAATTATAGATTATGAAAAACAAATAATCAGAATTAATAAAGAATGGATCAATATTAAAGATAATTGAAAAATAGGCGATGTTGTAAATTTAAATACAAACGTTTAGAAGCAAACATGAATTTGAGTAAAAAAAATTATTCCAGGAAAACAATTATAAAAATAATATAAATGATTATGAAAAATATAATGAAAATGAATATGAAATGAATTATGAAAATGAAATAAGTATAAATGATATAAAGTTAAATTGTTCTGTGAATAAAAATGATATATTAAGAACAATAATAAGTCAACATAAAGAATTATTCTCAAATACATCAAGTGTTGCTAAAAATTATGTTCACAAATTTGCGGTGAAGCCGATTGATCATTTTAAAAACAAATCTTATCCAGTTCCTTACTATTATAAAGATAAATTGCAAGTAGAATTAAAAAAGTTACTAAATCAAAATATTATACAATATTCTAACACTCCTTATATTAATCCCATCGTAATCGTTAAGAAGAAAAACGGAGATATCAGGATTTGCTTAGATGCAAGAACTATAAATAAATTTACTATACCACAATATGAACAACCTATAATTATACAGAATTTATTAGGCAGAATAACTAATGCAAGAATTTTCTCAAAGTTTCTGATTAATACCACTCCACGAAAAGTGTAGAAAGTACACAGGTTTTTCAATAGATGGCGTTGTATATTGTTTTTCTGTAGTGCCTTTCGGGATACAGAGTGCTTCAGCTGCGTTAGTAAGAGCATTACATCAAATCTTGAGGAAATACGAATCCTTCGTATTAAACTATGTTGATGATGTGCTAATTTATAGCAAAAACGAGGAAGATCACCTGAAACATATAAAGTTGATATTAAAGGAACTTAATGATGCTGGATTAAAATTAAATTTAGATAAATGCGAATTTTTTAAAACAGAAACAGTATATCTAGGGTATAAACTTGACCAACAAGGTGTATCAATGGACCCAGACCGTTTAAAATTAAATATTGGAATTTAAAAGACCTCATAATTTAAAAACAATGCGAGGATTTCTTGGTTTAATAAATTACTTTAAAAGATTAATACCAGACATATCAAACCTAGAAATACCATTCCTAGAATTATTACGCAAAGGTGTCAGATGGAGTTGGAATGAAGAAAGAGAAAAGGCTTTCAAGAAAATTAAACAGAATTTTTGTGAAAACCTCAAGATATACTATCCAGATTATGAAAAGGAATTTATACTTCGGACGGATGCTTCAGTAAATAGATTTGCTGGTGTATTATTACAAATACAAAACGAAATGGAAATTCCTATAACATTCGTATCACGCATAACAAAAAAACATGAGAGAAACTACAGTAGCAGTGAGCTTGAGCTAGCAAGCATAATTTACTGTGTCGAAAAGTTCAGATTCTACTTACTGGAAAAGAAATTTATACTAGAAACATAATAGTGCACTCTTATCATTATTAAACCACAAATACGGTAATAGTCGTATACATCGCTGGTCGATCTTAATACAAGAATATTCGTTTGAAATAAGACACGTACCCGGCAAGCTTAACATTATTAGCGACTCTATAAGTAGAATTGACAAACCAATAGACCGAAGGCAGATACATATTGGATTAAATATAATGAAAGAAATACAACTACCTTTTACAAATAAGAGTATTATTAATGACCAAAAAATTTAACAATTAAACAAAAAGAGAATGCATTATTTAATGGGACATTTTATTACAAAACATTACTAGGACATGAATTATACATAATAACGAACGAACTATCTCATAAAATCATGACCCAATTACATTTATCCTATGGACACCCTGAATCACGCAAATTATCGCTATTATTTCGCGAGACATTCATATCGAAAAAGGACACGACAAAAGCTAAAACTATAACAACGAATTGTACGATGTGCCAATTAGCAAAAGACAAAAACAAACATAACGAAAATAGACCTAAATCCATTATCGCTAAAAGAGCATTAGACATTATATCCGTAGATTTCATTACAAACCTTGTAACAACGGATAATCATAATAAACATATTTTTATTGTATTAGACATATTTACAAAATTCATTAAATTATATCCATGTAGACGAACTAATAACAAAACAGTTAAAACATGTCTGGACAAATATTTTACTGAATTAGGAATACCGAGTATTTGTATAATGGATTTAAATAATGAAAAGATACAAAAAATCCTTAAAACATAAAAACATTGTGATGTTTGTTTAGTTTAAAACAACAGTTTATTAATAATTTATTTAAACACTTATTTATTTTATAACACAACTATTCTTATATATACTTCGAATGTCTTTAAACTGATCACTATTTATATTCACCACTGTCTATCTACTAATTACTATTTATCTTCACTGTCCATATAGTAACTAACTCTGATGGCTCATCCACCAATATTTATATACAAATTGGTGGTCTAGAATGTTCCTCCACCAAAATTACCAGAATTTACCAGAAACGTTATCACGTTATATTTAGACTAGAAATAGTATCTCGTTGACTCTGGAATGTTCGCGAAAGTGTCTCCACCATAGTCGTCACATAGGTTTGGTCTTAAGGGGTTTAATTATGTATAATAATCGGACAAGTTGAGCCTCAAAGGCCAAATAATACAGAGAGGGACTTGGAGTATTAGAGCATGACTGAATAATGAATTACAATATTACACCGAGATATACCAGCATAAGACACCCGAACGCAAATCCGGTAGATGTTAAGTAGTTAGATGTAAAAGGCCAAGCACTTAGATGTAAGAGGCCAGGTATAGAGATTAGAGAGAAGAGTTGTCAAGTGTCAGGTTGTCAAGAAATGGTGTGAGAATAAATACAACGTTTAAATTAATGTATTCTTTTAATCATAAAACCATCACCATTTAAATTAAAGTAATAAGCCAGCCACTAATTAACAGTAGAGAGATACGTAAAAGAAGTAATTAAGTTTCTCAGAATTTTAACAAATAATGAACACTACTTATGGGAGGATAAGCTACCGGAAATTGAAGATTTCTTGAATCACGTTCCAAATACAGTGACAGAAGAAACACCGCAATACCTAATGAGAAATTTATATTCAGATAGGCCATGGTACTGTGAACATATCAAAAATTACAAGGATACGATTGATCTGGTAAACAAGAAAATTATGAAAATCTCGGAAAAATTCCTTAAAAGGAGGAATAAACAAATAAAACAACCAAACAAATTTGTTAAAGGGGATTTAGTAATAGTAAAATCATTAAGAATACCAAAACCCAGGGGGTTACATTCGACTTAAAAGACACACGAATTTCAAAAAAAATTTTGTACTATTAGGAAGTAAAGAAGTTATATATCATAACAATTAAAAAATTTTTGGAGATTATCCACAATTAAGCGAGAAATTTAATATTAAAATCTCAAAAGTTGCACATTTTTAATCAAATATTTTGACTTATGTGTACAGGGTTGCCAAGTATTTTAATATGTAAGAAGATTTAATTGATTTATAAACTCGTAAATTATTATACTTTTATGATTTGTTTATTTAAATAAAAATAATAGAATTGTGTGTGATAAAATACCAGAATCTGTATCAAACATCGCTCGCCGACCCCTAACACAGATCAAAGAATAATATCTGTTCATATCAGCTCATACAATGGTTTATAAAATTAAACAGCAATACTTTGTAATTTTTTATAACTTACTGACATTTTTAAGTAATTTCGAAAAATACAATGTTACAAAATCATTTTATTTGACTCATTCAACATAAAATTTCACTCTAAATTCTCTGCTACCCGATCATACTGTTAATACCTAGACTACTTAGTTTTTTAAATATTGCGGGTAATGGCCGAAATATACCAAGTAATAAATTAATCTTGGCAACCCTGCTCATTATCCAGAAAAGAAATGTCAAATATTAAAATTTACAAGTTTTAGGTTAAATTTAATAAAAGACTCGTTTTCTTATTTTCAAAAAGTATTTAATTAAAATATATAATTGATTTATACTTTTTTTTCGTATTTCCAAACCTAAGGTGAGTTTGAATCATACTTTATATCATTTAAATCAAAAAAATATAGTAAAACTAGTCAAACAGTGTGTCCCTAAAGTCGAACGTAACCACCCAGGGAAAGGAAAATAAAGAAATTATTCTTCCCATTCGAAGGACCGTACATTATCGAAAATGAAAACCCAGAAAATGCATACGTACTAAGAGAACCAGACACAAACAAAATAAGAGGAATATTCAACATCACACAATTATACCATTTCAATGAAGGGGAGTCGAAAATTAAATACACCTAGAGCTTTGTCTAGGAACGTTTGCAAGCAAAATCCACGTAGGAATTTTAAAAACCAAGTGTCAGCTGTCAAAACAATATTTACATTTTTATATATTTAATCCAGCGCCAGAGTAAGTAATCCCACACGTCAGTAGGGAAAGCTTATGCCAAAGCCCGAAGGGGCAGCCAAAGCAGAGTACAGCGGTTTTGAGACCGTCTATACCAAAAGACTTAAGAGTAGATGCCGGCTTAACGTCGATGAAGTGAGAAAACACGCCAAAATCCAGTCACCATTAAACTTCAAGGCAAAGACAAAACTAAAACCAATACAAATTGTAAGTACAAATAGTATACCACTAACATATACTAACCCCGGGGTCAATTGTAACACCCCTGGGGAACCCCTCGGCAAAAAACTGGAGGAACGACCTTCAAACGACCCCCAAACCTTAGAAAATGTCCCGAAGATCGACATACTACAAAATACAGAGCTACAAAGCAACGAAAATCTAATAAGGGTACTTACAGAGGGGGACTCCGATGAAATGGAATTTCATGACTCATCGGATGCAAATATAGATAGCCAGGATGATAGTAATACGGGAAACAACACAAACAACACGATTATCAGCCAAAACACAGATTCCAACATTGAAATAACAAAAGAAAACTCTGAGACAGAGAAGAAAGACGACAATAACTCAGAAAAAGTAACACTCAGCGCTAATACAGGAAATACTCAGGAATATAGAGATGAGATCGATAAGATTAATGAGCGCAAAGCCGCATATAAAATAAGCAGAAAGGGAGGGGAAGAGAACGCACTCAAAATCACAATTAAACAATATGATATCCCAGAACATGTCACCAGGAGGGTGCTAGATTTCTCTGGTCCCCCAACCCCAAGCTTTGAAATCCCAGAGGGTGCACAATCCATACAAGCACAAGAATATGTAAAAAACCTCGCAAATAAACCACACCCGGCCATAGAAGACAGACTATCTCCTAACACACACCAGCTCCTATTCAGGAAGAAAGTAGGACAGGAACATACAACAAATATGGAGGTCGATGACAATCATGACAACAGTGATAAAAATACAAATGACTTTGTAGAGCCAAAAAAGACGAGAAAATTAAAGCACTTCCTGTTGCAAGTCGAAAACAAAGCCAAAGTAAGCCTTAAAAACACCTTCCAACCGCTAACAGATGACACAGACGAAGACAGTGACGCAGAGATTGAAAGAAGGAGAGTTAAAAGAACCAAAAACAACCCCAAAAAGACAACAGATACCATTGAGGTACAACAAGCAGTGCAAAAAGGCTCACCTAAGGTTAAAAAGGCCAAAAAATCCACTTTACCCCCAATAGTGTTGGACGGAACAACAACTAACCATAGAGACATGATGGACACATTAAAAGGGATAGTCAAAGGTGCTTTCACAGTAAAATACACAAACAACTCAACAATACTATTCCTTGATGAAGAAGAAGACCATACTAGATTAATTTCGAATATCAGATCTGAAAAAATTCCTTTTCACACGTACACAAACAAAGTGGATAAATCCCATGCGTTTGTACTTAGAGGGCTAACCAAAGGAATAACAGCAAACGACATCGAAGAAGACTTACTTGAGGCTTATGAAATCAAAGCAAGGGCTGTTTATGAGATGACTACAAAAAATAGACCACTTTTCCTAGTGGTAACAGACCCGTCTTTTACGTTAGACTTTCTTAATAAAAACGCAAGGATAATATTAAACACAAGGATAGTTTGGGAAATGAGAAGATCCACAAAACTGATCATACAGTGCCATAACTGTCAGGGGTGGGGACACGCAACATCCAACTGCGGTCGCCCACCCAAATGCCTTAAATGTGCTGGGGATCACATTACACGAAGCTGTACCAAAACACGGGATACGGCGGCAACCTGTGCAAACTGCGGGGGTGAACATCCCGCGAATTACACCAAATGTAGTCACTACACAGAAAGGTTAGAAAGACTTGAATCCAAAAAGGCACTGGAGAACAAAAAATACGTAGCAGCCCCACTACCCAAAGAAAACGCCTGGGAGCGTAGTCAGAGACTGCAAATAGCAGGTAGAGGCCATGTTGCAGCGAGAGGCCAAAGCAGAGAAGAATTTCCATCACTGCCAACACAACAACAAAGGGCCAGACCATTGGCAAACCAACCCACCATTAGACCAAACGAAAACACCAACAGAACTAGGCCAGGGGCAATGGATGATGTTAACACTCTAAATAAAGAATTGAGAGAACTAAATAACTTGGTAAACCTATCAGAATTAGCAAAAGCGGTAAGAGAATTGAACGAACAACTTAGACAATGCCTCACAAATTTGGACATATTTTACGTATACCAAGACTTTAACGATAACATTGAAAAATACAACTTTAGGAACTGAACTAAACGAGGCGAAAAAAGACAAATACAAAATCTGTTTTTATAATGCGCGCGGGCTGCTGTACAAACTACCACTTGTAAGCAATTTTGTGCACAAACATAACTTAGACATAATATTAATAACGGAAACACACTACAAAACAAACGACAGGGGAAAAATACAGGGGTACACACAAGTTAGACAAGACAGACAACTTAACGCACAACAAATAGCATCCGGGGGGGTGGCTTTCTACATTAAAAATAATATTATTTTTCAGGAAATTAAACTTGCACAAACTGAAGTAGAACACGTGATAATTAAGGTAGGTAACATTGTATATGTAGGGGCTTACGGTCCCCCTAATAAAGATATTAAAAATATGGATTGGTATAGGATGATGTCATCGGGAAATAGGGTCGTCCTGATGGGTGATCTCAATTGCAAGCATCCAGAATGGGATGCCAACTGCACAAACCCCAATAAAAACGGTAAAATACTGAGAGAATTTGCCGAAAATAATGACTACATAATACATTACACCGAGACACCGACTTACTACCCCTTTTGTGACTATCACACCCCTAGTACACTTGATATAGCTATAACTAAAAACATAGCCCACTTAACAAACATACGTACGATACCTACTTTAAACTCAGACCATGACCCAGTTTATTTCGAAATAAGAACGAATCACAAAGCCGAAAAGCAGGCAGGTCAATTTTATGATTATTCCGAAACAAACTGGGCCGAATACAGACGACAAATCGACATTAAAATCATCATTAACAACAACATAAAAAACAAACAGGACATCGACAAAGAAATTGACTTGTTTACAAATGCCATTTTACATGCTAGAGACAAAACCACAAGAAAGAAAACACACAGACCATACCAAGAAATACTTACTAACGAAATACATGACCTAATTAAAAACAAAAACCGAATACGTAAAAGATGGCAGACATTTAGGGAAGCGGACGACAGGGCAAGGATGATAGACATAGCCAGACATATAAATACCTTAATTAAAACTCTAAGAAACGACAAATGGCAAAAGACCCTGGAAGAAGTTAACCCCAAGGACAACTCAGTGTGGAAAGTTGCGAATAGGTTTAAAAAACCATACTCGCAACTGCCCACACTAGAACACGGACAAAGTACATACGTAACAGACCTTGAAAAAGGTGAGATTTTCGGCGAATTCTTTCAAAACATTTTTAAAAATAATCGGGATAATACACCGCAACAACAAATAATCGACGACGAAGTTGAGCAATTACGAAACATACCACCTCAGATAGTTCCCACAAGAGATCTGACTTCTCCTAAAGAAGTTAGAACTGCAATATTGGGATTACGCAACAGGAAGGCCCCAGGACCTGACGATATCAATAGTATCTTATTAAAAAATCTTACCAAAAAGGCCATCGTAAATCTATATTACATAATTAACGCCATAATAAAAACACAATATTATCCAGATCGGTTAAAAATTGCGAGAATCATCCCAATCCACAAAGCTAGTAAAAATCGTAAATTTGTAGAAAGCTATCGCCCTATTTCTTTACTGACGGGAATAACCAAAATAATAGACAAAATTATACTCACGAGACTACATAACATAGAACAGGACAACCAAATCATCCCAAAGGAACAATACGGTTTCCGAACGGGACACAGCACTGTTGCTCAAGTCATTAGGGTAGCGCATCACGCTAAAAAAGCCCTAAATGACCGAAAGCAAACAGTGTTGGTGGCCCTTGACACGGCCAAAGCGTTCGATACCGTATGGACCGGAGGGTTGATTAATAAAATGTTTGTGCACAACTACCCTGTGCACATTATAAAAATAGTGCAATCTTACTTATACAACAGGACATTCCACATTAGAATCAATAATACCACGACAAGACAATACAGAGGGGTGGCTGGAGTGCCTCAGGGTTCGGTACTCTCGCCGCATCTGTATACTATTATGACCCATGACATGCCCATGGGAACTAATGGTATACAGACGGCGTTGTACGCTGATGACACCTGTATTTATAAAACCTCAGAACAAGCTGAAATAGCAAACAGGAGACTGGACATCCATGTTAACAGGACGTTGATCCCTTATCTAGATAACAACAAGATGAGTATAAATCCGCAAAAAACTGAATCCGCGATAATCACAAAAAAACATCGATCACAGATATATAACAAACTTAGAGTGCAAGGGCAGTACATTGAATGTAAAACAAAAATTAAATATCTTGGAATACATCTGGATAGGGGATTAACGTTCTCTGAACACATAAAGGATAGAATATCTAAGGCAACCGGCATGCTAAAAACACTTTACCCAATGCTACATAAGGGTAGTAAAGTCACGCGTAGTAAAAAGTTGTTACTTTATAAACAGATAATAAGGCCAATACTGACATACGGAGGTCCAGTCTTCTGTTCAATGTCAGAAACACATTTCAAAAAATTACAGCGTTTTCAAAACAGGTGTCTGAGGCTGGCACTGGGGTGCGACAGATACTCTCGAATTGTTGACTTACACGAACAATCAAACATGCCTACTATTAAAACATTTATTATCGATAACGCCAACAGATTTTATAAACACTGTCTACCTAGAGACGTAAAGGAAGACATATTAAATTACAACATCTTAAATAACAATAATAGGAGGCATGTTTGGTTACACGAAAACCTAGACATTTACAGACAACCATAACTGAAATAAAACGACGTACATCATCCTAACAATAAAACATTACTAAAAGTCCCCTCGCGAACCGTTTCAATTTACATTACTTGGTCGGCGGAGACTGAACGGTGGGCCGGCCGACGGCTTGGAGACCCAGCATTGGCTGGATCTGCGAGTCGGCGGCGACCAATCGTGATGAATCCTGTGTCGCGAGGGCTCTAATTAGTCAAAAACACTACGGACGTAGACAAATACAAACTAAGGACAACTCTGGTTTTTTGGTATACTTTTCCAGAGAACAACAAACGACAATTAAATTCAGACAGAACATTACAACAATTCAATTACCGCTTTTTAGTAAAACAGCCAAAACAGCTGAATAATGCCTTAAAAGGTAAGGAGTCAACTTAACTGGCAAAAGACAAACATCGAGGAACATATAGAGGCATAACATCAGCCATTGTCCCTGGTTTACTTCCAGGTGACTTTCAGAAGGAAGAACCTTGTGAATAAATATATGTTGTAGATGTGAATTGTAAATATATTTGAATAATAAAGATTTTTAAGTAAGTAAGTAAGAAAATTAAATGACTGCGAAATACTTGAATCTTATTTAATCTTAATTAAAAAAATAAATAAATAGAAATATTGAATAGAATTGGAATTGAAATTTTTTTTTTTTTATTTTAACATTTTACAATTCCAATTGGTATTAATGTTGGCAAGCAATATTTTGAGAGTTAAAACAATGAAACATAAAATTTTACGTGGAATTAAAAATTGAAACAGCGAAACCATAATATATTATTAATAATTTTGATAAATAAAATAAGTATTTAGTACAGAACTAACTATATGCTATCAGACAACATATTTGAATAATTAAATTTAAGGCAAACATAAAATTAATAGAGAAATTTCACAAGTCAAAAATAACATGGATTTCCCATAAGAAAGTTACTCTAATAGAATTCTCAAAAAAGACTAATATAATGACTAAAATTGTACATGAAATAGAAAGTTAATAGGCCAGACACAAAACTGATATGATAAATAATACACCATTGTTGTAATTAAATAAATTAAATGAGTTTCCAAATAATGACTTAACCTCAAAACTAAATTAAGGGAAAATTATAAAATAAAATGCTTTTATCTACTCCTAAGCTTAACTAAAAACATAAAATAAACTAGAAACATGATTTGGCCTAATAATTACATAGTTTTAATTAATATAAATCAAGTTAAAGGCATTTTATGTTAACGAAAAATGTTAAATTTCATTTGTAAATAACAATCTTAATAATGGACTTTATAATGAAAGGAAAATACCAAAAGACTTTAAAAATAAAGCTCTTTTAGAGACATACAATAGGAAAACAGTGAGTAAATAAAAAAATTTAAGAAGATTTTGATTTAACCTGTATATTTCTAGAACAATTTTCCAAAAATTCTATCTAGTTGGCTGTGAAATGTAAGTTCTATAAAACCGATTTCGCCGGCAAAAGCGAGGAGTTGGTCAAAAACACTTGTATCGATAACTAGTTAAAAAATTCAAAAGAAAAAACAATTGCTACCCATATACTACCATCTTAAGGCTTGCGTCTGACACACAAGGAATCGCATTTCGTGCAAGAAAAAGATGGGTATAACTTTCCGCAATGAAGGTGTCCCGGGACGTGGCGGTCCCCGGCAGTGAGTAAAGGAACTTAAAAATATCTAACCATCCAAGAATAGTTTTCTACTTCTGCTACTTGAAGTCTTCAACCGTTGAGAAATTTACATAAGCAGACCCGGAATTATTATCGTTTTAGGAAGAAATTTGAAAAGTTTATTTCTAGTTTATAAATTACCTTTCTTGTCATAAAAAGTTTAAATTATAGTATGCTAAAATACAAATAAACCATTTTAACTTTCTTAGCAAAAATTAAAAAATCTAAACAAGCGCGTAAAGAAGAGAAACTTTGGAATGCACCAACTTATATAAATCAAATTGTGTACGTATATACATATTACATATGAAAATCAGAGGTCAATTTTTATTTAGATAATTTTACTAAGTTTATGTTTTGTAAGATGTAAAAAAGCTAACTATTTTGGAATCAATGATACCAGGTAGAAAAAACTATTGGAATTCCATGCAAAAAACAGTCAATGGACTCGAATAGTTTTACATAATATACCTACATATAATAAAATTCAAAAACTATAAGCAGTGCCACAACAAATACCATAAAATATATCTCCCATATCCCTTTCTTACTTGATTGATATCTCTGTTTACCTTATAGGGGTATACGATTTGTCATATAAAACATTGAATTTGTGTTAGATTAAAGCGCATAAACTATTTTAGTCGGCTTCAACAAATTCGTGTCTATCTCTTTGTAATCCCTTATTTGAGCTGTCGTCTGATTCATGTTTACCTGTTATTAAAATATTAGAGGACAATAGATGATACTGGAAATTCCTAATAAGATTTAATTCCGGGAATAAAATATTTTATTGTTCGTTATTAAATATAACTATTTTTTAATTGGCATAGTTTATTTTTCAATTCAACCAATAAAAATATTATCTTCGTATATGTTCTGAATTTAACAAGTATTGTAATGATTTAGGTTTAATTTATTCTTATATAGGTACAATAGTAGTTTGTTCATGGCCATATCGCACGCAGACAAAATTCTGGATATAAACGGACATTTGGATATCCATATTAGATCCACGGGATATTTCTGATATCCTGTGGATATATTGGATATCCACAAAAGATATTCTGTGGATATCTCTGTGATTTGGTGTGTTGTCTGGGTAATATCCATGTGGGTGTAGAAAAAATTAATATTGATAACGTAATAGCGGATACTTTTTTGGATTTGCATCCCAATTGTGCAAATAAATTAAAGGTAAAGCCATTATTTTAAATATAGATTCAGGATATTAAAAGTTGCATGGTGTGGCTATTTAATTTAAATGCGACATAGGAATGTATATGGTCCGTTTACATTGGCCTGGCGTATTCACATTTTAGTGGTGCAATAGCGAAAGTTATTTAAATATTTACGGACTGTTTTAAAAACTACTGCAGGTAGAAATTAGTAAATATTATGGGCTTTCAGCTCTCGAGTTAAGTTTCACGGAAATGTACAATCGTTATCTCCTCTAATGTCCCCACTTCAAACCATTGCCACAGCTTATACAATAAGCTGTGCCATTGCATTCGACAAAATTGTTTTGGCCGGACTCAGGATATTTGAAAGAATTGTTGAACTTAATATTATTGTAGGGTCTCATTACGATTAGAAGAACACAGCTACGTCATCATTTGGCAACGTAATTAATTGGTGATCGCCGCCTATTGGGGGTTTAGTGGAGTGTTAATATTACATAAATATAGGAAATATTAACAACTTACTTAATTATTGTTTATTGAAAGTTATAGATAATATGCATTCGAAATTCGAATACATATTATCTATAACTATATATAAATAAAAAATAAGTAAGTTGTTAGTTATAATACTATATTTCCTAGATTCCTATAATATTAACAGTTTGTTTAGTTGCGTGACAGAGTACCTAATAACTCTAAGCAACAATAAAAAAATAAAGGTAAGATTCCAATTTTGTCGGACATTATAAATATTTCAAAAATTTTTAAGTTATCCATTTTCTATCCCAGCATGTCATTAAATATTTTCAAGATACTATTTCTCAAGACGAGACCGACTTTAAAACGCGACGCGACAGCGAGAGACCAAAAGCGGTCTCTTCACGTCTGAACACGTAATTATATTGAAACACATTTCGGTAGACGAGACCGACTACAGCAGATTTAGTATGTCAAATAGACATCTCTATAAAGATGTTTGTTTTTTTAGAGAAAACAAAATCAAAATTAAAAAAAAAAACATATTACATAAATTTAGCCTAAAAAATATTAAACATTGGTAAACAGTATTATAAAGTTAGAGTATGTATTTATTTTTAAAATTAAAACCAATAATTACAAAAAATGGCAGTGGATTAAATTTCATTAGGAAATAAAAATACTTTTTAAGGGCAACAACCACATTTGTTAATAATATATCGAATTATTTAATTAATTAAATACAAAAACGCTGATATTAAAATTGTATTTGTTCCGGCCCTGTCTGCCTCAAGAGCAACGGTAATGCAAATGACTAACAACGACTAATGTTCTAAAGCGACATCTGTGAAATTACCTTGAAGTTCTTACAGTACAGAATCCTACAAGCTTTGGATACGGCGTATATCATCTGCGTTATCCCTAGCCGATTAAGTGAATTAATAATTAGCTTTTATTTCAAACCAAGCTTTCAGGAAAACCAAACATTATTTTGAAGTGCGATTTGTTTCATTTATTTGATATGCTAGTTGTATGGGTGGTAACGAAAAGAAAACGTCTAAATATGTTTATTTTTAAAGTAAATACGTCGACAAGTCGAGGGTTTCTATGTGATTTTGACACCAAGGATCAAAGTCATTTTTCGAGTATTTTTAAAAAACTCTGCTTCTTTAGATTTCTTTACAACCCGTAGGCATTATTCATGAACTGATTTCTATATTTAAATTAATGCTACGAAGTATACTTTTCCCGAAAGCTTCGTCAAAAGTAACCTCTGCATATACGGGAAATTAACATAGGCGATCGCCGGCCTTAAGAGAGAAACAGAAAATAGGAAATTTTTAAAAAACGGTGAAACAGATAATAAACATTAAAAATACTTACAATTTAAAACAGTATATAAACAAGAAAATATAAGGGCCCCAAGAAAAACGACGAATGTTCCAAGTTCCTGTATGAGTGTATCAAGGACTCCAGTGGGATAGAATTCTCAAGCTCGTGCGCAAACTAGTGACATCAATCCAGTATTACAGTGAAGTTAGTTCTCCGACCAAGGTACCTAAAATTAAACTTTAATTAAAGATATGATCATATCCATAAGACAAAGAAAAAAAAAATTTAATAAGTATTCTTAAATCTAATAAGACATTTTAATAGATAGGTTATATTTAGTTTTAATATTTAATAAAGATAGTATTTATCATGATGTTAAATAACATCGTCATGAATTATTGTCATTGATATATTATAATAAAGCTGAGTGATTATCATTATTATAAGATCTAATAACCAGAGACAACAGAGACGTGTAACTTAATAGGAAAATATGTTCGGTGGTCCATTTAAATTACATATATGACCCTCTTTTTCGTTTACATTGATCTTTACATATCTCTATCTCTCTCCAATAAAACTAACACCATTTTCAGAAGGCGCTGGTGTTGCTGGTTTTTTGACGTAGAAATATCGATTAAAAGTATTAAAACTGACAACTGACAATGTTATGAATGTTGTTATGAACATGTGCATTTTATTAAAATTAATTTAATTTGGGCCCCGTATATTTCTTTTAGTCTGATTTTGTTGTTTAATTAATTTTCTTTGGGGGGGAATGTTTATTTTTGCATATTATTTTTTGCATGAAGCAATTTCTGGAACCAAACTCGCGTTTTTGTACACATTTCTTTCTAGAGGTAAGTAATTTCCAATTTATTAAGAAAACCACTGTATAATGTGTGTGTTTAATAATATATTACACAATGACTATAATTATTTTAGGTGAATTGGAACAGAGATCCATTGTTACAGCTACTTGTGTGCATTAAGTAGGTAGATGAATGTCTGGACAGCTTTAATGGCAGCACAAAGTTCCTATCTACTAGAAAAGTAAAATGTATGCTGAGTAAAAAATCTGCACATGTAGTATTGGCAAAGGACTTTTGAAATGATTAGAGATTAGCTATTTCTTACATACACCTACCTCTAACAGCCACTCTAAAGGAAGAAAAAAAAATTGAATCACAAAAGGGCAGAATTTTAAATCAGGATGCATTGGAAAATAAATTTGGGGACATCAGGTCGGTTTTGGATTTTATAGAGAGATCAATCTCAAGAAAAGTTAATTTATCCTGCAGAACAACCAGTAGTTTAAGTAGGATTTGCTATAACTTTATTAGAAATTTTCTTTGATAATAAATTGTAATATAGGTACCAATTATTGTTTCAAATGAAATTGAAAAAGAGTTAAATATGAAATTAGATTTTTCATGAGTAAAATGTTATATTCATTCGAACATTGTAAGGTAATCTATAATTAAGGGAATATGGAAAATAGGTATACCCTGGTGGTGTAAGAGAAAGGTAAGGGGCAATGACAAAAAAATTACAAAAATGTATTTATCTTTAAATAGTGTTTATTATTAATAATATTATTTGCTATGTTTGAAAAATACCTCCTGCTTCCGAACAAATTGAATAGATTAGACTACTAGTTGGAGAAGGTCCACCTAGTAACCAAATTAGGAGACTAGGATAACTTTTACATGACTGGGGACACAACAGGGATGCACACACACAAGATACACAAACAAACGAAATAACAGGGGTAAGCCTTCAGCAACGTCCTGTTTAAATGATGATAGTATGTCATCCTTCATTCCCTTTTAGAAGGCATGGCATATAAATATATTGATCTTGATTACTATAAGAGGAGTTAGCAGGGGTCTAGCAGGTTTCGATCCAGTTTACAGGATGGGAACTTACTTGACTCGGGCCTTATACATTTGTGTTGAGTGTATGTGTGTTTCGTTTCCATGGTTTCTATTAAAATAAACAGTCATAACATATCCATACCTTTTTGCCAGACTAACATAAGTGACATTTGTTCAAATGGCACTTATGATAGTCTGGCAAAAAGGTATCGATACTATACTTTATAAAATATTTGTTATATTAGTTTTTAAATATATTATGAATATATAACAACTGTTACTTTCTTTGTAATTTGTCACAAAATGATAGGAGGTACTTTCTAAACGAAGCAATTGTAGTTTGTTTTTCTGTACCTTACAAAAATATAATTTATAGAAAAAGAGTTTGGTGTATTATTTTTCCAAGTTTAAATATTTAATAATCGAATTTTCAAGTTTTTTTTTAGCGAAATTTACAAGAGTAATAAAATGATTATTTATGTGATAAAAAATTTGATGTTATTGGAAGCTTTTATATTTTTTTAATATACAGTGAAACAATAGTTTTTGTTTCTCCTGTAAATTTGTATAGAAAAACTTTATTTCTGAATCCATGTTTGAATTTCCCGCCCTAAAGCATTTTTAATTTTCCCGCTATTTACTAGTGGCGCCATCATAGACTGGTTGTGGTTACAATCGCCCAAAAAAAATACATTGAGTTACACGTCTCGCTGGATTGTCTCTGTAATAACATTCTTTCTTTTTTTTGTTTTTTGGCCTCCACCCTTTGGGATTTAGTTGTTGAAGTTTAATAAAAAGATATGACTGTTGACTGTCTGTCAAGTCATATTTTGCAAAGTTTTGACAGGTAAACTGCGGCAAATTTGAATACAATAATTGTTTTTTTACTTGTATTGTTTTTTTTTATAAAAAAAAAGGAGAAGCATTTAATTTATTTAATAGTTAAATAAATACAATAATGTAATCGTGTGTTTTAATCATAATAATACATTTTGAAGAATTGTTTATTATTAATCAAATTAGAAATAAAAAAGCAGGCTGCCCCCTCTACGAATAACTGTTTGAACCCTACCTAGAGATAAGAGAGTTTGCTCTAAAAATATTTCAGTCAATAGTAAGTTATGTCTATGAATACGCTATCCTGGAAGATAAAATAAATAATTGGCGCTCATATTCTTTTAAATTATATTAAAGATATGGTTTCACTTAAGTCATATAAAACATACCATATCAATTTGTATGTGTATGTGCATGTGTATGTGTATGGTGTGTATGAGAAGGCCCTCGCAAAAATATTTGATGTTGGAATACGTGTTTCAGATTATTTCAGATGCTCCCTGTCGTGAAAAGGCCGAACTGAAAAAATACCACTGAAGGGTGTTCCGAGGTATTTTTAAAATATACCTAACTATTCTTGGTATAGAAATGATCGTCTTATAATGTAGATTATCGTAGTGAGGTTCGTTTCTTACGAGGTCTCAATTTTGGACCTCGCAACAAAAAATGACCTCACAGCTTCGGTGAGTAGTGGACAGAGAACCTCGCAAATTACCTGAGCTCTGACTTAACTCTTGAGCTAAATTCATACTTTCTAACATACCTTGTAAATAAAAAAAAAATAATTTCTAACATTAAATCCATGAAAATTGGCTTGTAGGCAAAGTCCTACTAACTTTCAAGAATAACATTACCTGATATAAACAAGTTTTCCTTATAGTGAGTGCATACCAATTTAGTAACACTATGTAGACGACACTATTTTAAAACAATTTTTAAAAAATGTAAATTTAGGTAATATTCTTGTTTCAATACCGTAAGTTCTTTATTATTTTTTCCCTTCCTTGCAAAATTATTTGTATTAGTAACCTTACTTACTATGAGATCTTATTTTTACTAATAAAGATAGGTAGTCGCATAAATCTTATCCCATAAAACCTAAGTAATGTTCAAAAATATGTAAATGCATATAGCGTGTGTTATGGGTTAATTGTAAAAATTTAATTAATTTAAATTTGAATATCTTTTCTGGGAATAATTTAAAACAAATAGTAAATTTACCTGTTTTCCAATAAGCTGACACAAAATAAATGAAGGCAAAGTAAAACTATTAACTTTATTTGGAATATCCTTCTAGTACAATGTATAACAATTTATTTCAAATGGTCTACTCCCATCATAATTCTTCTTAGTTCACTAATAGGGTCTTTTATATCTTCTTGACTTTCCTGAAAGAAAAAAATAAATATTGAACCCTGAATAAATTAATAACAATAACATGACCTTTAGAATTTCAAAGGTTCAAAGTTCAATGATTCTTCTTTTCTTCTCATACATAAAGATTGTCAATTAGCCAACTAAAACTTCTCAGATAAACCTACAACCAGATCTTTTCTATAGTCTTGCCTCTAGACTAATAAGACCGGCTAAGGTCAATAACAAAAAAAGGAACTTTTTTGAAAAGCTTTCTTTTAGAACGCACATTTTGGTTCGTGAAGAACGTGCTCGCATTATTGCGGATTTTTACATAAATCGAGAATATATTTAGTGAATATTTCAATATTTACAAAAACTATAGTAAATATCACATCACTGTGGATATAATTTTCATAATTATTCTTAGATTTAAAATAATATTCTATTTAAAATTTACTCTGGTTGTTAAAATGTAAAATATTATTTTAGGTCTCTTTTCGTTTCTTAAGTTATCGTATAATAACTTACCTTATCGCATCGCATCAGATTGTCTTGTTTTCCAATCATTATTCACCCTCCTAATTCATCTTTGGGCTCGAAGAAACCCTCACGAATATTCCTGAGTAGGTACAGGTTACGTACATCCAACAGAGGCTGACATCACTAGGCTAAGAAGCAGTGAATGCACTTTTGAGGAAATCCTGAGTCTCCGAAGTCCACTGGAACGCAGCTAAGTAGTAGCAATACAAGATATACCACTTTATTATTGATTTTCATATATTTTTCGTACTCAGTCCAAAATGCTTAGAGAAAACTAGGATTGTTCTTTTTATTAAATAGGAGGTAGTCTTCAATAACCTACAAAATATATAAAACCCATATAAAACTTATAGATTTGCTATCTAAATTGATAACTGGCTTTTTAAATATAATATAGGTTTACTTACTTTGTATGGCCCAAAAGATTAGTTGTGAATCTTCACGTATAGTATGCATACCACACAGAAGACCGGGGCTTGATTTTATTGTAAATAATATATTATTCTCTATTAATTGTAGCATAACTTCATCCCATTGTAAATATCTTATAAACAACAAACTCCATCTATTTGCTGCAGATAATAAAATACTGTAGAGAGACAACCCCCTTGTTTAATTAAAAATATAAATTTAAGTGCCGGAACCACTTCTCAGAAAACCCTGGAATCGCGAGATAATTTAACCAACAAGGTTAAATCCCCCTGTTAAAGTAACAATTTGGCGCCCCAATCGTGTGATAACATTCCTTCCTATTTATTTACTTTAATAAACAAAGATTGGACTTTGATTTACGAAACGGTATTTAACCCACGATCCAACGTTGCCAAATGTAAATGTACTGTTATCAACCAACAGCTGACAGGTGACATGTCGTGGTTGGCGCGAAAATAAACTACAAAAATAATTAAAATAGGAGGTAGTCTTCAATAACCTACAAAATATATAAAATATATAAAATATATAAAATATATAAAATATATAAAATATATAAAATATATAAAATATATAAAATATATAAAATATATAAAATATATAAAATATATAAAATATATAAAATATATAAAATATATAAAATATATAAAATATACAAAATATATAAAATATATAAAATATATAAAATATATAAAATATATAAAATATATAAAATATATAAAATATATAAAATATATAAAATATATAAAATATATAAAATATATAAAATATATAAAATATATAAAATATATAAAATATATAAAATATATAAAATATATAAAATATATAAAATATATAAAATATATAAAATATATAAAATATATAAAATATATAAAATATATAAAATATATAAAATATATAAAATATATAAAATATATAAAATATATAAAATATATAAAATATATAAAATATATAAAATATATAAAATATATAAAATATATAAAATATATAAAATATATAAAATATATAAAATATATAAAATATATAAAATATATAAAATATATAAAATATATAAAATAGAAACAAGGGTCTCGTCAAGGGCCAAGAGTTAGTTTTGTTGTGGTTTGCCGTTTGTTTACTATGTTGGGTCGATTTTTTATTCTTCGTGTTGTACTCTAGCTGTATAAGTATAAATGTTTACTGTTCCCTTCGAGAATACTGTGTCCTGTAATAAAATGTGTTTTCAGTGTCATGTATGTGAAATGTCTTTTGGGACGAAATCCAATTGTAATGGGTATCTTCGAGAGGTTCATGAAGTTAACGAAACCAATAACAATAAAACCTAGCATACACAGCACAATCGTTGCTTGGAACAGGATATTGATGTTTTTTGTGACAGTCAATTTCTAAATAAAAAATCCCTTACATTTAGAAATTACCCATAACAAGTGCTTTGATGTGCAGAGTTGTTTCCCATGGGAAACACGGAAGGTATGGTATAAATATGTTTAAAATATTAACTCAATTGTACCTATAACCTCAAAATATATTTGTAGAATTTATGCTTGGAAAACCAGTATAGAAGTCAGAATACATGTTCCTAAATTCTTAAAACAAGAAAAGCTAGTACCAAGGGTGAAGTAATTTATTATATTTGCAACAGAAGCAAAGGCAGAAAGTATTATTTAAAGATAATTTTATAATTGAAGCCCTCGAGGGAAAATAGTAATAAGCCACATTATATTTAAAAATAGCTTTTTTTATATAAAATGTTTACTTGAAAGAGTAACAAGCCACAGAAAACATTATTATAGCTATTCATTAATAAATGGCGCCACTATAACATAGTTACCTTTTTTAGGCATTCTGGAACAGCTGCATTTTTTATAGCAAGAACGTAACAAGCCACAATTTCAACATGTGATGGAAAAATCGATAACGTTGACAATGAAGATGAAAGCCCCGAAACATTTTAAAACATACTTTTCCGTACCGTTTTTCTAATAAAACATATAATTAATGTTTTAATGTTTTTAAAACAAAAGGATATCTAAATATTTTAGTCAAATAAAAGTAATAAGCCACATTTTTTAAAGTTTTTAATTACTTTTTTTTTGAAAACTAACTATAATTCTTGATTTCTTGGTATATATTTCAACTAAACAGTAAAATTGTTTGTACAGAAAATAAACAGATATTTCTTGAGCCCTAATTTCAGGATTTGATTAAAACTTTTAAGTAGACATTTCAAAACTAAATAATGAATGTAGCTTATTACTATTTTCCCCCGAGCGCTTTATTATAAGACTTACAAACTAAATAAACTTATTTAATATGAATACAAAACATTTAAAAAGTAAATTATATTAGATTTTGATTTATGGTCACATTATATGGATAAATGCATAGGTTATTTCAATTTTTCCCTGAATGAATTTTAGACTATAGTTATTTGTACTGTCACTGGTTAATTGGATAAACCTGATTTCAAATCCAGAAGTCATATGGTAAAATTTGTTTTAGGTTACACACCACTATTCAATGAATGCAGAAAAAGACTGCAAAAAAGTCAAGGATCTTTTAAATTGGAGCAAAACTTTTCCGTCACTCGAAGTGCGTCCATTTGTCGTATCGCAAAATAGTGTTTATGTCGTCTCTACTTTATTCTATCTATGACAAATACGAGCATCTCCATTGCATGGTGTTGTCAGAATCCTCACTCTGCAGGGGGCGCGAACAAGAAGATGAGACCATTGAGCGTATTCTCTATGATTGCCCGACGCTCTTATTTATTAGAAGATTTGTGTTCGGTGAGAATTGGCTATAACACTGGCTGATATAAGAGAAGCACCTCTTAACAACGTTGTCAACTACATCAAATATGTAGGCTGGCTCATGAGCTAGGAAGTGGGTTAACCTACCCTTCACACGTTACAGAGACTCCTTTTTACAATATTTATGTATGTTCTTCCTATATTCTGTGCAATATGTATTTAAACGGCTTTATGAAATAGTTGATTTTTTAAATTTAATATACCATTTTACATCTTTGGAATTTATATTTACTATTTATATTTTGTACTTAAGTAGTACATCATTAAGTATATATAGATATTATTTTGTTAAAATATAAAAATGTGTAAATAAAAAAATATACGAGTAATTATAGTTGTTTTTTATTTTTAATTCATATTTTCATTGGTTCTGAATTAATTTACTACGTGATTTAAAAGCTGCTATAAAAAACGGAATTACATTTTCCCTCCCAAATTAAGGAAAACTAATAATAACAGCAACAGCATCTCTATTTTCATGAAATCCAATATTATAATGTATGGCGTGTTTCTACTAATAGTGCATATTAATACATTTACAATTTGGGAGCTTTATAGCCTTTTCTATTTATTTATTATTCAGAATCGGAACACAAAGCAATAAATATTTTTCAAATTGAAACTAACATGTTTTAATCTATATTGCCTATTATGCTGTGAAACCATGTATAATTATTATAATTTAGAAATAAGTTTAATATTAATTTGTATCTAAATAACATTATCGGGAGTTGCATATTTACCTTAAAACAAATTCTCAAGTAAATTTACGAAATTTACTTTACAAAATAGAACAGTCAACTGGATTTGAATTTTCGCGGCAACTCCCGCAGCTCTTGGTTGATAACAGCACATTTGGCAACGTTGGATCGTGGGTTAGATACCGTAGGCGAGTTCGGTCAGTCAGGGGCTGGAGTGGGACAAATTTTAGGGTGCCTTTAAATGACATTTAAGCGTGTTAAACTGTCACTAATCGGACTAAACCTAACGCTAAAAGAGTCGTTTGGAGTTAAAAGTGTTAAAGGAGTTAAAGGAACTTGGCAGACCGAACGCAATGCGTTTCGTTTTGATTTTGATAGCTGTCAAGCTGTCGTCAGTGTCAAGTCAAATGTCAGTAGAGCACAAAACAAAAACACACACTTTTAGCATTGCGTTCGGTCTGCCACGTTCCTTTAACTCCTTTAACACTTTTAACTCCAAACGACCCTTTTAGCGTTCGGTTTAGTCCGATTAGTGACAGTTTAACACGCTTAAATGTCATTTAAAAGCACCCTAAAATTTGTCCCGCTCCAGCCCCTGACTATCCGAACTCGCCTTAGGTGGAGTGATATATGCACAAAGCACATAGAGGTTCCACGTGAATGACCAAGGTCAAAACCGACAACTGACATTTTTTATGCTATTTGCTCCAAACTCTAGATGGGGCCACTGGTGAAATTATGATTTCTTACTCCATTTTTAAGCCTTATGGGAGAAAAACTTAACCAAAGATGTGACGTGTATTTATTTATGTTCTTGGTTAGTTTCATTTTTCCGTCTGATTTTAGTGATTTTTTGTTGGCTTTGGCTTTTGGTTTCTGTTTATAGTTTCGTCTTAGTTATTTGCAAAATTGTGATGTTTCGCTTTTTTATTTCCTACTGTGTTTTGCAATAATTTTGGTGCTACGTTGAAAACTTCGAGAAAAACTTCATTGATTCACCATATCTTCACCATGCATCTGCATCATAAAAAGACAAACGGGGACAACAACTAATTGATAATCAATTTATCACTGGACTAGATTCCGAAATCTGTATCACCATCTGTATTTGGAAGGAAAATACCTATTTATCATTGAATGAATAGTTAAAAGGATTCACCTTTTAATACAATACCTATATTACATTTGTCCTCAGTTAAAAAGACATTTATAAAATATATAACTTTAGTGTTAATAAAATGTAATATCCTAGTCTCTACTTCACATTTACATTATTGATAGGTATTTTAAAGATTTGAGATTATATATCTATTTGCTCCAAGTAAGTATTCGTTAAATATGTATTATTATTTGTATTTATTTTTATCTAATAATATTTATTTAATTTATTAATAAACATATTTTAAGAATGTTCTATTTTATTATTTATTGATATATCTTATATTTATTTAATAAAAATATGCCGAACCAACTCTCCACATTAGACCCCTTATAACAAATTAATTCTTCAAATTTGGTATAATCGACCTAAATTATTTTGTAAAATAAAAGTTTCGAACTTACTAGTTCCATACTTTATTTTATAAAATAATTTATGTGGAAATCATTTAAAATTTAATTTAAAACTACTACCTACTCCTAAAAATTACAATTTGAATTTACCGCCATCTGTCAATTGTCATTTTAGTTCCAGCTCCAAACACAAGGTGGCGCTAATTTGGTTTAAAAGTTTAACATTGGCGTGGGGTCTCTAGAAGATACATGCTTTGTGGATATATGAAAAGCGTAAATGTACTCAAAAAGATACTAGATTTTATGAAAAGTACTAAATTTTGTGCAAGCAAACCGGTGTGTAGTGTACTATTATAGATAGATCATTTATATCACAAAGCATCTATCTTCATATTCCTTTTTTTCGGATCTTCAGATAAGATATCGGTATTTACGAACATTTTGATGTGAATAAATTTGACTATGAAAGGAAATAATTTTTTTGTGAAAAAATTTAATTTATCTTCGAATTTATCTGTGTTGAACTTTGCGATACTTTGCTGTTAGTTATTTTCTTAAGGATTGTACCATTTTAATTTCAAAGAACTGATATTTAAAATTGAAGTTGTTAGTTTTACTTTTGAAATTCAATTTTGATTTTCTTTTGTTTTCCGATTAGGAATAGTGTGATTTTTTTTCCGACTTACTTTATGATGCGTGCGGGAAAATAAACTTGTTAATATTTTTACTGTTGATGAACAATATATATTTTTTCTACTGTCGTAGGTATATAAAATAGAATAGATAGCTGTATATTTTTTATGCTTTATGCGCACTATTATTTATCGTTTACTGAGGTACTTTTTTTTGGCAGTTGTGCCATATATTAGCGCGTGAGTTTGTTAAACTATTTTTATAGTAAAAAAAAATATATATATATATACAGGGTGGCTCACGCTCAACGGGACGGAGCTTTATGGGAAAACGACCAAAGAGATAAAAAATTCGTTTGGGAGGAATACGTAGGTTACAGACGGCTACAATTTAAAATTTGTTAGATGTATACAGGATGTCCCACATAAGAAAAAAAAATTAGTTCATTAAAAATTATTCAAACAAGAGTAAACAATTAATTTCTGGGAGACCTTTTTTTCCTTAAAAATTCAAATAAATCGAAAACTAATAATAATAGTCATAGGGAACCTTTAGTTAACTGACATTATTTTTGATGTAGTTTTTAATTCTAAAATAAAAAACAGGGTGTTCCATTAAAAATAATATAACTTTGTATATTTTCTCTTATGTGGGACATCCTGTATACATCTAACAAATTTTAAATTGTAGCCGTCTGTAATCTACGTATTCCTCCCAAACGAATTTTTTATATCTTTGGTCGTTTTCCCATAAAGCTCCGTCCCGTTAAGCGTAAGCCACCCTGTATATATTAAGATGTAATTTAGGGGAATTAAGATGTAATTTATATAAAGAGTGATAATAGAACTAGAGTGATATATTTTTTTTTTAAAAAAAAAAGGAGAATTTTAAAGAACCATTGTGATATGAGACAATAAGATTTTAAATAAATGAAATTAGACCTTAACACGAAGAAATATATTTCCAAGAATATAACCACTAGTTAGATACAAATAGGTTAACTCGATTATAGAATGAAGCAAATATAATTTAGTTATGGATAAAATAAAAAAATACTTTTTACTTACTAAGTAATCAAACATTTGTCGAATCAGCTATCGAGAAGTGCAAAGAAAATAGTGACATACACCATATATTTTATTATAAACCTTGTATTATTAAATATAAGTAATTCTATCTATACGTGAGGTAATAGTTCTTGAGAATCTGAAATAAAAAAAAATGTAAATAAAGATTTTAAGTTAAAATTTGAATAATTCAAATACACACTGTATAACGAAAAGGTGTGCAAACCTAATAAACGTCAAATAATAAAAATGACAATTGACCAACATTAAATTAAGTCAAAGGTAAATAAATATTAAGGGGAGGAAAATAGTAAAGTATGAAATTTGAGCACTAGGAATGAAATGAGGAACTATTTTAAATAAATTAAAATAACTTACTTTTCTTTTAAAATTATTTAATTAATCCACTTGCTTTCCTTAATAATGATTGGTCAGACAATATTATCCTTATAACGAGATTTAAAGTTAAATTTAGTGGTTGTTATGAGGAAAACAGTTGAAAAAAAAGGAGAAAAAAATTTTTGGGAGCCATTATGAAATTTTTTTTGGTAAGACCTGAAAAATAAGAAATAATGGAATAAATAATTGATTGTATCGATAAGTTTGATAAGAAAATTATGTAAATAGTAGTAATAAGTGTATATAAAAGTAAAGTGTTAAAGTGAATCCAAAATTTTCCTAAAAGACTGGAAAATATATCCTACCTTGTGGTGTGTATTGTTAGGTACATCATCCTTTATGTATAAAGTTAGCGGAGAAAGGATTATCTGCTATTATCTTCATCCTGGAATGCAGCTCAGCAATGGGAGATAAGAAATTTCCTCAAATATCCTGTAAATAAACAGGTAATCACCAGTGAAAAAACCCGTGGACTGTTAAAAGGTATAAACTATTTATTAACTTACCTACACAGAATAATTTCAAGTTAATTTGGGTCGTTTTTTTTTTGATAAAATCCTATTTTGTTGTAACATTTAAAACTTTAGTTTAGTATTTCCAATATTTCTATAATTTATGGTTATGGGAACAAAGAAAGGTGTGCCAACTTAAACACGGTCAATTTGAACTATTTCCTTTTTCTCATAATTAAATTTTCATTTAAATTAGATAGAAAAGCAGAGAATGAGAAGTATGCATGTAGAATAGGTTTGAAGTAGCACATTTTGTCTTTGATTATGTTGATTTATGGATTTGTAAGTCCAAATTCTGTTTATTATTTAATAAAATTGTATTGTTGGTTGCATAGCCACTAGATGTTATTTATTCCATGGAATTTCCAATTCATTGGGAATTTCTTAGATTCGCAATTTACAAGAATACGAGGGCTACACAATTGTTAATGAAACCACTATAAATCCCTGAGCAGAGTCAAATTTGATAAAACAAAACTATTTAATGAAATTAAAATTAATTAGTTTTTTTTTTAAAAAAAAGGAGATGCAAAGTAAAAGGTATAATTTCAAATAATAATTAAAAAAATATATTTGGAAAATATAAGTTCCCCAATAGCACAGTATTGTTACACGAACGTTCCAGAAACATGCACTTGGGACATTAGAAACGTCTCTGTCATGTTTCTTATCCTCCCTCAAACGTACCTGGGATGTTTCTGGCAATGACCATGTCATCATTTGTAACGTATTAGAGACGTTTCACAGAGACGTTTGTGGAACATCCTGCGATGTTGCTCAAACGTCTTAGGTAAGTTTTTTATACTATTGCTGGAACGTTCCAAAAATGACCTAGGTAGGATAATCAAATCTATTACTTTTTTTATAAATTTATTTGAAAAAAAAATTTTTTGACACAAAAATTAAAAATGTTAACTATTACGTTCTGATTCGTTGCGTCTATTTCTTTCCGGAGCCCTTTACAACCAGTCACCTATTTTAATTTCCATTTCCTTTTTGTTTACCAATTTAATGTATCTGAAAATGTTTCAATTAAATGACAATATAAACAATTGATATTAAGTTAAAATAATTACCCATAATGGCTTTAGCTATTTTTAACTTGGCATCTTCTTTTTTCCAATGAAAGAAAATAACTTACACAACTCGTTCCTTGAGGGGACCTATGCATCTTCTAATAAATTCACACACATTATTGCTACCTAAAATAGTTATTTTTAAACTTAACAAATAAAGAAATAATGACTAGAATGTATAAAAGCCACGTTTTGTTAAAGGAAATTAGGTTACCTTCTTCATTTTGGCTTGAATATCTTGCACGTAAAACGATTGTTCCTGCATTTGCCAAGCCTCCCAGACAGCACACCAAATCCTTTGGATATCTAATGAACATCCCAATATCCACTGAATGTCCAGTCCATGGTGGATATCTATTTTATATCCATGAAATGTAATTTATAGACATGCAAATGTCCATAAATAATAGTAATTATATAGCAAATTATTTAAAAATTACGCCATTGTGCTCGCCATTGTGGCTAATAGTACCGTTCAGATATTTAAAATTAATTTTTTTAAGGTGTATTCTATATCCCATGGACATCCACTATAAATATAAATATATCAAAGTCTAAGCGCGGACGCAAACCATCGTGGATATCTACTAGATGTAATTTTTGATTTTGCTTCCTAAGTATAGATGGCGATACCACTTTCGTATCTACTCATGCTCAACCCGCCGTAAATGAGTTCGATCGAATTTTTTTGTCAATCACACTCTATTAGAGACTGGAGTCGAGAATTTCCATTTATTGCTGAAGAGTCCTAATAAGGATGACTTTCTCCTTAGTGCCCTTATAGTGGGCAAAATCAAAGGCAGATTGTTGGAAATATTTTTTATCTCTATTTTCTTTCGAGGTTATTCAATAATCATTGGTTACTTATGAACCTCTACTAAAGATACCTATAAAATATTTTGCTGAATATCTGTGGATATATTGGATATCCACAAAAGATATTCTGTGGATATCTCTGGGATTTGGTGTGTTGTCTGGGCTGAGTAAACTTCGAATTGGAAATTATTTTTCATGTAGCTTTACGTACAAACTATTCACGTCAATCCGGCCGCCTATTATCACTTTTAGTTTATTTAAAAGTTTATAGACAAGATGTTCATTACTTTAAACTTTTCCAAACTTTATTATAAACGAGGCGAAACATCTTTTTATTTTTAACTGTCAATACTAATGAACTGTCTGTCATATGTCAATATTGTCATTGGATACGGTAGACGTGTTCGGTTAATACTCGCGAGCAAAACAAATATGAGGCCTATTCCTTTTCATCGAAAATATCGTTCCATCTATACAATTTGTTTAAATGGAACGATATTTTCATAAGTACTGTAGCTCAGTGCTACACTTTCAATGCAAAGAAATATACCTTATCACGAGGGCTTCTGTCAATAGTGTATTTTTTAGCTCGCGGAGAATTAACCGAACTCTCCTAGTGAGTCAGAAGAAAGGGTACGTCTGTCGTATTTGTTTTGCACTCTTTTTTGAAGGAAGTAATAAAGATAAATTTGACCTGTAGCAGTTATCTTGTGAAATAAAAATATTGTTCAAAATGTTCAAATTTAATATTGGATTTTGATATTATTGTAGATTTCTGGCGATTGCAGTAATTTTATAATTTATTGTTGTATCAAAATAATATTTAAAACGAAAATGGAATACCTATACATAATTACGATGTTTCTAAAACGTTCTTGAGAAATCATTCCAGAAACGTTTCTTTAGAGACATCGTAGGGACGTACCATTTATGTCAGAAACATAGAGACATACATGAAACCCAAATGGGATGTTTCTAGCATATCGGTGTTATTAGGGTTAGCCGCCGGTGCCATATACAAGGTAAGTAATAAAGTTGACTTATCAAGTATGAAATTAATCAATTTAAATTCAATTTAACAAATTAATTAAAGTCTTTATCATTATTTATTATAAATTACAATTAATAAAATTAAAATTACATAACAATATATATATATATATATATATATATATATATATATATATATATATATATATATATATATATATATATATATAAAAGCCAAAAGTGGCTTAGTCTTTGCCGACTAGTTAGAAAATAAACTAAGGAATCTTGGGATTTTCAGCAAAAATCTTACAAATGTGTACTCTTTTAAGTATTTATTCCAAGCTTTCGAACATGATTATGTTCATCTTCAGGGAGCTACAATATTAATTTTTACAAAGGTTATAAGTTTAACAATTTAGGTGAGTGTTCCGTCCAACCCGGGCAAGGGGGGTGATAACCTTTTAGCCTAGTTCTTTGGAATGGTTCACTCAGAGGGTTACGTCGCTTATAGGATTAGTGACATCTTGAAAAACAAATCATAATTTTATCCGTAATACCTTCTTGCAATGATTTCTGACATTTAAAATATAAAATATAATATTTAAATAATTTATTTCATCACATGACTCTTAACCATCAGTTTGACAGTATCAGAGATGTTGAACTGTTAGGGTTTAGGTGACATAGGCCATTGACAATTTCTTCTTCCTCCTACTGTTTTTGACTGACGGTTGACAGACATATGACAACTGACCTTCTGTACCCACGCTAAAAATAGTTAAAATAGTATCATAAAAAAAAAGTTTCATTTTCGTTTCTAGTACCGAACGGTGTTAGAGGTGAATTTTAATAATTGTTTTTAAAAAAATTTGACCATGTGCCCTAACGTAAAATTAAAAATATAAACTTTTTGGCTAACAGGATTGTTATTAACCATATTTTGTCTCGTTTTGTGATGTACCGTAATTTTTTATTAATATAATACCACATGTACGCAACGATTCTCACTGAGTTGTAAGTATATGTCATTTCAAAATTGTTTAACTTATAACCTTTGTAAAAATTAATATTGTAGCTCCCTGAAGATGAACATAATCATGTTCGAAAGCTTGGAATAAATACTTAAAAGAGTACACATTTGTAAGATTTTTGCTGAAAATCCCAAGATTCCTTAGTTAAGTTGTCATATCCGCTACATAACTAGGGCGACCTAACATCCACCCTAAGGAGTTAATTTTTTAAAGATATTTTTGCATATATGGGCTAAGGGGGAACTATACAATAGGGGGACCATGTGAGGGGAAACGATTTCTCAAAAAAAATTGTAAAAATATATATATATATATATATATATATATATATATATATATATATATATATATATATATATATATATATTGACATACAAGATACGAATTTACATCCACAAATATATAATTTTCGGTAATGGGCCAAACGTTGACACTTCCAACAGTGTTGCCAATGTTCAGATGTGACTACGTGTTTATAGTGTACTCTTATATATAGCTACGGTAAATTTAAAAGCGGACCGTATAAGCCAAATATATTAGAGATACAACCGTGAGTGAGAGTCATACGTATTGTCCGCCAGGCATTCTGCGCTAATCATTTTTGTTTGTTTGTTACACAAATGGTCATATTATATCGTGTTCAAATAGTTGTAAAATTTAAAATAATCCATGTGTATTGGGTTTTCGGGGCAAATCCGTGTATAAAATTTTGAGGAACGCTTAATTAGTAGTTCCCACACTATCGGAACTACGTTCCCCCACGGGTACACTCGTAGTATAAAAAAAGAAAAATTTTATTTTGAACTTAAGTTTAAAAGACGACGAAAAGTATTAAGACGTTGAATTTTTAGGTACATGAAGCTTTGGTGTTACTTAGGCTAAGCCACGTACAGTTTTTAAGAAACATTTTATATCTTTATGTAAAAATGTTTGGATAGTTTATTTATTTTAAGTTTGTTGATGTAAACATATTTAATCTCTTTATACTTTAATCCTACCCATGTAAACATTTTTGTCCTTTCGGCCTTAAGTCTATCCATATGTATAAAAACATTTGGTCCTTTTACCCCTGCCCATATAAACTTATTAGTTTCCTTAAAGCATCATTATGCTGCATATCTAAAATATTTTCATTTTGCCTATTAAGTATCCACCTGTTACATTTTTGTGTATTCTATCCCTATGGCATACTCAAGTACAAATATTTGAGCCCTTTGCCCCTTAAACCTGCCTATGTAAACATATTTGACAACTTTACCCTCTTCAGTCAGCACATGTATACACAAAGAGTAATCCACAAAAAAATGTTTTAAAAGTAAGCCATGACCGACAAAGACAGAGATACGAGTTATTTCCGTGATAATTGCACACGGCTCTAAATTAAATCCAACCTAGAACTTAAAAAAAGAAAAATTTAACACTCCGACAAGTGTGAATTTTTCCAATGCCAACTATGAAAACCCTGCTCGTGTAAAAGTATTTGTCCTCTTTACTTTCTTTACCCTGCACTTGTAAAACATATTTGGCCTCTTTACCCCTTACGGCTGACCAAGTAATAATATTTGGTCCATTTATATCTTAAGCCTGTCCATGTTCCTTTATCCATTAAGCCAGCTCACATAAAACTGTTTGGTCCTTTACCATTTACGCCTATACATGTAAATATTTTTCATCTTATGATATTTACGACCTTTTCGTTACTAAATTCAAATTCAGATAAGAGCTTCATTCTGAAGATCGTTAATACTCATGCAAAAATCATCGTTCCTCAACATCATGTGCTATTTGCGTAAAAACAACATTTATTTCAACTTATCACTTTAGCTCACAATAAATAACACATTATATTAAATCCGTTAAAGAACTCAAAATCATTTATTCTAGAGAACTAGGTAACACAGCGAGCTTTGATTTTGCTTTTCAAATTCAGATTTGCTCATTGAATATCTTAACTCTCTTAACCTCTGTTAATGTGTGAGAGCGAATTTTGTATAGTCGGCAAAATCCATTAGAGACTGGAGTCGAAATTGTCTATATCTTGCTGATGAGTCCTAATAAGGACGAAATCGGCCCAAGAATGACTTTCTCCTTAGGGAGCAAAATCAAAATTAGACTGTTGAAGATTATTTTCTATCTCTGCTACTTACCTTTTAATGCCCGTTGGTATATTAGCTAAATGAGCAGTTGTTTTCAGGAAGAAAATAGTCTCTTGTTGTTTCTGTGATGCGGACTCTGAGTTTTTAAATCATTTAGTTGTCGTTAGGGAACACAAACATTTCTTTATCACAATAAACATTCCCAAGTTGCCAATTTTACGTAGTAGTTTTTGTTGATTCAAAATTTGTGTTAAAACTGGAAAATAATTTCTCATTTCAAGAACTTGCTGATATGCACCTTGCTTATGGTGTGGCCAGTTGTAATGGAACATAAGCTGCACGTTTGTATGAAAAAAAGACATCTGGAACCCCTACAAACTTAACATGCAACCTTTGCTTCCATCAATCGTCGCCATAAAGGAAGGGGGAACCTAAAGCGTTCTGGTGGTAGTAGTCGTCTATAAGAAACTCGTACGATTAAATATGAAGGAGTTCTATACCGTGTGAAGGAAAATCAATCCACAATTATTCGCGCAATTACACATCATTTGGGTTCCTTCAAATCGACGATAAAGCGTGTCCTGCATAATTAACCCAAATATCTACAAGGCGTGAAAGTTTTAAATCTAGAAGATTATCCATATCGATTAGCCTCTGACAATGGTTTTTGGATCATAACCTCACGTGGCAAGAAAAGTATTGTTTACTAATGAGACATGTTTCAGACGCGATGGTTATTTTAATAGTAGAAACAACCACATTTTGAATGATGAAAATCCTTAAAGTGTGGCCTTTAGAAGATACCAGCAACAATTGTCTTTAAAAAATTTGATAGTTCACTTGCTGGCTGCTCTGTAAAGCATTTTGCCCCTATTATTAGAAAATGTCCCTTTAGATATTGGATATGGTTTCAACATGACGGGCAGCACCTCCACATTTTGGTTTGGACGTGTGCCTGTATTTAGACCAGCAATTTCCTCGCAGATGGATTGGGAGAGGTCCCGCTTTAAAGCAAATTTTGAACATACTATTGCAATTTTATCTTATTTAGTCCTTCTAAACGTTTTTCAAATCAATATTAATTATTTTTCACTGAAATGAACAAAAACGGGCCACAAAAATTTATTTTTGTAACTACCCAAACGGCTTATTAGCTTACATATGTTTTATAAACAAAAAAGTATGTTTTGATATTCCCTAACATCTTTTAAAGTTTATCGGTATTTTTTTGGGGCACTCTGTATATATTTTGGCTAAGTTTTCTGACATAGAGAGCTAGGAAACTTGGAAAATTTGTAAAAAAGTGAAGATAAGAAAATTTTCTCCTCGCCAAGAATTCCATATTCAGAAGATAAAATGAAAAAAAAAATCATTAAAAAGGTTATTTTTAAACGTCAAACTGGCGCGAAAAATAATACAAGATTTAAGATTACGCACTTTGAAAATACCTGGTGATTTTGAATACTAGAAATTTTGTTACTCAAATACCAAATCGTCCTCTGCAATTTTTACTCACACATTACGCCTTAGCCTTGCCTTAAACACAGAAGAGCGATGATACCTGAACAACGAAAACTTGCGAAGCAATGTTGCCGATATTTCGGAGGTGACAATTTGCAGCGAATATGACAAATGTGATATCGTACTTACCGTAGCAGAAATGAAGCGATGCTAGCGTCAGCGGTCAAACCGTGAACTAAAATGAAAAGTTGCACATTTTGAAAATACGAAATCACCTCCACATAAAAATTCATATTTGACCTTCCAGTACCCTCTACACGCACGTGATGCGAGAAATAAGGCAAAACGTTGTCACATCCAAAATCGGATGTGGGAACGTTATATATGATGTGACAACGAATGTTACGTATGTTCTATAACTAAATCAAGTTAATTCGCAAAGCGAAAAAAGTTTAAATATAAATATATATATATTGTTATGTTCTATTAACCTCAAAATTTATAAATACTCGATAACCTAAACTTACCTCGGTTAGCTTTCTTTTTTAGTATATTTTAGCACTTTATTTTATATGGAGCAGATTCTCTTTCTCTGAGTGGTGTCGGTTCAAGAAGTATTATATTTCATAAACTTTATTTTTATTTTATATTTAATTAAATTTAGTTTATTTTAGTTTATTTTAGTTTATTTTAGTTTATTTTAGTTTATTTTAGATTATTTTAGTTTATTTTAGTTTATTTTAGTTTATTTTAGTTTATTTTAGTTTATTTTAGTTTATTTTAGTTTATTTTAGTTTATTTTAGTTTATTTTAGTTTATTTTAGTTTATTTTAGTTTATTTTATTTTAGTTTATTTTAGTTTATTTTAGTTTATTTTAGTTTATTTTAGTTTATTTTAGTTTATTTTAGATTATTTTAGTTTATTTTAGTTTATTTTAGTTTATTTTAGTTTATTTTAGTTTATTTTAGTTTATTTTAGTTTATTTTAGTTTATTTTAGTTTATTTTAGTTTATTTTAGTTTATTTTAGTTTATTTTAGTTTATTTTAGTTTATTTTAGTTTATTTTAGTTTATTTTAGTTTATTTTAGTTTATTTTAGTTTATTTTAGTTTATTTTAGTTTATTTTAGTTTATTTTAGTTTATTTTAGTTTATTTTAGTTTATTTTAGTTTATTTTAGTTTATTTTAGTTTTATTTTAGTTTATTTTAGTTTATTTTAGTTTATTTTAGTTTATTTTAGTTTATTTTAGTTTATTTTAGTTTATTTTAGTTTATTTTAGTTTATTTTAGTTTATTTTAGTTTATTTTAGTTTATTTTAGTTTATTTTAGTTTATTTTAGTTTATTTTAGTTTATTTTAGTTTATTTTAGTTTATTTTAGTTTATTTTAGTTTATTTTAGATTATTTTAGTTTATTTTAGTTTATTTTAGTTTATTTTAGTTTATTTTAGTTTATTTTAGTTTATTTTAGTTTATTTTAGTTTATTTTAGTTTATTTTAGTTTATTTTAGTTTATTTTAGTTTATTTTAGTTTATTTTAGTTTATTTTAGTTTATTTTAGATTATTTTAGTTTATTTTAGTTTATTTTAGTTTATTTTAGATTATTTTAGTTTATTTTAGTTTATTTTAGTTTATTTTAGTTTATTTTAGTTTATTTTAGTTTATTTTAGTTTATTTTAGTTTATTTTAGTTTATTTTAGTTTATTTTAGTTGTTTATTTTAGTTTATTTTAGTTTATTTTAGTTTATTTTAGTTGTTTATTTTAGTTTATTTTAGTTTATTTTAGTTTATTTTAGTTGTTTATTTTAGTTTATTTTAGTTGTTTATTTTAGTTTATTTTAGTTTATTTTAGTTTATTTTAGTTTATTTTAGTTTATTTTAGTTTATTTTAGTTTATTTTAGTTTATTTTAGTTTATTTTAGTTTATTTTAGTTTATTTTAGTTTATTTTAGTTTATTTTAGTTTATTTTAGTTTATTTTAGTTTATTTTAGTTTATTTTAGTTTATTTTAGTTTATTTTAGTTTATTTTAGTTTATTTTAGTTTATTTTAGTTTATTTTAGTTTATTTTAGTTTATTTTAGTTTATTTTAGTTTATTTTTAGTTTATTTTAGTTTATTTTAGTTTATTTTAGTTTATTTTAGTTTATTTTAGTTTATTTTAGTTTATTTTAGTTTATTTTAGTTTATTTTAGTTTATTTTAGTTTATTTTAGTTTATTTTAGTTTATTTTAGTTTTATTTTAGTTTATTTTAGTTTTATTTTAGTTTTATTTTAGTTTATTTTAGTTTATTTTAGTTTATTTTAGTTTATTTTAGTTTATTTTAGTTTATTTTAGTTTATTTTAGTTTATTTTAGTTTATTTTAGTTTATTTTAGTTTATTTTAGTTTATTTTAGTTTATTTTAGTTTATTTTAGTTTATTTTAGTTTATTTTAGTTTATTTTAGTTTATTTTAGTTTATTTTAGTTTATTTTAGTTTATTTTAGTTTATTTTAGTTTATTTTAGTTTATTTTAGTTTATTTTAGTTTATTTTAGTTTATTTTAGTTTATTTTAGTTTATTTTAGTTTATTTTAGTTTATTTTAGTTTATTTTAGTTTATTTTAGTTTATTTTAGTTTATTTTAGTTTATTTTAGTTTATTTTAGTTTATTTTAGTTTATTTTAGTTTATTTTAGTTTATTTTAGTTTATTTTAGTTTATTTTAGTTTATTTTAGTTTATTTTAGTTTATTTTAGTTTATTTTAGTTTATTTTAGTTTATTTTTAGTTTATTTTAGTTTATTTTAGTTTATTTAGTTTATTTAGTTTATTTAGTTTTATTTTAGTTTATTTAGTTTATTTAGTTTATTTAGTTTATTTAGTTTATTTAGTTTATTTAGTTTATTTAGTTTATTTAGTTTATTTAGTTTATTTAGTTTATTTAGTTTATTTAGTTTATTTAGTTTATTTAGTTTATTTAGTTTATTTTAGTTTATTTAGTTTATTTAGTTTATTTAGTTTATTTAGTTTATTTAGTTTATTTAGTTTATTTAGTTTATTTAGTTTATTTAGTTTATTTAGTTTATTTAGTTTATTTAGTTTATTTAGTTTATTTAGTTTATTTAGTTTATTTAGTTTTATTTAGTTTATTTAGTTTATTTAGTTTATTTAGTTTATTTAGTTTATTTAGTTTATTTAGTTTATTTAGTTTATTTAGTTTATTTAGTTTATTTAGTTTATTTAGTTTATTTAGTTTATTTAGTTTATTTAGTTTATTTAGTTTATTTAGTTTATTTAGTTTATTTAGTTTATTTAGTTTATTTAGTTTATTTAGTTTATTTAGTTTATTTAGTTTATTTAGTTTATTTAGTTTATTTAGTTTATTTAGTTTATTTAGTTTATTTAGTTTATTTAGTTTATTTAGTTTATTTAGTTTATTTAGTTTATTTAGTTTATTTAGTTTATTTAGTTTATTTAGTTTATTTAGTTTATTTAGTTTATTTAGTTTATTTAGTTTATTTAGTTTTATTTAGTTTATTTAGTTTATTTAGTTTATTAGTTTATTTAGTTTATTTAGTTTATTTAGTTTATTTAGTTTATTAGTTTATTTAGTTTATTTAGTTTATTTAGTTTATTTAGTTTATTTAGTTTATTTAGTTTATTTAGTTTATTTAGTTTATTTAGTTTATTTAGTTTATTTAGTTTATTTAGTTTATTTAGTTTATTTAGTTTATTTAGTTTATTTAGTTTATTTAGTTTATTTAGTTTATTTAGTTTATTTAGTTTATTTAGTTTTATTTAGTTTATTTAGTTTATTTAGTTTATTTAGTTTATTTAGTTTATTTAGTTTATTTAGTTTATTTAGTTTATTTAGTTTATTTAGTTTATTTAGTTTATTTAGTTTATTTAGTTTATTTAGTTTATTTAGTTTATTTAGTTTATTTAGTTTTATTTAGTTTATTTAGTTTATTTAGTTTATTTAGTTTATTTAGTTTATTTAGTTTATTTAGTTATTTAGTTTATTTAGTTATTTAGTTTATTTAGTTTATTTAGTTTATTTAGTTTATTTAGTTTATTTAGTTTATTTAGTTTATTTAGTTTATTTAGTTTATTTAGTTTATTTAGTTTATTTAGTTTATTTAGTTTATTTAGTTTATTTAGTTTATTTAGTTTATTTAGTTTATTTAGTTTATTTAGTTTATTTAGTTTATTTAGTTTATTTAGTTTATTTAGTTTATTTAGTTTATTAGTTTATTTAGTTTATTTAGTTTATTTAGTTTATTTAGTTTATTTAGTTTATTTAGTTTATTTAGTTTATTTAGTTTATTTAGTTTATTTAGTTTATTTAGTTTATTTAGTTTATTTAGTTTATTAGTTTATTTAGTTTATTTAGTTTATTTAGTTTATTTAGTTTATTTAGTTTATTTAGTTTATTTAGTTTATTTAGTTTTATTTAGTTTATTTAGTTTATTTAGTTTATTTAGTTTATTTAGTTTATTTAGTTTATTTAGTTTATTTAGTTTATTTAGTTTATTTAGTTTATTTAGTTTATTTAGTTTATTTAGTTTATTTAGTTTATTTAGTTTATTTAGTTTATTTAGTTTATTTAGTTTATTTAGTTTATTTAGTTTATTTAGTTTATTTAGTTTATTTAGTTTATTTAGTTTATTTAGTTTATTTAGTTTATTTAGTTTATTAGTTTATTTAGTTTATTTAGTTTTATTTAGTTTATTTAGTTTATTTAGTTTATTTAGTTTATTTAGTTTATTTAGTTTATTTAGTTTATTAGTTTATTTAGTTTATTTAGTTTATTTAGTTTATTTAGTTTATTTAGTTTATTTAGTTTATTTAGTTTATTTAGTTTATTTAGTTTATTTAGTTTATTTAGTTTATTTAGTTTAGTTTATTTAGTTTATTTAGTTTATTTAGTTTATTTAGTTTTATTTAGTTTATTTAGTTTATTTAGTTTATTTAGTTTATTTAGTTTATTTAGTTTATTTAGTTTATTTAGTTTATTTAGTTTATTTAGTTTATTTAGTTTATTTAGTTTATTTAGTTTATTTAGTTTATTTAGTTTATTTAGTTTATTTAGTTTATTTAGTTTATTTAGTTTATTTAGTTTATTTAGTTTATTTAGTTTATTTAGTTTATTTAGTTTATTTAGTTTATTTAGTTTTATTTAGTTTATTTAGTTTATTTAGTTTATTTAGTTTATTTAGTTTATTTAGTTTATTTAGTTTATTTAGTTATTTAGTTTATTTAGTTTATTTAGTTTATTTAGTTTATTTAGTTTATTTAGTTTATTTAGTTTATTTAGTTTATTTAGTTTATTTAGTTTATTTAGTTTATTTAGTTTATTTAGTTTATTTAGTTTATTTAGTTTATTTAGTTTATTTAGTTTATTTAGTTTATTTAGTTTATTTAGTTTATTAGTTTATTTAGTTTATTTAGTTTATTTAGTTTATTTAGTTTATTTAGTTTATTTAGTTTATTTAGTTTATTTAGTTTATTTAGTTTATTTAGTTTATTTAGTTTATTTAGTTTATTTAGTTTATTTAGTTTATTTAGTTTATTTAGTTTATTTAGTTTATTTAGTTTATTTAGTTTATTTAGTTTATTTAGTTTTAGTTTTAGTTTATTTAGTTTATTTAGTTTATTTAGTTTATTTAGTTTATTTAGTTTATTTAGTTTATTTAGTTTATTTAGTTTATTTAGTTTATTTAGTTTATTTAGTTTATTTAGTTTATTTAGTTTATTTAGTTTATTTAGTTTATTTAGTTTATTTAGTTTATTTAGTTTATTTAGTTTATTTAGTTTATTTAGTTTATTTAGTTTATTTAGTTTATTTAGTTTATTTAGTTTATTTAGTTTATTTAGTTTATTTAGTTTATTTAGTTTATTTAGTTTATTTAGTTTATTTAGTTTATTTAGTTTATTTAGTTTATTTAGTTTATTTAGTTTATTTAGTTTATTTAGTTTATTTAGTTTATTTAGTTTATTTAGTTTATTTAGTTTATTTAGTTTATTTAGTTTATTTAGTTTATTTAGTTTATTTAGTTTATTTAGTTTATTTAGTTTATTTAGTTTATTTAGTTTATTTAGTTTATTAGTTTATTTAGTTTATTTAGTTTATTTAGTTTATTTAGTTTATTTAGTTTATTTAGTTTATTTAGTTTATTTAGTTTATTTAGTTTATTTAGTTTATTTAGTTTATTTAGTTTATTTAGTTTATTTAGTTTATTTAGTTTATTTAGTTTATTTAGTTTATTTAGTTTATTTTAGTTTATTTAGTTTATTTAGTTTATTTAGTTTATTTAGTTTATTTAGTTTATTTAGTTTATTTAGTTTATTTAGTTTATTTAGTTTATTTAGTTTATTTAGTTTATTTAGTTTATTTAGTTTATTTAGTTTATTTAGTTTATTTAGTTTATTTAGTTTATTTAGTTTATTTAGTTTATTTAGTTTATTTAGTTTATTTTAGTTTATTTAGTTTATTTAGTTTATTTAGTTTATTTAGTTTATTTAGTTTATTTAGTTTTATTTAGTTTATTTAGTTTATTTAGTTTATTTAGTTTATTTAGTTTATTTAGTTTATTAGTTTATTTAGTTTATTTAGTTATTAGTTTATTTAGTTTATTTAGTTTATTTAGTTTATTTAGTTTATTTAGTTTATTAGTTTATTTAGTTTATTTAGTTTATTTAGTTTATTTAGTTTATTTAGTTTATTTAGTTATTTAGTTTATTTAGTTTATTTAGTTTATTTAGTTTATTTAGTTTATTTAGTTTATTTAGTTTATTTAGTTTATTTAGTTTATTTAGTTTATTTAGTTTATTTAGTTTATTTAGTTTATTTAGTTTATTTAGTTTATTTAGTTTATTTAGTTTATTTAGTTTATTTAGTTTATTTAGTTTATTTAGTTTATTTAGTTTATTTAGTTTATTTAGTTTATTTAGTTTATTTAGTTTATTTAGTTTATTTAGTTTATTTAGTTTATTTAGTTTATTTAGTTTATTTAGTTTATTTAGTTTATTTAGTTTATTTAGTTTATTTAGTTTATTTAGTTTATTTAGTTTATTTAGTTTATTTAGTTTATTTAGTTTATTTAGTTTATTTAGTTTATTTTAGTTTATTTAGTTTATTTAGTTTATTTAGTTTATTTAGTTTATTTAGTTTATTTAGTTTATTTAGTTTATTTAGTTTATTTAGTTTATTTAGTTTATTTAGTTTATTTAGTTTATTTAGTTTATTTAGTTTATTTAGTTTATTTGTTTATTTAGTTTATTTAGTTTATTTAGTTTATTTAGTTTATTTAGTTTATTTAGTTTATTTAGTTTATTTAGTTTATTTAGTTTATTTAGTTTATTTAGTTTATTTAGTTTATTTAGTTTATTTAGTTTATTTAGTTTATTTAGTTTATTTAGTTTATTTAGTTTATTTAGTTTATTTAGTTTATTTAGTTTATTTAGTTTATTTAGTTTATTTAGTTTATTTAGTTTATTTAGTTTATTTAGTTTATTTAGTTTATTTAGTTTATTTAGTTTATTTAGTTTATTTAGTTTATTTAGTTTATTTAGTTTATTTAGTTTATTTAGTTTATTTAGTTTATTTAGTTTATTTAGTTTATTTAGTTTATTTAGTTTATTTAGTTTATTTAGTTTAGTAGTTATTAGTTTATTTAGTTTATTTAGTTTATTTAGTTTATTTGTTAGTTTATTTAGTTTATTTTAGTTTATTTAGTTTATTTAGTTTATTTAGTTTATTTAGTTTATTTAGTTTATTTAGTTTATTTAGTTTATTTAGTTTATTTAGTTTATTTAGTTTATTTAGTTTATTTTATTATTTAGTTTATTTAGTTTATTTAGTTTATTTAGTTTATTTAGTTTATTTAGTTATTAGTTTATTTAGTTTATTTAGTTTATTTAGTTTATTTAGTTTATTTAGTTTATTTAGTTTATTTAGTTTATTTAGTTTATTTAGTTTATTTAGTTTATTTAGTTTATTTAGTTTATTTAGTTTATTTAGTTTATTTAGTTTATTTAGTTTATTTAGTTTATTTAGTTTATTTAGTTTATTTTAGTTTATTTAGTTTATTTAGTTTATTTAGTTTATTTAGTTTATTTAGTTTATTTAGTTTATTTAGTTATTTAGTTTATTTAGTTTATTTAGTTTATTTAGTTTATTTAGTTTATTTAGTTTATTTAGTTTATTTAGTTTATTTAGTTTATTTAGTTTATTTAGTTTATTTAGTTTATTTAGTTTATTTAGTTTATTTAGTTTATTTAGTTTATTTAGTTTATTTAGTTTATTTAGTTTATTTAGTTATTTAGTTTATTTAGTTTATTTAGTTTATTTAGTTTATTAGTTATTTAGTTTATTTAGTTTATTTAGTTATTAGTTTATTAGTTTATTTAGTTTATTTAGTTTATTTAGTTTATTTAGTTTATTTAGTTTATTTAGTTTATTTAGTTTATTTAGTTTATTTAGTTTATTTAGTTTATTTAGTTTATTTAGTTTATTTAGTTTATTTAGTTTATTTAGTTTATTTAGTTTATTTAGTTTATTTAGTTTATTTAGTTTATTTAGTTTATTTAGTTTATTTAGTTTATTTAGTTTATTTAGTTTATTTAGTTTATTTAGTTTATTTAGTTTATTTAGTTTATTTAGTTTATTTAGTTTATTTAGTTTATTTAGTTTATTTAGTTTATTTAGTTTATTTAGTTTATTTAGTTTATTTAGTTTATTTAGTTTATTTAGTTTATTTAGTTTATTTAGTTTATTTAGTTTATTTAGTTTATTTAGTTATTTAGTTTATTTAGTTTATTTAGTTTATTTAGTTTATTTAGTTATTTAGTTTATTTAGTTTATTTAGTTTATTTAGTTTATTTAGTTTATTAGTTATTAGTTTATTTAGTTTATTTAGTTTATTTAGTTTATTTAGTTTATTTAGTTTATTTAGTTTATTTAGTTTATTTAGTTTATTTAGTTTATTTAGTTTATTTAGTTTATTTAGTTTATTTAGTTTATTTAGTTTTATTTAGTTTATTTAGTTTATTTAGTTTATTTAGTTTATTTAGTTTATTTAGTTTATTTAGTTTATTTAGTTTATTTAGTTTATTTAGTTTATTTAGTTTATTTAGTTTATTTAGTTTATTTAGTTTATTTAGTTTATTTAGTTTATTTAGTTTATTTAGTTTATTTAGTTTATTTAGTTTATTTAGTTTATTTAGTTTATTTAGTTTATTTAGTTTATTTAGTTTATTTAGTTTATTTAGTTTATTTAGTTTATTTAGTTTATTTAGTTTATTTAGTTTATTTAGTTTATTTAGTTTATTTAGTTTATTTAGTTTATTTAGTTTATTTAGTTTATTTAGTTTATTTAGTTTATTTAGTTTATTTAGTTATTTAGTTTATTTAGTTTATTTAGTTTATTTAGTTTATTTAGTTTATTTAGTTTATTTAGTTTATTTAGTTTATTTAGTTTATTTAGTTTATTTAGTTTATTTAGTTTATTAGTTATTAGTTTATTTAGTTTATTTAGTTTATTTAGTTTATTTAGTTTATTAGTTTATTTAGTTTATTTAGTTTATTTAGTTTATTTAGTTTATTTAGTTTATTTAGTTTATTTAGTTTATTTAGTTTATTTAGTTTATTTAGTTTATTTAGTTTATTTAGTTTATTTAGTTTATTTAGTTTATTTAGTTTATTTAGTTTTATTTAGTTTATTTAGTTTATTTAGTTTATTTAGTTTATTTAGTTTATTTAGTTTATTTAGTTTATTTAGTTTATTTAGTTTATTTAGTTTATTTAGTTTATTAGTTTATTTAGTTTATTAGTTTATTTAGTTTATTTAGTTTATTTAGTTTATTTAGTTTATTTAGTTTATTTAGTTTATTTAGTTTATTTAGTTTATTTAGTTTATTTAGTTTATTTAGTTTATTTAGTTTATTTAGTTTATTTAGTTTATTTAGTTTATTTAGTTTATTTAGTTTATTTAGTTTATTTAGTTTATTTAGTTTATTTAGTTTATTTAGTTTATTTAGTTTATTTAGTTTATTTAGTTTATTTAGTTTATTTAGTTTATTTAGTTTATTTAGTTTATTTAGTTTATTTAGTTTATTTAGTTTATTTAGTTTATTTAGTTTATTTAGTTTATTTAGTTTATTTAGTTTATTTAGTTTATTTAGTTTATTTAGTTTATTTAGTTTATTTAGTTTATTTAGTTTATTTAGTTTATTTAGTTTATTTAGTTTATTTAGTTTATTTAGTTTATTTAGTTTATTTAGTTTATTTAGTTTATTTAGTTTATTTAGTTTATTTAGTTTATTTAGTTTATTTAGTTTATTAGTTTATTTAGTTTATTTAGTTTATTTAGTTTATTTAGTTTATTTAGTTTATTTAGTTTATTTAGTTTATTTAGTTTATTTAGTTTATTTAGTTTATTTAGTTTATTTAGTTTATTTAGTTTATTTAGTTTATTTAGTTTATTTAGTTTATTTAGTTTATTTAGTTTATTTAGTTTATTTAGTTTATTTAGTTTATTTAGTTTATTTAGTTTATTTAGTTTATTTAGTTTATTTAGTTTATTTAGTTTATTTAGTTTATTTAGTTTATTTAGTTTATTTAGTTTATTTAGTTTATTTAGTTTATTAGTTATTTAGTTTATTTAGTTTATTTAGTTTATTTAGTTTATTTAGTTTATTTAGTTTATTTAGTTTATTTAGTTTATTTAGTTTATTTAGTTTATTTAGTTTATTTAGTTTATTTAGTTTATTTAGTTTATTTAGTTTATTTAGTTATTAGTTTATTAGTTTATTTAGTTTATTTAGTTTATTTAGTTTATTTAGTTTATTTAGTTTATTTAGTTTATTTAGTTTATTTAGTTTATTTAGTTTATTTAGTTTATTTAGTTTATTTAGTTTATTTAGTTTATTTAGTTTATTTAGTTTATTTAGTTTATTTAGTTTATTTAGTTTATTTAGTTTTATTTAGTTTATTTAGTTTATTTAGTTTATTTAGTTTATTTAGTTTATTTAGTTTATTTAGTTTATTTAGTTTATTTAGTTTATTTAGTTTATTTAGTTTATTTAGTTTATTTAGTTTATTTAGTTTATTTAGTTTATTTAGTTTATTTAGTTTATTTAGTTTATTTAGTTTATTTAGTTTTATTTAGTTTATTTAGTTTATTTAGTTTATTTATTAGTTTATTTAGTTTATTTAGTTTATTTAGTTTATTTAGTTTATTTAGTTTATTTAGTTTATTTAGTTTATTTAGTTTATTTAGTTTATTTAGTTTATTTAGTTTATTTAGTTTATTTAGTTTATTTAGTTTATTAGTTTATTTAGTTTATTTAGTTTATTTAGTTTATTTAGTTTATTTAGTTTATTTAGTTTATTTAGTTTATTAGTTTATTAGTTATTTAGTTTATTTAGTTTATTCAGTTAGTTTATTTAGTTTATTCAGTTTATTCAGTTTATTTAGTTTATTTAGTTTATTTAGTTTATTTAGTTTATTCAGTTTATTTAGTTTATTAGTTTATTCAGTTTATTCAGTTTATTCAGTTTATTTAGTTTATTTAGTTTATTTAGTTTATTTAGTTTATTTAGTTTATTTAGTTTATTAGTTATTAGTTTATTTAGTTTATTTAGTTTATTTAGTTTATTTAATTTATTTAGTTTATTTAGTTTATTTAGTTTATTTAGTTTATTTAGTTTATTTAGTTTATTTAGTTTATTTAGTTTATAGTTTATTAGTTTATTTAGTTTATTTAGTTTATTTAGTTTATTTAGTTTATTTAGTTTATTTAGTTATTTAGTTTATTTAGTTTATTTAGTTTATTTAGTTTATTTAGTTTATTTAGTTTATTAGTTTATTTAGTTTATTTAGTTTATTTAGTTTATTTAGTTTATTTAGTTATTAGTTTATTTAGTTTATTTAGTTTATTTTAGTTTATTTAGTTTATTTAGTTTATTTAGTTATTTATTTAGTTTATTTAGTTTATTAGTTTATTTAGTTTATTTAGTTTATTTAGTTTATTTAGTTTATTTAGTTTATTTAGTTTATTTAGTTTATTTAGTTTATTTAGTTTATTTAGTTTATTTAGTTTATTTAGTTTATTTAGTTTATTTAGTTTATTTATTTAGTTTATTTAGTTTATTTAGTTTATTTAGTTTATTTAGTTTATTTAGTTTATTTAGTTTATTTAGTTTATTTAGTTTATTTAGTTTATTTAGTTTATTTAGTTTATTTAGTTTATTTAGTTTATTTAGTTTATTTAGTTTATTTAGTTTATTTAGTTTATTTAGTTTTATTTAGTTTATTTAGTTTATTTAGTTTTATTTAGTTTATTTAGTTTATTTAGTTTATTTAGTTTATTTAGTTTATTTAGTTTATTTAGTTTATTTAGTTTATTTTAGTTTATTTAGTTTATTTAGTTTATTTAGTTTATTTAGTTTAGTTTATTTAGTTTATTTAGTTTATTTAGTTTATTGTAGAAAAATGATTCCTATATTTATGATATCAAGCGATGAGATACTTAAATAAACAAACCTTTTACAAAAATAAAATTACTGTTTAATTATAACAACAATAACTTTGTGCAAATTTAACAAATAGGTGTTTTAATACACCTGATACCATTGAACAGTTAAAAAAAAAAACTAATATTTATCCTACTACACCTACTGACAAAATAACTCTTGTTAATAAAAATTATCCAAATCTAATAATTATTGTTCTTGTTAGATTTGGCTACAACTTTATAAAGAGTCAAACTCTAAACTATAATTATTATTATTAGAAATAACAACTTGTTATGACTGTCTATGCATAATTACATCAATACATAAAATGTTTTTATAAATACCGTATACACATTAAGGTATCACTGCTGTGTCTATGTCACACTATTTCGATCGCCAACAAACTTCGTAAACTTTCTTTTTCTTTTCCTCCTCCAATATTTCCTCAAATAAGTATTTCCTTTTACAATGAATCGTGAACAAATTTGTTTATTTAAGTCTCCTGCATTCGTACATCTTTACATTTATAATTTTATTCCAAAATTTTTCTTGACATTTTTTTTTTAAAATTCAAAATTGATTAACTTTCAAACTGACTTTTTTTTACAACCTTTTTTATCTAGAAACCATTTTTTCTATATCTTAGTCTGCTTCTCTTAAGACTTCTTACATTATTTTTATGATACAGGGTTATTAATTTATTACTCTTATTATTGTTATCATCATTATTATTACTATGGTTATTATTATTATTATTATTAATTTATTTCATTATTTTAGAACACAGGGTGTTTTGATAACATATCAATATATATATATATATATATATATATATATATATATATATATATATATATATATATATTTAACCTTAGCACTATCTTGCTTCCATATATGGGACTCATCACATTACATTTTGCTTCCCCGACTATATTGATTCCGTATATCGGAAGCAATATAGTTTTTGTCCATTTTCTCTGTTAAAAATGATCATAGCGACTCCTAATAAATAAAGATGATACCGTTGTGTTCTTCTTATTTATATGTTACATTTTTGTATCGTTCTTCCACCTCTAACATGCTCAAATGACAATTCCAGAGGAGTCAATATAGTTAGTAAAGTAACAAATAATATACAAAAAAAAGTTCCGAGTTTTTCCGCTAGAGCCCCAAATAATATACATTTACCTATATACGCTCTAGAGTTTACGCACTATATTGATTCCAACTATTGGCAACGCTGTATTATATTTTTAACTGCTAACGTTTTATTGTTCTCCATGTATTGTGTAGTTTGGATCTGAGATTCACGGCCCTCAGCTCATTTCGGATGTGTTAAGTTTTAAAAAGTGTTGAATTAATAACAAATAATAATAAATAATAATAAATAATAATAAATAATAATAAATAATAATAAATAATAATAAATAATAATAAATAATAATAAATAATAATAAATAATAATAAATAATAATAAATAATAATAAATAATAATAAATAATAATAAATAATAATAAATAATAATAAATAATAATAAATAATAATAAATAATAATAAATAATAATAAATAATAATAAATAATAATAAATAATAATAAATAATAATAAATAATAATAAATAATAATAAATAATAATAAATAATAATAAATAATAATAAATAATAATAAATAATAATAAATAATAATAAATAATAATAAATAATAATAAATAATAATAAATAATAATAAATAATAATAAATAATAATAAATAATAATAAATAATAATAAATAATAATAAATAATAATAAATAATAATAAATAATAATAAATAATAATAAATAATAATAAATAATAATAAATAATAATAAATAATAATAAATAATAATAAATAATAATAAATAATAATAAATAATAATAAATAATAATAAATAATAATAAATAATAATAAATAATAATAAATAATAATAAATAATAATAAATAATAATAAATAATAATAAATAATAATAATAATATTAATAATAAAAAATAATAATAAATTATGATGGTTGATGAATAATAGGTTAATGGATAATTGGATGATGGATGAGAGATGATGGAAGATGGATGATGGATGATGGACGATGGACGATGGACGATGGACGATGGACGATGGACGATGGACGATGGACGATGGACGATGGACGATGGACGATGGACGATGGACGATGGACGATGGACGATGGACGATGGACGATGGACGATGGATGATGGATGATGGATGATGGATGATGGATGATGGATGATGGATGATGGATGATGGATGATGGATGATGGATGATGGATGATGGATGATGGATGATGGATGATGGATGATGGATGATGGATGATGGATGATGGATGATGGATGATGGATGATGGATGATGGATGATGGATGATGGATGATGGATGATGGATGATGGATGATGGATGATGGATGATGGATGATGGATGATGGATGATGGATGATGGATGATGGATGATGGATGATGGATGATGGATGATGGATGATGGATGATGGATGATGGATGATGGATGATGGATGATGGATGATGGATGATGGATGATGGATGATGGATGATGGATGATGGATGATGGATGATGGATGATGGATGATGGATGATGGATGATGGATGATGGATGATGGATGATGGATGATGGATGATGGATGATGGATGATGGATGATGGATGATGGATGATGGATGATGGATGATGGATGATGGATGATGGATGATGGATGATGGATGATGGATGATGGATGATGGATGATGGATGATGGATGATGGATGATGGATGATGGATGATGGATGATGGATGATGGATGATGGATGATGGATGATGGATGATGGATGATGGATGATGGATGATGGATGATGGATGATGGATGATGGATGATGGATGATGGATGATGGATGATGGATGATGGATGATGGATGATGGATGATGGATGATGGATGATGGATGATGGATGATGGATGATGGATGATGGATGATGGATGATGGATGATGGATGATGGATGATGGATGATGGATGATGGATGATGGATGATGGATGATGGATGATGGATGATGGATGATGGATGATGGATGATGGATGATGGATGATGGATGATGGATGATGGATGATGGATGATGGATGATGGATGATGGATGATGGATGATGGATGATGGATGATGGATGATGGATGATGGATGATGGATGATGGATGATGGATGATGGATGATGGATGATGGATGATGGATGATGGATGATGGATGATGGATGATGGATGATGGATGATGGATGATGGATGATGGATGATGGATGACAAATGATGAATGATGAATGTTATATGATGGATGATAAGTGGATGTATGATGGATGATTGAATGATGAATGATTGGATGATTGCATATTGGATGATTGGATAATGGATAATTGGATGATTAATTGAGGGATAATTGAAGATGAATGATATGTCATGAGCGATGAATGGTGGATTATGAATGATAGATTATAGGATGATTTATGATGAAGGAAGGATGATGGACGATCGAGGAAGAATGATGGACGATCGAGGAAGAATGATGGATGGATGATGGATTATGATTGATAATTGGATGATGGATAATAGTTGATAAATAATTGGTTGATGTATGATGGATGATAAATGATTGATGATGAATGATAAGTGATGGATGATGGATGAGCAATTGTCAATGACGGATGATGGATGTTGACGAAAGACAGATGTTAAATGATGGATGACGGCTGATAGATAATAGATAATGGATAATTAGATGATAGATAATTGGATGATGTAAACTTGGATGATGTAAACTTGGATGATGGATAATGGATGATGAATGATGGATGATGCATGATGGATGAGCGATGGTCAATGATGGATGTTGACGGATGACATATGTTAAATAATGGATGACGGCCGATGGATAGTCAATGATGGATGTTGACGGATGACATATGTTAAATGATGGATGACGGCCGAAGGATAGTAAATGATGGATGATTGGATGATGGATAATTGGATGGTGGATGGTTGGTGGTAGATGATTGGGTAAAGGATTATAATGGATGTCGGATGAGATGTTGATGATGGATTATGATGGATGTTGAATGACGGATGTAAAGTGATGGATGACGAATGATGGAGAATAAATAATGGATGATTGGATGATGGATAATTGGATGATGAATGGTTGGTAGTAGATGATTGGATGATGGATTATAATGGATGTCAGATGAGATGATGATGGATGTTGGATGACGGATGTTAAGTGATGAATGACGGATGATGGATAATGGATAATTGTTTGATGGAATATTGACCTGGAATATTGATGGTTGATTAGATGGTAGATGATTGAATGACAGATGATTGATGACGAATAACGAATACCTAACCTGGGCGGCCTGAAGCCATCGTAGTTTGCTTTGAAAAGAACATTACATAAAATTATTAAAATTAAAAAAATTGTAACTCATTTACCTTATTTGTGTGGCCTGGAGCCATATACAGTAACTCGCTATGACTCCAGGCCGCACAGGTTAGGTAAATTAGTTTAAGTTTTTTTTTTTAAATAAGAATACTAGCATATTTTGTTATGCCTTAATTAGTCCCACTTTATTTATATTGGTCGCTAATTCTCATGTATTTGTCTCGGCGCAAATTTGTCCCGGGCGAAATTGTTTTGCGCTAAAATAGATCAGTTTCTAAAATGTAAGAGAGACGGAGCTACACTTCAAACATTCTCTACGTAGGTGTCGTTGGAACATATCTTGTTCGTTTCGCGCTATTCTGTCTGCGCCATTTTGTCCTGCACTCTTTTATCCTGCGCTATTTTGTGCTGCGCTGTTTTGTCATGGAGCCAATATTCACACTTTTATTACTTTTTAACTAGTTTTGATTATTTTATGTATCTGTTCCACTACGTCAGTGTTATTTGGGAATATTTCAGTTGCAGTTTTTTTAGTTATTCCTGTTCTCAACACATTTAATATTTAATTTAACGTTTTTTTTGCATTTAAAAATATCTTAAAAATGTGTTTAATATATTTTATAAGTAAAAAATTAAAATTAGTTTTTATAGAATTAATTTTTAACCGACCTCAAAAAAAGAGGAGGTTCTCAATTCGTCGTAATATTTTTTTTTATTTATGTATGTTCAGCGATAATTCTATAACACGGTGTCCGATTTCAATAAATAATTCTTATTTTGTTAGAAAGGGGGGTACTTAAGGGGTGGTCTCATATAAATTTGGTCAAAATTTAATAATTGGGTCCATGAAAAAATCCTCAAATTCTTAATTTTTTATGTATATTTAGCGGTAATTCTTTACCACCTTGTCCGATTTCTATGATTCTTTTTTTGTTAGTAAGGGGGTATCTCAGGGGTGATCCCATATAAATTTGCTTAAGATGCGGTTATGGCATCTGCACGATTTTGAAAATTACTTTTAATACTTAAGTTTATTTAATAACAGAGAAACAAAAGTAAAACTCTCAGTAAATATTACAACAAACATTTGTAATGACTAAAATTAAAACTAATAAAAGTTAATAATTAAAATAAATACTCTGTAAAAGAAAACGATAATAAATTCACTAAAACGAGGTACAATAGGTAATAAACTGGAAATTATGATTTGTTTGATGCGACTAAAATGCTAAATTAAAGAAGATACCACACCAAACTTATAGAAACATTATTTCAATCTTGTTTCCTTAAATTTTTTTAAACATTTCCTTATTTTACTATTTAACAAATTTTGGCATGAGTTATTGTTTCTTTAGGGAGACTTGACAACATTGCAGGATGCAGTAAAGTCGTGTTTATAAATATACGGAAGTAATATGGTTGCAAAATGTAATATTATATACTTCCTGGAATCAAAATAGTTAGCGAATTGAAAGGATGCAATATAGCTTCATAATGTAAAAAAACGTATATTTATTTTTTAAGATTTCACACTCAAAATAAGGTTCCATGTATAATTTTTTTAACAGATTCAATATACGCTTTAAAAAATGCGCAAAACAAGTGTTTTCTGCAAGACGCAATAAGTGTGTTTTATGAAAGGAAGCAAAATAGCCGCAAGCTGTATATATATATATATATATATATATATATATATATATTTACATCTCTGTATCATTGAAGCGTCCCGATAAAGATGCGCTTTAAAGCGCCCATGTCTGTTTACCCTTGATCTACTTATTTTAGACATATATACTCGTTGCTGTTGGAAGAAGCAGCTTAAATTAGGCGGATAACATTAAATTGAATGGAAAACACAAATCGTTACTTTTACTTTATCGACACCTGGGCGTCATTTCAATTGATACACATTGCAGCGTCACCAATATTCAAATTTACGTATATTTGACCGCTTTTGTGGCGTCAATTAGCGTTTTGCGGTGTTGTCATATATTTAAATGATAGGCAGTTTAAGTTTTTGTTTAACTGTGTTAAAGATATATTTTGATACATAACGATAGACCTGCAGAGCGTTAATTTATCATTTCGGTAGCGCAGAGAGTGCGGCAGAAAGTGAATAATTTAGTTATGCAATATTGATTGTAATTTAATTCTGATTGTTTTTAATTATTAAAATTATTATTATTATTATTATTATTGTTTTTTTCTAAGAATAATATTTCATTAAAAGTTATTGACGTTTCAAAATTTTGCCAGCCTTTTCATGCAGAATTCTGTGGTGTAGAATTGATAAATAAAAATTATGCCTTAGTAACAGTGTACAGATCCTCCTCCCATGGGGACATACCAATATTCAAAACGTATTTTCTAAATTTAATTATTTATATAAAAAATTTAAAAACCTAATTTTTATCGGTGATTTTAATATTATAATAGTTTAAATTAGCATTCGCTTGATTTAATTATTATATTAAATATGTATGGTATGAAACATTACATCACAGTTCCAACTAGAATAACTCCCACTTCTAAATCATGTTTGGGCAATATTATTTCCAATATAAATCCGGAAGTTATAATATCAAAAGTCATTGATGCCGACATAGCCGACCATTTGAATTTATTTTTGGAGATAAAAGACTTTAATATTTTAAGTGATACCAGTTATGTCAACAAAAGATTTATTAATGAACGTACAATTTTACAGTTCGCAGAAAATTTATCTGAAATTAGTTGGCATGGACTAGAAATGGGAAATTACTGCTCCCAGGAGATTTGTAATATAATATTTACCATTCTATGTCCTATTGTAGATCTATGCTTTTCCATAAAAAAAATTCGCAGTGGTGACAAAAAGATTTTGTGGTTTAATGAGGAACTGCGGGTACAGCGAAATCAAGTATTTCAAAACAAATCTAGATTCAAAAAAACCAATTCGTTAGAAGATTGAAGACTATATTCTGAATCGCGCAAAAACTATAGGAGGTCAATTAGATTAGAGAAACGTAACGCTTACAATAAAAGAATAGCTGCATCAGAAAATAAAAATAAAACAATCTGGAATATTGTAAACGCAGAAAGAAAATCCAACAACAAATCATCCAGTACATCGAATCTAACATCTGAAGACTTCAATGTAGCAGAGAAGGTTATTCAAACAATCGAAAACGATAATAATATTTCCTCTAATGATTTTATTAAAATGACACCGAAGCCCCCGTATTCGTTTTTTATGGGTCCAGTCTCTGAATCTGACGTAAGAGAGGCTATACTTCATATTAAAAATACGCCATGCACGGATTACTATGGCCTCAGTAGTCCCATGATTAAGGCCTCTATAGAATCCCTCATTAAACCACTTAATATTTTATATAACCAATGCATAATCGAAGGAAATTGGCCTAACCAACTTAAAATTAGTAAGGTATTGCCACTTTTTAAAAAAGGTGATTCTAATGATGCTGATAATTATAGGCCAATTGCCATTACACCTGTTATCGGTAAGATATTTGAAGTAAAGCTAAAAGAGAAATTAGTTAACTATTTTGAAAATAAAAATTTATTCTCGCCAGCCCAATTTGGGTTTAGAAGGCATAGATCTACAATAGGAGCAGTCGCAAAAGTAATTGATTACATAGTCGGTGGCTTTGACGAGGGCTCGAGTACTACTGCGGTATTATGTGACCTCACTAAGGCCTTCGACTGTGTAAGCATTGATATTATTTTGGAAAAAATGGAGTACTATGGCATAAGGGGAAAGGAACTTGCCTTATTTTTTTCATATCTGACGAACAGATTACAGTGCGTGTTTCTCGATAATGTGGAGTCACAATTGGCTCCCATTTTAAGAGGGGTTCCACAGGGATTTGTATTGGGCCCTGTTCTATTTCTAATATATATTAATGACTTACCGCGTATCATGAAACACTGTACTAGTGTTATGTTCGCAGATGATACGACTATCCTATCCAAAGATGACACGATCTCGAGCAGAACTTGTTTACCGTCCTCTAATGAATGGTTTGCTGCAAACGATTTAAAGTTAAATAATGTCAAAACTCAAAACGTTACTTTTTCATCTAGTAAAGTCAAAGTAGCTGGGTCAGTAAACCTGCTAGGAGTAATGCTCGATGCCGGTTTAAATTGGTCGCACCATGTAGACAATGTCTGTTCGAAATTGGCGTCCCAAATTTTTGCACTCAGGCAAATATCGAGTTTTTCAGAAAAATCAGTACTAAGAACAGTCTATTATGCAATCATACATAGCCATCTGAATTATGGTGTCATGTTCTGGGGCGGCAGTTATCACTCTCAGAAGGCTTTTATTCTCCAAAAAGCTGCCTTGAGGATCATTGACGGTGCAGAACTCGACATGCTATTTAAAAGGTACGTGATTCTTCCATTGCCTTGTCTGTATATACTGGAATCATTAAAAGAAATTTTTAAAAAACGTAATTCATTGGATTCCAATAATAATTATCATAGCTACAATACAAGGAATGCAGAGAGTCTAGTTCCTTTTAAATCAAGAATTTGCCTGACGCATAATAATAAGTTGGATTTGGCCCTTTATAATCAATTCGTTAAATGTCATAGGGATATCAATACCATTCAGTGGTAGAGTCCCTGCCTGCGGACATAATGGTTCCAGGTTCGAATTCCACCGTTGGCCGGGATTTTTTTATTTAATTAATTTATTTAAAATTAATTCTGATGCCTAGGTAGGATTTCCTACTCGACCACTCATTGTCGGGTTCTAATTAACAGTGCTGTTCCTAAAGTGGCGCTGGGAAACAATAATAAAGCCTGCACAGAAACGAGGCGATATAACCATTAGTAGTTGAAGCCGATGACATCATATAATAATAATAATAATAATAATTTGATTTTTTCCTAATCAATCCCCCTTACTCCTCCTATTTGCAATCAGATTTCTTTTAAATCAATAATCTTTGTCCCCTTACAGAGCAATTTCATGATGATATCATGTTTCGTTTTTGACTTATGATTTTTTTTAACTTCCCTTCAACCCCCCATTTTTTATTAGATTTTTTTATAATCGATAGGCTTTGTCCTCTTATAAATCTTGATTTTTATTAAAAATGTTAAGTTGATATTTTTTTTCTTTTTTATTTTTTTAAGTTTCCCCCCTGAACCTCCCATTTTAAATCGGATTTTTTTTAATCAATGGTCTTTGTCCCCTTATAGAGCTTGATTTTCCTAAAAATTTCATTTCGATATCATGTTTCGTTTTTGATTTATGATTTTTTTAACCCCCCCTTAAATCCCACACTTTTTTCAATAGGCTTTGTCCACTTATAGAGTTTCATTTTTTTTAAAACGTTCAAGTTAATATTGTTTTTCAATTTTGATATGATTTATTTTTAGGTTTCAACCCCTCCCCCTTCCTTAATTCACACATTTTTAATTGTATTTTTTTTAATTAATAGTCTTTGTCCCCTTATAGAGCTTGATTTTTCTGAAAATTTCATGTTGATATCATGCTTCGTTTTTGATTTATGATTTTTAAGTTTCAACCCCTCATAAACCACCCATTTTTTATCAAAATTTATTTCTTAATCATTAGACATCGCCAACTTATAAACTTTGATTTTTCTTAAAAATTTCAAGTTGTTATTGTTTTTCAATTTTGATTTATGATTTTTTTTTTAAATTTCACCCCCCTTCCCCTTAAATCCCTAATTTTTATTCGTTTTTTTTTTAATCAATAGCCTTTGTCTTCTTATAGAGCTTGATTTTTCTTAAAAACTTCATGTTGTTATCATGTTTCTGTTTTAACTTATGATTTTTTATATTTTAACCCCCCTTAAACCCTCATTGTTTTTTAGATTTTTTCATAATCAACAGACTTTGTTTACTTATAGAGTTTGATTTTTCTTAAAAATATCAAGTTGTTTTTCGTTTCTGATTTATGATTTTTTTTGAACACTTTTAACCAGATTGTTTCAAAATCAATATGCTTCGTCCCCTTATAGAGCTTGATTTTTTCTTAAAATTGATTTTTCCTAAAAATTTCAAGTTGATATTGTTTTTCGATTTTGATTTATAATGTTTTTTTAAGTTTCCACCCCCACCCTTATATCCCCCATTTTTAATCAGATTTTTTTTCATAATCAATATTCGGTGTCCCCTCATAGAGCTTGATTTATAGACTTTGATTTTTCCTAAAAAAGTTGATATTATTTTTCAATTTTGATTTATATTTTTTTCAAATCCACCCCCCCTCCCTTTAAAGTTCCAATTTTTATTCGTTGTATTTTAATTAATAGCCTTTGTCTTCTTATAGAGCTTGATTTTTCTAAAAAAACTTCATGTTGATATGTTTCGGTTTTGACTTATGATTTTTTAAAGTTTTAACTCCCCTTAAACCCCCCCATTGTTTATTAGATTTTTTTCATAATCAACACATTTTGTCCACTTATAGAGTTTGATTTTTCTTAAAAATTTCAAGTTGATATTGTTTTTCGTTTTTGATTTACGATTTTTTGAATTTTCAATCCCCTTTAAACGCTCACAAAAAATGACTGACGGACGGACGGCTTCTTGAGAGAAATTTTATAATATACTAAGACTTCTACCAGGCCAACTAAGATTATTATATCAACTTTAATTTATTTTACATTAGCTTCCAAAGCAACGATGCCAAGTCAGTGGACGCTCTAGAATCGAATGGGTATCAAGGAAATCGTATACTTTCTATATACATCAGCGCTGCAAGTGCCTCTGGTAGTAATAGTATTGAACTAAAGTATACGCGAGCCGTATTATTTTCATGCATTTTTTCATCATTTTGGCGTCTCTCAAAAATTTTGCCATCACGTTTCTGACGTCATTATAGACCTCTGGAAAAATTTTTAATGGGCACCGTCTTAGAGCGTCTATATACGGACGCTCTAAATACCTGGACGCTCCAATGAATGCGATTTAAGAATGTACGGACGCTCTATCTATAGTAAGATATATATATATATATATATATATATATATATATATATATATATATATATATATATATATATATATATATATATATATATATATATATATATATATATATATACTTATATTTAAACTTTTTTCGCTTTGCGAATTAACTTGATTTAGTTATAGAACATAATATTATATAGTTAAATATCATCAAGTGGTGATAGGATATACAGGGTGGTCACTTTTTTAATGAGATTGTATTAGTAATTTCCAAACCATACTAGTTAGAAAATCGGTTAAATGGAGAAAAAGTTGCCGAAGCTTAATCTAGCGGTGAAAATTAATCGAAAATAGCAGGCCCGGCTCTTGAGATATTTCGATAAAAGAAAATTCGATCTTTTCGGTTTTTTGGTTATCGTTCATTTATTTTCAGAACTACTAAAAAATATTTTAAAGGTTTTTTATTTGATAGTAAATTTTCTTTGATTTGACGTTTTCATATTTTGCATCCAACGTTTCGTATTCTCCAGATTACCCTCAACTTATTTTTTTTGAATATGGACCTGGATATTTTATAACATTATTTGAAATAACTTTTTGTCCTGTATCCAGCGGTGTATTACACAATGACATTCAATGACGGTTTTTGGGTAATATGGACCGTAATCCAAATTTTATTTAATTTACGCTTCGTTTCAGCCATCTTTAGTTGAATCAACATGTCATGCTCCTCGATAAAAACATAAAATGAATTCTTACAAAATTTATGTAATTTTTCGAAAATTAAACAATTCATCAACAACAACAATAGTATTGTAGAAATTTTAAAACGCAATTAATGATAATAAAAAGAAATTCAGTTTTTGTTAGTCATAATCAAATTATTTGAAAATATCAATAAAATGAATTGAGTAATTGTTCAAAATGCCTGCCATCTTCTTCAATACATTTAGCAATTCTGATATTCATATTTCTTATGCTATTGCTTATTTCTTCTTCTTCTTGGATATCTTCCAATGCATCTTTAATCTTTTCGCGAAGAATCTCAATTGTTGCATTTGGTGTATTATTTATTTTTGAGACGTCCCCACAAATAAAAATCTAATGGATTCAGATCTGGCGATCTGGCAGGCCACGCCACTGGACCTCTTGTTCCAATCCATGAATTGGGAAAAGTCTGATTCAAATAATCCGTGACCATTCTTGAATTGTGTGGACTACATCCATCTTGTTGGAACCATATTTCGTTAAGACGATACTCTAAAGGAAGATCATCTAACATATCCTGCAGTATATCTAAATATTTTTCTGCAGTAAGGTTTCCGTCAATAAAGTATGGTCCCAGTAATTTATTATTTAACAAACCGCACCACATATTCAAAGAGAAACGATATTAATGTCTCACTTCTTGGATTAGGTGAGGATTTTCCGTGGCATAAAAATGTTTATTTCTTCGATTGAACATACCAGAATTTGTAAATGTTGTTTCGTCTCCCCAAATGATATTGTGTGCAAAGTTGTTATTAATTCTTACCTTTTGTTTAAACCAATTACAAAATCGCAATCTTCTTTCAGGATCATTACGATATAGTTTTTGTACAGCTTGGTATTTGTAATCATGGTATCCGCGTCTCTTGATTATCTTATTACAGCACTTTTTGATCAGTTACATTCACCTGCAATAGTCCTCGACCTAACTCCTGGATTTATTCGAATTTGAGCTAAGACATTAATATCGTTGACTGGCTCCTTTCTTCGAACATACGGAACTCTAGCTTTATCGAATGTATTATGTTCGATAAGAGTTGTAGACAAACGCCGAAAAATTTTTATATTTGGTTGCATTCTGTCGGGATATAAATCCTTGTACCTTTGGTTTGCTCTGAACGAATTTCTGTTCAGTTTGATGTATAATTCGTACATATCTCGTCTTTCTTCTGCAGTGTATCTTACCATATTGAAGTTAGACTGGGTACCAAGAAACACACAAAAAACTTTTGAACAATGAGAAACTTTCGTAAAGCAATAAAGAACAACATAATAATAATAATAATGTGACAGTTCTTGTAATATGGATTGTTTTCACGGCCTACTATATTTTATAACAAGTAAGATGATATTAGTTTAAAATCATATTAATTGCTGTGCCAGTAATAAAATAATATTTTGCCTTCAAATTTGGTAGGTATGTATTGTCAAAAATAGAATCGAGAATATCTTTTAATCATTTATCTTATCAAAACATACTTTTTAATAGTCGAATAATTGAATAATTATTAATTCTCATTTATTTTTTCCTAATTATAATCACTTTATCTTCGAAGTATTATACACTGAAAAAATTAACGCTGATTATAAATTCAATACAGATGATCCGTACCAATAAAATTTGGATTACGGTCCATATTACCCAAAAACTGTCAGTGAATGCCATTGTGTAATACACCGCTGGATGCAGGATAAAAAGTTATTTCAAATAATGTTATAAAATACCCAGGCCCATATTTAAAAAAAAAAAAGTTGATGGTGGTCTGGAGAATACGAAACGTTGGATGCAAAATATGAAAACGTCAAATCAAAGAAAATTTACTATCAAATAAAAAAACCTTAAAAATATTTTTTAGTAGTTCTGAAAATAAATGAACGATAACCAAAAAACCAAAATGATCGAATTTCCTTTTATCGAAATATCTCAAGAACCGTGCCTGCTATTTTCGATTAATTTTCACCGCTAGATTATGCTTCGAGATACGAAACTTTTTCTCCATTTAACCGACTTTCTAACAAGTATGGTTTGGAAATTACTAATACAATCTCATTAAAAAAGTGGCCACCCTGTATCACTTCTAGGTTATTATTAATTATTAGGTATTTTTAGGGCATATTTAGGTAATATAGTTTTTTAAACACTTTTTCGAGTGATTTTTTTTATTTTTGCACCATTGGGTGGGGTGGCGCTTTGCTTCTTTTGTTAATACCTAAATAAAATGGAAGTCAATAGATTATTGAGCGACGAATTAACGTACGAGCTCTCGATAAGGAATTTACCCATCGGTGGTAGAGTCGCGGAAAAGCGTGAAATTTTGCGCGATATTCTCAGAGAGGAGAAATCTGGTCAAAGACAACCACCTTTAGCCGTTAATACAGAACCATCTTTCGAACTGTCCACGTGTGCAAGTAAAGAGGATTTGGAAAAAAATATTGGGTGGATATTCGCCGAAGAACTCAAGGTTCTCAGGAAAGAGTAATCAATTATATTTCTGTAATGGAAAATTTGTTTAAGAAACTGACTTCTCCTCCACCAGAAGAACAACGCGTGCAACTCATTAGACGGAATATGCTTCGCTATATACAAACAGGTTTATCTCTTCGTTCTGTTAATAGTTTAAGTGAATTGATTCACTAAACATATAGAGGAAACTGAATCACGAATCAGGCAGTTCTGTCCACCACCGACGAACCCCCGATTATTGGTAGAACCTGATTTTGCATATAAAAAGCCGTCTAATCCTGCCTTTAATAACAGAGTCGACTTAGCACCGATAAAAGAACCAGCAACTTCAGTTGAGGCACGAAGCCAAGCTACTTGTTGGAATTGTGGTTCTACCGACCATAAATTCAGGAAATGTAACAAGTCCAAAAAGGTGTTTTGTTTCAAATGTGGACGATCAAACGTTACAACAAAATCTTGTACAGTGTGTTCAAAAAACCTGCAGCGTCCTGTGCAGTAGGCCAACTGACAGGGAATTTTATTGAACCGGTCATACCACCGAATGAGTTAGCAATTCTAAAATATATTTTAGCTCACGCCAAGGGCGATAAACGTCCTTATTTGAATGTATCTATTCTCGAAAAGGACATACTGGGATTGCTTGATAGTGGTGCATCGCGAACGATAATGGGTTTACCCGGTTGGGAGATGTTTAAATGTGTGTCTTAGATTGATTCCAAAAACAGAACGTCTTGTATTGTAGCCTCTGGTGAGATTTGTGAGAGTATTGGTTCTTTCTCTGTGCCGGTTCGTCTACGTGATCAAGTACGAATCTTGGATATAATTATTGTTCCTTCCGTTCCACACAAGTTAATCCTGGGAATCGACTTTTGGACTCAAATGGATATTGTTCCTGACTTATTTAACGGTGAATGGCATTTTAGGAGTAGCGAAGAGGTCAACAGTCTTCATACATCAGGAATTCAGGATATTGACTCTCTTAATGATGAACAACGTACTCTTCATCAGTCTGTTATAGATGAAGCCTTTGAAGCTATGGGAGATAATGTAATTGGTCATACCACTGTAGTGGAGCACGTAATTCATACCGATTCACCACCTATAAAACAACGATACTACCATTTATCTCCTGCTCTCCAAAAAGTAGTTAATACAGAATTGGATGCTATGCTGAAAAAGGGAATTGTGGAACCATCGAATTCTTCATGGTCTTCACCTATAGTCATGGTTAAGCAAAAGGAAAAGTGGAGATTTTGTATCAACTATAAGCGATTGAACGCAATAAGTAAACCTGATGCTTACCCAATACCTTACGTGAGCGCTATACTGGATAAGCTACGAGATGCAAAATATTTGTCTACCATCGATATAAAGAGTGCTTACCATCAAATTTCCGTGGCAAAGGAGTCTATGTCTTTGACGGCATTTACAGTTCCAAATAGGGGACTATTTCATTTCACCCGAATGCCATTTGGTTTACATTCATCTCCAGCGATTTGGCAGCGAACAATTGATTCCATATTGCGTCCAGAATAAAACAATCACACCTTTGTTTATCTAGATGATATTATCATCTGCACCTCATCCTTTGAGGAACATTTAAAAGTATTACGTATTGTGCTCAAACGCCTACTTGATGCAGGTCTTACCCTTAATAAGGAAAAATCTTTATTCTGTCGTCAGGAATTAAAATATCTTGGCTACGTGATCAATAAGTCAGGTCTTCTTGTTGATCCTGAGAAAGTGGATGCCATTTTGAAGATTCCTACTCCTCGTACTGTAGCCGAAGTTCGAAGAATCGTAGGAATGGCTTCATGGTATCGGAGATTTATACCGTCCTTCTCCATTCTGGCGTCTCCACTGACTCGGTTGACGCAGAAAAATGTAGCATTTATGTGGGATTCCTCTTGTGAAGAAGCCCTGGGAAAAATAAAGGAGCTTCTGGTTTCAGCACCGATACTTTCTTGCCCGGATTTTATTCTTCCCTTTGTAGTTGAGACAGATGCAAGTAACTATGGTCTTGGAGCCACACTCTCCCAACGACATCCTGATGGAGATCACGTAATCGCTTATCTCAGCCGCTCTCTCACCAAAAATGAGAGGAAATTTTCGACAACTGAAAAGGAATGTCTGGCAGTTCTTTTTGCTGTTGAAAAACTAAGGCCACACTTAGAGGGTAGCAAATTTTTGTCGTAATCACAGACCACTACAGCCTAAAATGGCTGTTTGGCATAAAGGATCCGGTTGGCCGAATAGCAAGATGGGGCTTAAGGCTTCAGGCGTACGATTTTAAAATAGTGCATAGAAAAGGTAAGGAACACCTAGTTTAGACGCACTTTCACGAGCAGTACCATGCGTTGATTCCATAGTTCCTTCTTTTAATGTTTCTCAGAAATCTCCAGATAACTGTTGGATCAAGTCCAAACTTCTCCAAATAAATATCCACTATGGCTGGTAGAAGATGGCAAGCTCTATCGTAATTTAAAATCTAAATATCCCGATTTAAGTCTTTCTGAGTGGTTAGTAGTTGTTCCTCAAGATTAGAGATCTCAAATTATTAAGAGTCATCACGATCCTCCGACTTACGGTCACCTAGGTGTTTCGAAAACATTTAGCAGGATAAGCCAAAAATTTTATTGGCCAAAGATGCGCACAGATGTAGCTCGCTATATCCAAAAATGTACTACATGTCAGCGCATTAAACCGGAACAAAAACTACCCATGGGCCAAATGCGCTCTGCTCAGCCAACGGCATCACGTCCGTGGGAATTGGTCAGTACGGACTAAGTGGGTCCTTTACCCCGCACTACTACTGGTTTTTCTTATATTAACAGTATTAGATTGTTTTAGTAAATACATTTTAGCATATCCATTAAGGTCTGCTACGGCTTCAAATATAGTTAAAATACTCGAAAATGAAGTTTTCCTTGTATACGGTGTACCAAGGAGAATAATTGCTGACAACGGTGTCCCATTTCGAAGTCATGCTTTCTCCGAATTAATGACGAAATATAAGGTCCACATCAAGTTTACTGCTTTATATCACCCACAGGCAAATCCTGTTGAACGCGTACATCGTGTTATTAAGACCATGTTAACAGCATATGTATCCGAAGATCAAAGGCACTGGGACCAAGTTTTATCAAAAGTGACTTGCGCTCTAAGGTGTTCCGAATTTAATTAATTTTGGTCGAGAAATTAATTTATCAGGCTCTGAGGATGGTAGTTTACAGCAACTTCCTCCAAACGATATATTGGATAAGCAGATGGCCCTCGAAAAACTATTTATAGATGTTAAGAAACGTCTAAAATCGGCTTATGAAAAGAGTAAGTCTACTTATAACCTAAGACGGCGTAATGAAACGTTCAAGATGGGTGATTTGGTTTGGAGAAGGAATTACGTCCAGTCAGATGCCTCCAAATATTTTAGTGCGAAATTGGCGCAAAAATTTGTTGGTCCATTTAGGATCGCTAGAGTTGTCTCCCCCTGGTCTTATGAATTGACCGGTGAAGATGGTAAATCAGCGGGCATTTGGAATGCTAAAGATATAAAATCTAAACCTCCCGATGTAGACATTGATGAAGACTCATAAGTCTTTTATTTAGGTTACCGATTAGATCTTTATATTTCGGGGCCTAGACATGTATATTGTATATACAGTGAGCATCTTAAGTCTTACCCCCCCCTAACTAACTCTTGTTAGGAAAATCGCCGAGACAGGTCGATTTTTAATTTCTACAATGTACATTTTTGCATGATTAGTTAACCCTTAATTTCATCCCTTACTGGAGGGTAAAAACCCTTTCGAAAAATTTAAATGGTATGGGGTGGTGAGCGATAGCTCACTTGAAAGGGGGTTTTATTCTCTATTCAACCGTGCAAAAAAATTTTGAAATTTGCATCATTACATGTTGATTTATTAATGTTTAAAAATAACGAAACCTCACAAAATAGGAAAGCAACTAGACAGTGACATTCTAATGGCAAAAAGTCTTACTTCACGTCTGAATCAAAACCGAAGTCATGCAGGGCCGAATTTTAATTCTAAGGATGAGTGCGCTACGTTAATTTCCGTTATTCTGAAACAACAATTAGTCGAGAATTAATGAAGCAAATTTCAAATTTTTTTACACGGTTGAATAGAGAATAAAACCCTCTTTCAAATGAGCTATCACTCACCACCCCATGCCATTTAAATTTTTCGAAAGGGTTGTTCCCCTCCACTAAGGGATGAAATTAAGGGTAAACTATTCATACACAAATGTACATTGTAGAAATTAAAAATCGACCTGTCTCGGCGATTTTCCTAACAAGACTCCAGTAACGAGTTAGATAGGGGGGTAAGACTTATGGTGCTCACTGTATAAGTCATAAGTAGGTATTAGTTATAAATAAGTATTTTTTTCTCTCTACTGGTACGATTTGGAATTTTTTTTTGTTAAAAGTTTCATAGAAACTTTTTGCAGGAAGGGGTGGTGTTGTTACGGGTTAATTGTAAAAATTTAATTAATTTAAATTTGAATATCTTTTCTGGGCATAATTTAAAACAAATAGTAAATTTACCTGTTTTCCAATAAGCCGACACAAAATAAATGAAGGCAAAGTAAAACTATTAACTTTATTCGGAATATCCTTCTAGTACAATGTATAACAATTTATTTCAAATGGTCTACTCCCATCATAATTCTTCTTAGTTCACTAATAGGGTCTTTTATATCTTCTTGACTTTCCTGGAAGAAAAAAATAAATATTGAACCCTGAATAAATTGATAACAATAACATGACCTTTAGAATTTCAAAGGTTCAAAGTTCAATGATTCTTCTTTTCTTCTCATACATAAAGATTGTCAATTAGCCAACTAAAACTTCTCAGATAAACCTACAACCAGATCTTTTCTATAGTCTTACCTCTAGACTAATAAGACCGGCTAAGGTCAATAACAAAAAAAAGGAACTTTTTTTGAAAAGCTTTCTTTTAGAACGCACATTTTGGTTCGTGAAGAACGTGCTCGCATTATTGCGGATTTTTACAAAAATCGAGAATATATTTAGTGAATATTTCAATATTTACGAAAACTAGTAAATATCACATCACTGTGGATATAATTTTCATAATTATTCTTAGATTTAGAATTTAAAAACTTCGACTTTATCGAAGCCACTTGGAGGCCTCACGCCACGCCAAGGTGAGTCTTATAGAAATAACTTGTTTAAAATATTCTATTTAAAATTTACTCTGGTTGTTAAAATGTAAAATATTATTTTAGGTCTCTTTTCGTTTCTTAAGTTATCGTATAATAACTTACCTTATCGCATCGCATCAGATTGTCTTGTTTTCCAATCGTTATTCACCCTCCTAATTCATCTTTGGGCTCGAAGAAACCCTCACGAATATTCCTGACTAGGGTACAGGTTACGTACATCCAACAGAGGCTGACATCACTAGGCTAAGAAGCAGTGAATGCACTTTTGAGGAAATCCTGAGTCTCCGAAGTCCACTTGAACTCAGCTAAGTAGTAGCAATACAAGATATATTTATTTATTGATTTTCATATATTTTTCGTACTCATAACCATAGTCCAAAATGCTTAGAGAAAACTAGGATTGTTATTTTTATTAAATAGAAGGTAGTCTTCAATAACCTACAAAATATATAAAATCCATATAAAACTTATAGATTTGCTATCTAAATTGATAACTGCACAGAAAAAAAAAACTTGTATAGATTAGACAAAATACTTAAGCACTATAGGGACAGATAAAACCTTATCCACCTTATCCAAATGTTTTAACTAAAATTGCTTTACCTAATATAAATAATCATATTATCTAATTTATAAAATATTAATTATTACGAATTGATAAACATGTTTGCTCTTAAAAAGAATTTGTTAGTTCTTTCAAATAAAATATTATATACTCTAGAAAAGAAAATTTGGTAGTTGAAAACATACGATTGTGTGACAAAAAAGGGTTTTATTAAAAAATTGTGAGACAATTCACTAAACTGCATAGAAAAAGTACTAATTTAGCAAAATCGTATGTTGTACTAAATATTTTTATTTTGTTAAATAGAAAATAAATGTGCTGGCATATATAATAGCCTAGTGTGAGGGGACTTATTTACTACCTACATTAGACAAGTATTTTACTAAACCACGAAAAAAGGAATTTGTTAGGGTAGATAAGTACAATTGCATGCTCAGACAAAGTTCTTATGTAGATACAAAATTATTAGTTATAAATGTCCCCCCCTCTCTTTAACTTGTTTATTTGATTTGATATTTAATATACTTACATGTAAATGAAATACAATTATATGGGTATTGTCTGGCCCATATACAGGGTGTCCCATAAATAGTGCAAAAAAAATTAACGGCGTATTCTATTGTCAAAAATAAGTAAAAAACTTCGTATGAACATGAGTCGCGAAAAGATGCATTTCTGAGATCAAATGTAAATTTCTAGAGGTGTTTTTTTGCAAGTAGTTTATAAACGTTAACAGATATAGTTTTGAAATTAGGTACAATTATTGACTTATATATATGAATGTGTCTTATTGGTAATCAAATCATACCAGGGACGAGTTAGGTTGAGGGGCCTTAAGTAAAATTTAGGCCTAATTTTTTAATGTGCGATTTTTTGGCGGCAATGGAATTCATGTGTTATTTCGATAGAGAAATTAGAACTTGGGGTGCATCCAAATAACTATTCTCAGAGAAACTAATTATTTATTATTTATTTACAAAAATTATTAGTATGTATAAAAATAGTTATTTGGATGTACCCCAAGATCTAATCTAATTTTTATCGGAAACGGTGCCTTTTTATGGGATACCCCGTATAGTATCCGATTTTAAATTTTTACTTTAGTAAATGTAAAGAAATATCGTTTTGGTTCATGAAAACTGACATTTTTGGGATATATCTCAAATGAAAATTCAAAGGTAATATAATTGAAACAATATTATGTAAAAAACATATATTTTTTTATTTCGAACAGGAACTAACTAAGGTTAAAACAGTTTGAGCTTATATTATCACTATAGTTGTCGGAGGTAAAAATATTACATCCATTTTGACATGCCCCGTGTTTATTTTTTAAATGTTTTTAAAAAGAGTTAATAGTTTGAAAATCTCGTCTACATAGTCTTTACTTACATCTCTAAGTACTATCAGTTCTTAGCTTATGGACTATTTTAAAATGAAAAAAACAAAACCATATATGTCAAAATCTTACGAACACAAATAACAAACTGGCATATTCAGTCTTATAAGTAATTAAAAATAAATAAAACATTAACTTAAAACTCAAAAATAGACAACTCTGAATTACTAGAAGCAAAACAATACTCCTAAATAACGAAAAATTTTTCATTTCTAAAAAGATAGGTAAGTATACTTAACGTTTACAGTTTTAAGTCCGCCAATAATAAATTAACACCAGTGAAAGATTTGTCCCATTTGGTATGTAGTTTATATGTACCTTGTTGAATAAAAGTCCATATCTGTTCCGATTCTCTGGCGTATTCCGCATGCAGAGTATGAAAACTTTTAAAACATATGTCTAGGGCTTTTAGACAAGATGGCATAGGAAACATATGTTGATCTATCATCTATCAACAGATACATTTTAAATTTCGGTATTTGAGGACCCCACGACGATTACCAATGGTTGAACGCAAAGTCCAAGTTTCTGTAATTTTTCTAGTTTATTATTGACAGCTTGAGTTAGTTCTGATATATTCTAAAAAAAAAACATATAATAAATCAAATGTAAGACAACTGCACCTCTTAGATATAAATTTATATTATTATACCAAAATCTATGGCTCGGCCTGGTCATATTTCAATATTCTAAATATAAAAAGGTCTAAAACAGAACTAAATTACCTACTTATAGTCGTAACCAAAATCCTTCAGCAACTTCTAGGCGAGAAGGCCTCCACCGCCCTGCTGGTTTTCCGTTTCGGATACTTATTGTTGGCAAAATGTAATGTAATAGCATAACAATGTTAGCCCTGGTATCTAAAACAATAAATAAAATTGTTAAATCTCGGATTTTCCCATGTAGGTAATATTTATATTACCTGAAGAAATAGCAGCTGTCAAATCATCTAGTAGTTCTTTAATTGCGTTGTCTTTAGAAAATATGTCAAGAATTTAATAAATTCATTCCATGATCAGGGAAGAAGATGTTAATATCAATGTCCACCTAAAAATAATTTACTACGTTATTATACAGGGTATCCGTAAATTCAATTTGAATAATTTCAGGGGTGATTTTATCTAAGAAAACATGAATATTTCTTATATGAACATATGTCGGGAAATGAATATAGGTTTCTTAAAAACTGCAAAGCTGTATATTTAGTTGAATAATCACAAAACATGGAAAAATGCCAATGGAAGTACGTGGACTATTATCACTATAAACAATAGTGCCAAATTTTAACAAAACTGGCAAAAGTAAAACTCTCAAATGTTCAAAACCACACCATTTTATTAAACATAAATAAAAATGTCCTTGGTTTATTCGGTCGTTTTTATTTTTTATCATTTAACACAGCACTACATATGTTTCGGAAACCTTTTCCATCTTCGGGTGCAGTCAAACTTTAATAAAACATGGAGTCGATTGCAAACAATTTTTTTTTTTAAAGAATAACAGAAACCCTATCGTTCTGTTTCAGCGTGTTAAGGTGTATTCGAACACCCCTCACAAGTGAAGTTAAATAAACGATTTTAAATTTAACACTGCTCTCCCTTGTAAACAAATCAAAAAAATTTAATTTCATAATTTCAAATCATTATTACAGTTACTAAAAATTTGGTTTGCAGTATATTTAAATTCGTGTAGGACGCCATTTTAATATTTAACCCCCACAAATTCACGCCTCGATATATGTTGCTATAAAACGGGAAAAAAGGCCGGCATTTCAAATATCTAACCAAACACAACATATTTGTTTTAAAAAACCGCTTAAGATAGCCTAATTTTACCAAAGTTAGAATTAATAAATTTTACATTCATCGAACAGTTGTAAACATATTGCATTGGTCGTAAAATTATAATAAAACTGGAATTTACTTACCCACAAAATCTTCCACGATTTCTTCGAGGCCACACTCAATCAATAATCCTTTTGTTACTTCCATTATTAGCACCTAAACATTACACAATTAAAACAAAAAACAACCAACTCTATTCACCCACCATCCAAACTAAACGACAAACAAACATAAACAACAGAATGAATGTTCGTTCCTATACTAGGTGTCGCCGTGTGCCGCGTCCAAACAAGTTACAACCTTCACTATAAAGGGCAACTAAAACCTATATGTATTCCAAACAACATCGTTTTAATACAACAAAATATTTTTTCGGACACATAAGTTATGTTTTTTAAATTGCTAATGTACTTAAAAAATTATTTAAGTTACATAATTTCACAAATGCACGTCTAAAAGTTTTTTGATTATTTTAAACAAAATAATTACCTATTCTATTTAAGAATGTGTGTCAATTAAAAAAGTTTTATGTTAAGTCTACACAAAAATTCATATAGTACTAAACAATATTTGTTTTAAAAATAAATAGGTAATGTGTTTAAACTACACAATTAAAATTATTAAATACAAACAAACGTTTTGTGTGTTTTTAAATATTAGTAAGTTGTATAATCTAATTCAAATTAGGTTTAATCTGAATTGGAAAATATTGTGTTAGAAGAAAAAAAATTTTCTTTTGCATAATGTGCCTTGTAAATTTGACTACTGCTTTATCTGAATCCAAAAAAATACACATATAATCCAATAAATTTTTCGTCAGATAATAACTTTTATCTCAATATACCAAGTTTTTTTTTTCTGTGTGGCTTTTTAAATATAATATAGGTTTACTTACTTTGTATGGCCCAAAAGATTAGTTGTGAATCTTCACGTATAGTATGCATACCACACAGAAGACCGGGGCTTGATTTTATTGTAAATATCTTATAAACAACAAACTCCATCTATTTGCTGCAGATAATAAAATACTGTAGAGAGACAACCCCCTTGTTTAATTAAAAATATAAATTTAAGTGCCCGAACCACTTCACAGAAAACCCTGGAATCGGGAGATAATTTAACCAACAAGGTTAAATCCCCCTGTTAAAGTAACAATTTTGGCTCCACGGCGGGGAATCAAACCCCGGTGTCCCGCGTGACAGGCGGGGATACTGACCACTATACTACCGATAGTTTTTAAAGTTAAAGGTCAAAATTAATGTACTGGCATTTGGTTTATTGTAAGAAAATGCACCAAGGAAATAACTCAATGCCTATAACGACCCTACCAATCCTATCTTCTCAAGGAAGTGTAGAATTTGGAGTGGCTTCAAGTTAGGTAAATCTCCCTTTTCTATTTGATATATCCTCCAAGGTATAGTGCCCACAGTTAGTTAAAATGAGAATGGAGGTTTTGTTCTCCTCCTCACAGAATCTGCACTCACTATCCTCTACTACTCTCAGTTTACTAAGGTGTCCTTTTAGTTGGCAATGCCCGGTTAGAATCCCTGTTACAATACGTAGCCTGTTCTTGCTCAGGCAGATAGAGACTTCAGATCTTTATATTCACCCAGAAGTATCTTAGCCTGTCTCAGTCAAAAGAGATTGTTCCAATTATCGGATTTTTCTAAATAACATTTCTCTTTATTTTTAAAAATAAGTTACTCTGGAGGTAAATTCATATTTTCTAACATACCTTGTAAATAAAAAAAAAATAATTTCTAACATTAAACCCTTGAAAATTGGCTTGTAGGCAAAGTCCGACTAACATTTTCTGATATAAAAAAGTTTTCCTTATAGTAAGTTCATACTAATTTAGTAACACTATGTAGACGACACTATTTTAAAACATTTTTTTAAAAAAAGGTAAATTTAGGTAATATTCTTGTGTCATTTAGGAGCATATTTAAGTTTTTCATTGATTTATCTTGACAGATCTGATTTTATTTATCTTGTTTTGCGTATATAATATAATAAGTTGTGAACCATCAAATATATCACTTTTGTAAGAGAAAATGATTTAAAACAATTTGTCTTTCTCAGTCATTGATAACTCTATTTTTTGGCTCACATTTTATTTAAATAGTTAAGTTTCTGGTAGTTATGACTATTATATTTTTGTTTTAGGGAAAATTTAATAAGGATTACCATTGAAGCTGCTCCAAGCCTGTATATTCGGAATAATTTGTTGAATATCTGGATACTACTATATAATCTTTTTTAATTTATACATTCTATGTACATATTCTAAGAAGTAATGTTTATTTAGTAATAGTTCAGGTTAGTATATTTGCTATGTTTCAATTCAGAAATTTTATGCAGTAACCTATCTTTTTTTTATAAAACATTTTTTTATAAAACGTTTTTTTTATAAACATTTTTTTTCACAAATTAAACATTTTTAAATGAGTATTATGGTGTTTTTTTTACGTCTAAAAACGTTATCTGGTGACGTATTTATCACGTCGCTGTATGACGTCTTTAATCTGTGACATATTGCCGTCATAATCAAGTCACCAGCACGTCATAAATTGGTGGTGATTTAGACATAAAATATGACGTGTATTTTACGTGAAAATCACGAGTCTGTGATAGTTGGGTAGGTTATAAAAAATATATTCCAAGAAATAAACAATAATTTTGAATATAAAATGACAATTGATAACTTAAATATCTCAATTGCACCTCCTCACACACTAAAATTATAGTGTGAGCTAGGCGACTCATGTGCGCGCCTCTGGTAATTTTTGAACGAAATATTGTGAGCACACTGAGAAAGACATTTCTATTTGTGAACGACATGAACGTCACATTAGTGTTACATCCGGTGTGTGATTCTTGAACGTGCCATAGCTGAATGTTGCCTAGAAGCTACACAGTTTTTCGGGTTGCTGCTTAAGGCCAAGTTCAATGACAAGTGACGGCGACTTTTTTATCACAAGAAATACAGCTCTGAACGATAATATTTTCAAAAACTGTTTTCATAAATGGGTTCAAAAAACTGTAAAGAATGATGGAAAGTCCATGGTTTGTTTTACTTTTAATGCATAATATTTTAATAAGTGATATTTAACAAATATTTAAAAGTTATGGACTTTCCATCATTTTTTATAGTATTTAAAAGTTAAAACGCAAAATACATTCTTTTATTTTTGCCTAATTATTTCAGGATTCTTGTGATAAGATTTAAAAATGTAGGGCCCATAAGATGCTGCCATCTGAACAGACGGAATAGACACTAAATTTGAAAAATTGCAACCTCGCTCCCTATGCAGACGAATGTAAAATGGCTTAGCCCAATTTGACCATGTTTCTGGGTGAGGGGCGAGGTGGTGTGCGGGGAAAGGTTGCATGTAATTAAATTATTGTATAAATGCTATTTTCTGTTTGGAACACAAGCATGTTTGTTTTGAAAGTTTGACCTTTATGGTTTGACGTGTCATTTCAATTTAATGGACTTTAATAATTTAAAAGATGCAATGTACTTATATTATTTATATATTATATTATTGTAGATCCAGGTATGTTTTCGGTTTTTATTTTCTTTATTTGGCAGTTTGCTAATATCACAATATTCAAATTTAGTAAAAAATAATGTAATAATATAACAATTATTTTAATAACATTCTAAATAGGAAATGTAATTTAACTGCAATTGTTTTGATAATAGTATTTGCATATGGTCTGTGAATTTCATCTGTTTCCGAATAATTACCCTTAAATATTTGAATTTTTCTACTAACTGTATAGAATTTCTTTCAATTTCCTATATTGTTTGTCCACAAACTGCATATAGTTATTACTTATCAGCTTATATTTTGTTTTAGGTATTTGTGTTGATTTTTAACAAATGATTTCAACATCATTTATAAACATTTTGCAGAGTTTCATTGACAATTAACTCTTACTAAGTTTTCTGAATCCTTACAACTTACAAGAAACATTGATAAGGACATCATAGGCTAACAGGTAAATGTCATATTGATTATTGCGACATCAACAATCATTAATATAAATTAAAAATAACAGGGGACCTAATTTTCTTCCTTTGATGTGGTTAATTTCTTCTGATCAGGACAGCGATTCTTTTGTGCGAACTCGACACATTACATACAGAATAGAGAGAGAGACATTACATTAAAATCGCTGTCTGTCGAACAAAGATAGGAGTATCGATAGGAGACGTTCTGAAAGATGAGAATCCCACTACATATGTTATTTAATTTTAATCTCTCTGATCTGATACTTAGATAATCTACATGCTACCCCAATGCATGCTTTATAGCATAGATATAAAAACCACCTTTATACAAATACTTTTTAATTTTTTTATCAAATGGTTTTGCTCAACAGATTCAAGTGCATTTTAAAGAAATACAATTAATTTTTAATTGTGCATATGGTGGGTTGTACAATAGGCAGTTAAAATGTAGACTTAGTTTAAACTGTGAACCTTGTTGTATACTCATCGGTTATTGTTAAACAGTTTTAAAAATGACATTTGTTTTTGAATATAACTAGTTAAAAATAAAACTCTTGTTAGTTAAAATATGTTTAGAATATTTTTTGTACAACCTGCCCATAATGTATTTTGTAATAATTAAAAATCATAATATTCTTGTAGGGAAGTTGGAAAGCTTAGGGTTTGATCAGTCGCTGTTGAGATTATTTTCATCTTACCTAAATCATCGATTTAATTATGTCTTTTACAACGGATTTTCATCTTCAACCCTCACAGCAACAACTGGAGTTCCACAGAGCTCCAATCTGGGCCACTATAATTTCGTATATTTATAAATGACTTGGCAATAAATTTAACCTGCTGTTCGCTGCTGACTTAAAAATATTTACTTCAATCTCATCAATTGAATACTGGGAATCGTTGAAAATTGGTGTAATGAAAACAAGCTGTTTATTAATGTGTCTAAATGTAAAGTATGTTCCTATACTAGAAATTTTAACAAGGTGGAGTTTGATTATTTATTTAACAGCCTACTTTTATCGGACTTGTGCACAAATTGAAGATTAGGGTATATTATTCAACCAAAAAGTTACATTTTCGGATTATATTGAAAATACCCGTTGCTTTTGCGTTGAAAAGCTTAGGGTTCTTAATTCGTAATACTAGTTCTTTAACAAACTCTTAAAGCTTGGAGATCCTTACTTTTCTTTAGTTCGTTTAAGGCTAGAATATGCATCTCTTATCTGGAACCTTATTTACAATATTCATAAAAGATCAATGGAAAATGTTCAGCGGCGATCTCTCAAGTACCTTTCTTTTAAAATAGATTAGCTGTATCCCATTCGAGGTATTGAAGAAGCTCTGCTTCTTTCGAAAATAGAAGGGTAGTTTCCAGTGTTACATTTTTGTATAAAATATTACATAACACTATTGATGTACTATTTTTGATAAATTAAATAAATTTTAATATTCCCCAAACAGCCATTAGATATCATAAAACATTTTATACAGCAAGTATTTGAACGAACTTGGGAAGAAATTCACCTATAACGCTAATGTGCTCAAATTTTAATTAATTTTGTTCTGATTGGGATATTTATTTCGACCATTAGTTGTACTAATTTGTAGCTAATGTATTTAGGATTCTTTCTTTTCTTTTTTTTTTCTTGCTGTTGCTAAAATTATTTTCTGTCGAAATATTATGCTTAACATTTATTTCATGTATTTTGTTCTGTAAATGGATTAATTTGTTGGGCAATAAAATTATTTTTATTTTAATAAGCAAAAAAATGTTTATTTTGATGCACCTACCACCTTTAAAAATTTGTCAGTATATTAACGAGAAATCCTATATAATTCCCAAAGAAAAATATTTTTGGAATAAATTCCGAATTCTATTTATTGATATTTGTTATTTTTTAGGTTCAATGACTCGAAACATGATGATCAGCTACACCAAGAATATCCTTGATACTTAAAAAAATGGTACGAGATTAAGCAGATTTGATGCTATGTCACATTGTGGTGCGAAGATGTGGCTTGTATAAATTTGGGGTATCATTTGATAGAAAACAGTACGCAAAAATAAATTTAAATCTGCAGATGCATCAGAGATAGCCATATTCCATACCACAATATGTCATGCGTGAACTCTATGAGATTTCATCGGCTAAGTATCATTCCTCTGTAATGTTTTGTATCATTAGGAACACGCAACATTGTAAACAATTATGACCAGGGTTTTCTGACCTTTTCCCTAGGTCAGAGAGAATAAATGAATACTAAATAATGTATAGTAATAAAGATTGAAAATATATATACATTTAAGAGTTTTATTATGTCAGCTATAGTTTTATACCAAAAATGAAAATAAACTGAAATTATACATTAAAAATACATTCATAAATTAACTATATTTATAATACTCATCGACTCTCTCCTGGCTAAAATATAACTTATCTATCTATTAGGCTCTCTTTTGCCTATTTTTTGCCTTTAGCCTCCTTCTGACACTTCCATTCGTTCTTATTCAGTGTAGTATTCACATAGTTTTCAGAATATCAAGTGTTATACCTATCTGATGCTTGGTCCTGCAAAGTTCATCTTCAGTACACCTGATTATGTGACATCTATCTCGATGTCAAGTTTGATTGAACACCCGTTTCTTGCCTATTACTCTTATACTTAACCAGAACTAGCTTAGACTTGAACGCATATGTCTAATTCGGCCTAAACATAGGCTTGGTACACAAATATCTATTTTACCGCTGGTTTCATTACAAAAAACTGGAGTAAAGGGTAAAATTATCTCTTGTCCAGTACACTCGTATAATTGAGTATTAGCCTATATTATTTTTGATTGAAGACGTATACATTTAAAAATGTCGTTTACTTAAAAATAAACATTTAATGTTGATATTTTATTTAACTCGATCAAAACATTAAATTATTATTTTCCATGGCTTATACCGGACCTGTATGTTCTCTAGTAGCCAAGGAGTAGCTGACAGTGTTGCCGTCAGTTGCCGCCACATATTCATTAGTGACATACGTTTTATAAATTCATCGTGTTACAAATTTGTTGACATAAAGAGATAGAAATTTAAAGTGACGTCTTTTATTACTTCGAATGAAAAAAATCGTGATTATATGTCAAACAAAATTGAACTTGGCCTTAATCAATTTTTTTATAGCATCAACGAAACGTACAAGATTACTGCAATTATTTTTCACTAAGCCTGAAAATGCAACTATAAAAAATATGGCATACGTGATGGGTTAGTTAGGGACGATGCTTGTGTCAGCCATAATACAGATTCTGCCCACCAAAAATGTTTGGTTAAGAATAAAGCTACAGAACTATGGGCTCAACTAAATTTCTTAGAAACGGCCATGATATTCAATAACTAATCTGTATCACATTTATGTAGTTTCGACATTTATTAATAGTGAATACGAATGTAATTTACGTGTTCTTCCACACGAAAAGAATGAAGAACGAATAATATTAAAGTGTAGAGCCGAGTACTGCGGAATGGGTGCCAAGATGGGAAGAGCTGACACGACCAGTTGTTATTTTGTAACTTTCCAAATACTTTTATTTAGACTTAAAAATAAGTGGCCACAAAGCGGGAAAGGGATGCGCTACCTGATCAAGGCATGGAATAGTAAATACAAAACAAATGAAATGAAAAAATTACGCGTTTTACCCAACGAAATGATAAAATATAGGTAAAAGACAAGTAAAAAGCATTATTTTTTTAATCGGTGATTTTAATTTGGAGAATATTCTCGTGTAATACATATGACTTATACTGTAACTAATAATAATATATTGTACTAAGAATATTGTTTTATATCTGTAAAGCATAAAGTAACTTGCAAAAATTGCGTTTTTAAAAATTGTCCAATTTTCAATTTAAACCGTCTGTATGTATATCATAAAACTTGTCATTTACGTCAATGCGTTTGTTTAGAAGGTCAAGTATTACAACATGTAAAACATTTTAAAAAAATTAACACAGTACCATTTTTTCATAAAAGAGGGACAGGGTTAGTATTAGTTAGTATTTAAAAAATTTCAAAATAGCCCTTGTACTATTAACAGAAAAGAAACGAAAACCATAAGGTTAATATATATACTGATCTACTTTCAGATGCACTTGATAGTAATTTAGCTCTGTAAATCATCAAATTAACTACATAAGTACTGTAACATAATATGAGACAGGAAACGGTAAGAAGTGTAACAAGTGAAAGTTGGGTATCTGCTGTTGATAAGTTTGGCTTTTTATCATCTAAAGAGAACTAGTTTTAAAATATTTGAGATAGAGAAAATACAATAGGAGCTTATTTTCTCGATACTAATGAGAGAAAGTAATGGGTTAGAATTTTAAGTGATATTTGCATATGGCATAGAAATTTAAAAATTGGGCTAGGAGAAATGTATAGCGGATGGAAGAAAATAACAATAGTTTGGCTCCTTTTGTAAACAATAACGTAATCAAGATATCAACAGATTAATGCTGCTTTTATTGTGTTAATATATAAGAATGCTAAATTTCCTCAATTTATTCCAATATTAAACACATATATAGAGTGTGAACGAAAATAGAAATTTGTGCAATAAAAGTGGATATGATGGCCATATTGCACGAAGACGAGGTTTGAGCACGAAGCCATAGGCACAGTGCTTAATCTTCTGGGTGCGATACGGACAATCCACTCGAGTTGTACAGTATATTTTTACTACGACCCCCACTAACGAAAATCTAAAAATTAAAAAATTAGTTTGGTTCCGTGGTATTACTTGCAACAATATTTACCTGGTGTAATTCTGGCTCTTCCGGTACCTTTGGTTAAGTCTTACTTCAGCCATTTGCAACTTTACGTTTAGTAGTTTAATATGCATCAGTAGGTTGGACCTACGTGCAATTAGATTGGTACAAAATAATAAATATATTAAATTAGGCAGGATTTTCCGACGTCTACTGTAAGTATCCTAAATTGTTGCCATATAATTTCTCCTGTGCAAAGCAGGATTTGTATTAAATTTGTATATGATGTGCTTAGATGCTTGTTCTAAAACGTTAAATATTCAGTTTTGAGTTGCGTTAAAAAGTTTTGGTATACATGTGTTTTCTTTATTTGCATGTCCAACGCTTATTTCCTGGAAGTTCGTCGACAAAACAATGTTTAAAGAGATCAAAGGCCCCAGTCAACGTGGCCCAGATAGCACACGACGTCCATATTTTGTCCAAATAATGTCCTGGATGTTCATGGATGGTCCTTTAACATCCTTTTTTCATTATTCCAATGGATTTACCAATTCAGAATATCCAATGGAGGTTCAAACGGTTTTATTGAGAAGAAAGATACTCTTGATGTAAATAATGCAATCTAAGGCATTTATCAGGCGCAAAAATGCAATTTCTATTTACATTCATATCATTATAAATGCTATTTAAATATTTACTCAGGTTACGCCACGCCCAACGATTTTATTTTTGCGTCTATTCAATGCCCTAGAAAGATGAAAGTAGTGTGATGCCTGGTACCTAGGGCCTAATTATTTTTTAGCTTTTAGTACATTATCAGCATCATCATTATCTTTCTTTTCAATAAAACCGTTTAACTAAAAAAAATGTTTTACCTATTTTATTTTCAAGTTTTCGTTTTTTATTTCGTTACTTAATATTTCTCATACTATTTAGTTCATTTTATGACTGATTATTGCAAGATTTCTTTTCTGTCAATTTGTTCCAGTTTAACTCCCCAATACATAATCCTTCCAAAGACTTTACTCGACTCAGTGCCACGTGAGCTTGTCCTTCCTCAAACAATTTCGAGCCTAAATACATACCTGCGTGGTCTACAGTGATGTCTTGCATTTTGAAACCCATGACAAAATTAAGAGCAATATCCTTCTTTCAGCCGTCCCATAATTGAATTTTGCTGGCAACTGTATGGCTTTAGGGTCAATAAAATATACGTTCTCTCTTCCAAAGTCGATGTGAACTGACGGTACATCTGTTTGATAAATTTTCATTGGATGAAACTGAGGCCAAACAATTTCACTTTACCAATCCCTTCGAAACGTCAATATTGGGACCGTAACATAACTTTTACTCCTACAAATATTTTAAGTTATGTTGGTAAGCCTCCACTCTTGTTTATGTCTGTTGGTATTATGATAGCTAAATTTAAATTATCTGTATTTCGTGTGGCGTCAACTAGCTGGTCCTGTTACCTTAACTTGGGTCGTGTACCACAAACGATGTTATATTTTTAGCCATCCTAATGCTACATAGTCCTCGACACGATAAGAAATCTTGACTTGGGTGTGAGATCCATCCTTGAATCCCGATTCTAAGTTGACGAAGTTCTTTGTTTTGATCAGATGCTTAGATTTCAGTTTTATTGTATAGATTTTCTAAATTCTATGATCCGCCATGTACTGTGTTATACTTGTAAAGCCCTTTCATTTGAGACCCATTACCCATATAAAGGCTATTGAAAATATGAAATTCGTCATTTTCTGGTGGCGGTTATCTTGATTTTTTTATGATGTACTGTATTCTACTAGTCAAGCCCTTTCATTTGATACCCATATTGAGGCGGTAAAAAAAATGTAATCCGCCATTTTCTGGCGGCAGCCATATTTAATTTACAATGATACTGAATATACATAATGGTATTGTCACCAGAATTAAAGATGTATACCAAATTTTAGATCAATCGGTCAACAGAAAGGGGATAAAATATGAAATCCACCATTTTGTGGTGGCGGCCATCTTGGATTTTTTTATAATATACTGTATTTTACTAATCAAGCCCTTTCATTTAATATTGAGGGGGTTGAAAAAAATGTAATCCGCTAATTTGTGGCGACAGCCATCTTGAATTTACAATGATACTGAATAAACATAATTGTATTGTTATTAAAACGGAAGGTGTGTGTCAAATTTTAGATCAATCGGTCAAAAGGAAGGGCGTAAAATTGTAATTACTAAATTTGCTTCGTTTCCGAGATATAAAAAAACTCTAAGGGTTGAATTTTCACCCTTATCTCCAATTTCTACCCGCTAATTCAGTAGCATATTTATTGACCATTTGAATTATTTTTGCCATAAAAACCCAAAAAGTGATCATTCCTATCTGTATTACATATTCAATAGAGTCTATAAGGGATTTTCAAATTGTATTTTTTTTTATTTCAACATTTCTTGCATTAAAACTGGTGAGAATTTAAGAATTAAATTTGAAATGGTTACGCTACTGATTTGAAGTCAAACATCAAATTTATAATATGGCGCTGGTTATGACGACACGTTCGCGAATACGACTGCAACTTCAGGTGTATTCTTCTCTGGTGAAACGGATTCTACACATTTATTCGTCTTCTTAAGGCCAAGTTCAACGCGTTGTCAATGACAAGTGACGGCGACTTTTTTATCACAAGAAATGGGTTCAAAAAACTGTAAAGAATGATGGAAAGTCTATGGTTTGTTTTACTTTTAATGCGTAATATTTTAATAAGTGATATTTAACAAATATTTAAAAGTTATGGACTTTCCATCATTTTTTATAGTATTTAAAAGTTAAAACGCAAAATACCTTCTTTTATTTTGGCCTAATTATTTCAGGATTCTTGTGATATGATTTAAAAATGTAGGGCCCATAAGATGCTGCCATCTGAACAGAAGGAACAGACACTAAATTGAAAAATTGCAACATCGTTCCCTATGCAGACGAATGTAAAATGGCTTAGCCCAATTTGACCATGTTTCTGGGTGAGGGACGAGGTGGTGTGCGGGGAAAGGTTGCAAGTAAATAAATTATTCTATAAATGCTATTTTCTGTTTGGAACACAACACAAGCATGTTTGTTTTGAAAGTTTGACGTTTATGGTTTGACGTGTCATTTCAATTTAATGGACTTTAATAATTTAAAAGATGCAATGTACTTATATTATTTATATATATTATTGTAGATCCAGGTATGTTTTCGGTTTTTATTTTATTTTTATTTTCTTTATTTGGCTAGTTTGCTAATATCACAATATTCAAATTTAGTAAAACATAATGTAATAATATAACAATTATTTTAATAACATTCTAAGTAGGAAATGTAATAATTTAACTGCAATTGTTTTGCTAACAGTATTTGCATATGGTCTGTAAATTTCATTTGTTTCCGAATAATTACCCTTAAATATTTGAATTTTTCTACTAACTGTATAGATTTTCTTCCAATTTCCTATATTGTTTGTCCACAAACTGCATATAGTTATTACTTATTAGCTTATATTTTGTTTTAGGTATTTGTGTTGATTTTTAACAAATGATTGCATTTATAAACATTTTGCAGAGTTTCATTGACAATTAACTCTTACTAAGTTATCTGAATCCTTACAACTTACAAGAAACATAGATAAGGATATCATAGGCAAACAGGTAAATGTTATATTGATTATTGCAACATCAACAATCATTAATATAAATTAAAAATAACAAGGGACCTAATTTTCTTCCTTTGATGTGGTTAATTTCTTCTGATCAGGACAGCGATTCTTTTGTGCGAACTCGACACATTACATACAGAATAGAGAGAGACATTACATCAGAATCGCTGTCTGTCGAACAAAAATAGAAGTCTCGATAGGAGACGCACTAAAAGATGAGAATCCCACTACATATGTTATTTAATTTTAATCTCTCTGACCTGATACTTAGATAATCTACATGCTGCCCCAATGCATGCTTTATAGCATAGATATAAAAACCACCTTTATACCAATACTTTTTAATTTTTTTATCGAATGGTTTTGATCAACAGAATCAAGTGCATTTTAAAGAAATACAATTAATTTTTAATTGTGCATATGGCGGGTTGTACAATAGGCAGTTCAAATCTAGACTTAGTTTAAACTGTGAACCTTGTTGTATACTCATCGGTTATTATTAAACATAGTTTTAAAAATGACATTTGTTTTTGAATATAACTAGTTAAAAATAACTTTCCTATCTAGTTATTACAGGCCTTTTCCGGTTATTTTGTACAACGTATTGCAGCACCTCCATAAATGTTTAGAGGATAAAATAAATATATACATTTTCCACATACATCTACCTCGAAACATTTTTCTATAGATGTTCATTGAAAATGAAAATACTGAAAAATTTAAATTTAGCACTTTTCCTACAATTTTTCCATTACGGTCCATTTTAGAAAAATCATGTATAAACAAAAATTATAGAGATCGATATCGCAAACAACTTTTTTTTCAACAATTTTCATAAAAATCAGAATGTTGCACATTTTGTCAAATTTCTCGAATACGGATCATTTCACGAAATTTTGACATAAGGCAAAAATTATAGATAATAATATTAGAAATAACTTTTATTTGAACAATTTTTTTCTCCAAACATAAATAACATATATTTCATAAAATATAAAAACGGCCCCCCATAAAGTACCCCCCAGATGTTCCGACTTTGTCCAAAATCTAATCATTTCACGTCAGGCCGAAATAAAACTTAAGTTTAAAATTTAATGTTTTTTTCTTTATCCGTTTTTGAGTTTTCTTCAAATTTCGAAATTTACACATTTTCTCAAATATCTCGAATACGGTCCATTTTAGAGAAATTATGTATAGGATAAAAATTATAGAGAATTATATTACAAACAACTTTTGTTTAGACAATTTTTATAAAAAAATATTTTTTTACATTTTGTCAAATTTCTCGAATACCGACAATTTTAGGAAAATTTTGTATGGAACAAAAATTTTAGATAATAATACAAAAAGTAACTTTTATTTGAAGAATTTTCTTCCCCAAACGTAAATAACAGATATATTCCAAAAAATATAAAAATGACCACCTATAAAGTACCCCCTCAGATGTTCCGACACTGCCCAAAATCTAATCAGCACATTGGACGCTGGAACAAAGCTTAAGTTTGAAATTTGGTGTTTTTCTGTGTATGAGTTATGCGACACACAGACACACACACACAGAGACACACAGACATCATCGCGAAAATAGTCAAAACGGATTCAGGGGACCTCAAAACGTAAAAATCCGTTGAAAACTCGAGGTCGAAAAAAATCATGATTCCTATACTTTCCTTATATCTGTATACAGATAGGAAAGTAAAAATCATAATATTCTTGTAAGTTGGAAAGCTTAGAGTTTGATCAGTCACTGTTGAGATTATTTTCATCTTACCTAAATCGCCGTTTCAATTATGTCTTTTACAACGGATTTTCATCTTCATCCCTCACAGCAACATCTGGAGTTCCACAGAGCTCCAATCTGAGGCCACTATTATTTAGTATATTTATAAATGACTTGGCAATAAATTTAACCTGCTGTTCGCTGCTGACTTAAAAATATTTACCTCAATATCATCAATTGAATACTGGGAATCGTTGAAAATTGGTGTAATGAAAACAAGCTGTTTATTAATGTGTCTAAATGTAAAGTATGTTCCTATACTAGAAATATTAACAAGGTGGAGTTTGATTATTTATTTAACAGCCTACTTTTATCGGACTTGTGCACAAATTGAAGATTAAGGTATATTATTCAACCAAAAAGTTACATTTTCGGATTATATTGAAAATACCCGTTGCTTTTGCGTTGAAAAGCTTAGGGTTCTTAATTCGTAATACTCGTTCTTTTACAAACTCTTAAAGCTTGGAGATCCTTACTTTTCTTTAGTTCGTTCAAGGCTAGAATATGCATCTCTTATCTGGAACCTTATTTACAATATTCATAAAAGATCAATGGAAAATGTTCAGCGGCGATCTCTCAAGTACCTACCTTTCTTTTAAAATAGATTAGCTGTATCCCATTCGAGGTATTGAAGAAGCTCTGCTTCTTTCGAAAATAGAAGGGTAGTTTCCAGTGTTACATTTTTGTATAAAATATTACATAACACTATTGATGTACTATTTTTGATAAATTAAATAAATTTTAATGTTCCCCAAACAGCCATTAGATATCATAAAACATTTTATACAGCAAGTATTTGAACGAACTTGGGAAGAAATTCACCTATAACGCTAATGTGCTCAAATTTTAATTAATTTTGTTCTGATTGGGATATTTATTTCGACCATTAGTTGTACTAATTTGTAGCTAATGTATTTAGGATTCTTTCTTTTCTTTTTTTTTTCTTGCTGTGGCTAAAATTATTTTCTGTTGAAATATTATGTTTAACATTTATTTCATGTATTTTGTTCTGTAAATGGATTAATTTGTTGGGCAATAAAATTATTTTTATTTAAATAAGCAAAAAAATGATTATTTTGCAGAGAGAAATAAGTAAATCAAAAGTTGCAGTTGTGGAAGAAATAAAGAAATTTAAAACAATGACTGAAAGAGAAGGTAATATGGGTAAGAATTTGAAGAGGTTTATAATAGAATGAAAAAAATTGAACATAAAGTAGAAAGAATTAGGAGCCAAGAAAATTACACTACAAGACGTAGAGGTGTAAATGGTAGAGAAAATGAAGATAGAAGAGAAAATATGGGAGAAGAAAGGGAGAACAAAGAGAGGACATTGATTGAATGAGAAAGCAAATGGGAAACCGAGCACAACCATCTACAACAATTGTCAGAGTGGAACAGATGAAAACACAAGATTCGATGAAAATGCAAAAAAGATACACCCTAGAGTATTCCTGCGGATTTTATTAAATACAATAAAGAATATGGAGAATTTCGACGATATTAGGGAAATAATAAAAGATCTGGAAATAATAAAAGATCTTGCAGGACAAGCCTTACTATGGTACACAAGTAAGGAAATGGACTTTAAAAGTTAAAAAATTTTGAAATCGCTTATATTAATATGTATTGGGGAGAAATAACTCAAGGAGAGGTAAGAGGACGTCTCTATTTTGATCGTTATGATGAAAAACGCGGCAGTTCTATGTATATTTATACACTAATGTTATATTCACAGGCCCAACATCTTGAACCTGCTATCAACGAAGAAGAGATGTGATGTTTCTATCGAGACATTTCAAACCTCAGATAGCAGAAACCATTTTTGTGCAGAACATAAAAAGCTTTAAACAATTAAGTAACTATTTAATGAGAATATAACAAAATCTGATTAGCAGACGTCAGAAATGTTCCAGAAACAATTTAATAATAACTAATGATGGGAAAAACATGAGTTTTGACACAATTGTTAATAAAAATACAAATAGCAGGAATTATATGCATAATTACGTGAATCAGTAATTCGAATCAAAATAGAAACTACATTAGTATGGGAAATTATCAAAACAATAATTATAATAGAAAGTTTATTCCAAATTACAATAACAATAATAGTTGGTTATGCAAGAACGTACAATGCTAATAGTTATCAAAATAACAATAATATCAACAATAATCGTTTTCAAAATAGAAATATAAATATTTATATGTCAATAATACAGACAACCATCGCCAAATTAATTTCCACAGGAGGTCCGATAGTTGTGATAGAATAGATTTTCCAAGCACACAGTTCGTTACACAAGACATGCGAACAAGCGAAAGTCCTCATATTGCTCATGATATAAATAGTCCTGGGTCTAGTATCAACAATATTGGTACTCAGGATTTTCACTAATGGATGGAGTAGAACGCAATCTGTATAATTACATCCATCTGCGGGAATTCCTGAAAATTCAGGATTGCCTAGAACAAAAACGAAAAATTGGTTTAGTTGTGATAAATGAAAATTTAAATAATGTGAGGGTAAAAGTTGTAATTGGCATAAGTGAAAATATTGTGAATTCATTAAATGTTAATAATAAAGTTACAACTGTTCCTAAAATAAATTTAATTGGTGTAAATAAAAAGAAATTCAATGAAGTGAACAAATCCATAATAATTAAGTTATATAGGAAAAACAAGAACATTGAAGTACAACTGCTAGTGGTGAAAGATATGGAGTATGATATTTTATTGGGAACAGATGAACTACAAAAGAAACAATGAGAACAAAACGGTGAATTTGAATGGGATAGAAATTGGATTTGAAGAAAGTGATACACCATTGGAAGAAGAAAACTCAAGTATGATTTTGAATAAAGAATATAGCGAAAAAGAAATGTTAGCGAAAAAGAAATGTTAGCAAAAAAAAAATATGGTATTTTTAATAAAAAAAAAAAAAAAATTGTATTTAAAAAGAAGGAGAGAGGATAGAAGAAAGTGAAGATAATTTTAATGATTATTATGAAGATGGAAATGAAACAAATAATATAACAAATATTGAAAATTGGAAAGAGACGAAGTTAGACTGTGGAAGAGAAAAGAAGGAAAATATGTTGAAATTGTTGGAAAATATGAAGAATTATTTAATCAGAAATCAAGAATTGCCAGGAATTTTGTACATAGTTTGAAAGTGAAAAACATGGAAACGTTCAAAGGAAAAAGCTATCCAATCCCATATGAATATAAAGATGAAATGCAAGAAGCTACAAAAATATTATTAGAAGACAAGATTATAGAATATGTATAGTAATATTCCATATATAAACCCAATTGTGATTATCAAAAAAAAAAGATGGAGATATCAGGATTTGCCTAGATTCAAGGCAACTAAATAAAAGATACATTCCTGAGTATGAACTCGTTCATCCTATTACGGAAAAAATCCGAGGAATTTTTAACGTTCCTGAAGTTGGTGAAAATTCATAAACAACAATCTCAAAATGGAAATACATGTAAATAATAGTTTTAAGATATAAATCGTATTATTTCATTTTAAACGAAATAATTGATTTATATAATTAAAGAAATTAAATTTCAAATAAATGATTAATTATATTTTGTAGGGAATAAGATATTACTTTAAGTATTACTTGATTAGTGATATATTAAAACAACAATAATGTGAATAATGTGCAATATTCTAGATTTCGAGAAAACTCAAAATTAGAATAGTCCAAAAAAATCAGGGAATGTTATAATGAAATACGAAATTCCAAGAAATCAAAAAATTATTAAAAGTTTTAAAATTAAAAACTAAAAAGTTTCCATCAAAGTTGTTTAATGGTGATTTTGACAAGTTCAAAAATAACTAAATTTAGTGAGACAGTACTACCATATACAATTTATGAATATTAAAATAAAAATTTATAAAAAAATTACATTATGAATTTTAAAATAGCCTTTTAATTAATAAGAGATAAATTATCTTTAAAATTGTGCAATAAACCTTTTAAATAAACTCACCTGTATAAATACAATAACTAAATTTTAATAATATAATTAAACTGTCAAAATTCTGATTGGCCAGGTCCATTTTCATCTATCTATAAATTCGTTTAACTGGCCAAGCGTGAACAGCAGCCTGGTGAAGCGATTGATCAATTCATACAATCATTAAAACTGTTGGCTAAGGAATGTGGGTTCAAAGCAGTAGCTGCCGAACAAAATGAACAATACTGTATAAGAGATGCGTTTATTGCTGGTTTGACATCGAGCTCCATACGTCAGAGGCTTCTAGAAAGCATTTCTTTTCAACTTGATGAAGAGCATTAACAAGCCAGACCACTAGAGTTTGCACGTGTACATCCAAAAATTATTGCTAGTTTTGCAGTAACAAACTACACGTTCACAAAAAATGCCCAACCTTTAATACAATATGTCTATCCTGTGGTAAGAAAGGTCTCTTCGTGAAAGTCTGTCGAAGTAAACCTACCGTATCCGCAATGACCAAAGGATAACAACCTGAAAGTGAACTCGAAACATTGTCATGTATGTTTTCTGCTGCTTAGAGTTTAGGAGAAGCTATTGTACCAATTTTCATCAATGGACACGCTGCGAATGCTCTGCTTGTAGCTATATAGAAAACCGCCTTGTGTAGCAATACCGCAATATCACATGAGGCCCTCTCAACAAGAAGTAACGATGGGTATATTATTTTTAAAATCAAATGTTTTTGGAGTTTGTAGAGTTTGTAGACATAAAATTTTGTAATTTGACTCTTGTAAAACAAATACTTTTTTAGTAAACATTGGCCGTGTTCATCGTTGTCAAACATGTTGTAATGCTGAGTAAGTGGTGACGATGAACTGTCAACCACTGCAGTCCTTTTGGATAATCATAAAAGCGAAAATAATCTTGCTTTTATGCTTTAAAAGCACAAAATTGACCTTGAACCCTTGTCAAATCCGCCTTTTGGTATTTTGTTAGGTCATGTGTTTATTTATTTATATTTTTAATAATTATTTAAGGTTTTATACTGTAATAGAGTTGTTTCGTTAAGTTATATAACATATTATTTATGGAGGTACCTGTTTGAAGAAAATTAAATTAATTCCATACGTAGATACTTACACGTACGCTTAAACTATTTCATTTGGACGTTAATGGGATTCCAGTAAAGAATATGGATAATATAACAAATATATAGTTTTATCACAGAGTTATTATTCAAAACAGATGAGAGTTTTGTTATTAAAACTGCACCGAAAGTTGTAAATAATTTTCATATTCTGGTTGGAAAGGTGAGTTTATTCTATTTATTCAGGTTTAACTTATCTGATAATTTAATTATCCATTCATTTAATTTATCTATTGGCAATAATGTAAATTTCCGAAATTAAATTGCCTGAACTTATTTTTTGTTGTAAATCTTGAATCGGAAATTTTTATTAGTAATTAGTTTAAATGGAAACATATATGTACATAAATTGATTCTTTTCTGTAATACAATTTTTACTAATTGTAGGTACATGCATAGCTGGTAACAGTGAAATTTGTAGTCCATGTTGCTGCTGTATATGCCAATTAGAAAAATTAGACATCATGTACCTGCCGATGTTTTTTGTTAAAAAATAAATAATAATAAAAGTATGACATTTTATTTTCTAAATAATTATTCACATTTATTTGAAATGTTTGAACATGAAAAAGATATATGATATTATATTACCAAAATAAATTAAATATAAGTAATTATATTAAAAAGGGCCCACCTTGGTTTGCTGAACCTATAAAAAAAATACCTCATTACTGTATATACATGTCAAATAATTTTTGTTAAGTTAAATGAGTCGATCTATATGACAACATTAAATTTGTATATTTATTAATTTCCAATACAACCTATATCATTCCTATAAAAGAATTACTGTATGTTGTTTGTCGACAAGGTATGCATAACTCTAGTATTAACTAGACAAATTTTAATAATACATAAAAATAATTCAAACTTCTAATGAATATTAGCAATGTCCAAAAATGTAACGCCTAAGTACCTACATAAAAAATACTTTGTAAAAAAATAAGCAAAGCATTCGATAGGGATTATTTTAACAATTTTCGTTTTTGTAATAAAATGTTATCATTTCTTACCTTACACCGAGGAGCCTGTAAATTTTAATAGGCATAACAGCAATTTTTTTATTATTTTTAATGTAGAATAACAACAGTAAAATTGTAGTAAAAGTAAAACAATAATATAATTAAAAAAAATATATTAAAAATAAGTGAAATATCATATCTTATGTTTATTTATTAAAAATTAGAAAAGCGACATAGAACTTGTTCAGGGGGCTGGTTTTCTATATTTTAGTTTTTAAATAGGAATGGAACTGTTGACGTAACTTGTTCATGTTACGTCTGGCTTTCAATACTGATACTTCAAATTAAGTAAGTTATTTCACTAGTCCATATTCATATGAGATAACACTCTTTTTTAATAAAATACTTTGCATCAGATCACGTTTTCTTTTAAAGCGGGACATTCTTGCATTCTTTGGGGACAATGGTACACATAACTTAAAAGTGGGTTTGTCTCGCCTAAAGCGGGACGTATGATGTTAGGTATGACTCAAAAATAAAAAGTTGCTTTAGGTTTATTTTCATTTTTATCTTTTTCTCCTTTTTTCAACTCAATTTTTTCTGTCAATATCACACTTTAATTTTGAACTGGTTTGAGACATTCCTCTTGTTCTGGACTGGAGTCCAGTTTAACTTCGAAGAAACTCGCAGTTTCCCTAAAAATAAGAAAGTCATACTTGATGTCTCTATTATTATTATTATTATACACTTTTGTTTATCCTTGTTACATGTAAAAAGATCACTTTTTGAGATGTACGTTATTAGTATCATGAGTTCCTTTACTTAATTTTTCGGTGCAGACCAGACAGTTGAATAAACACAATAAATAACTTTCTCATTCTGCTCTTTGAAGTATGATCTAGTTACAGTAGATTTTTATTTGTGTGTCAAAAAAATTGTATTTTACCTGTAATAAAATGACTGTTACAAACTCTTTGATTAGTCAGTATGTGTAATTCAAGATCCATGGAAGTAATAAAAAAAAATTAAACATGACTCTTTAACCCAAAATAATACAAGTTGTAGGTTTTTTCGCCGTAAAATTGTCAAAACCACTTTCAGAAGGGTGCTATATAAACTCTAATTCACTCAAATCAATTCAACTCAAAATTTATTAAGAAATACTAGGAAGGGAAACAATTAACGTAACCTTCTGTGTGCCAACCAAACGTCATTCAATTTTTTTGACAGGTTTGAGGTTGAGAAAACAAATCGTAAACAAAAATGATCGTTTAGAGTCATGCCAATCGCTTATGAAACGTGTTTCTTTGCTTTTAAAACATGTTTGACGACGATGAACACAGCCATTGACTCAACTGTGTAAAATCAGTCCTTCATTAGCGATAGAGGTAGGACAATAGCCAACACAAAAATACTTTGAAGTGTGCTGTGAAATACACATAGAACTAGACATGGGTAACGCACTAAAATTCTTTGCGTTGATACACTAACTCCGGCGCACTCTATTGCGCCAACTCATTGCGTTAACGCAATTGCGTTATTGCGTCACACCACTGCCTGCGCCGAATGAAGTCGATGCACCTCGGTGTACCTATCGCATGATACCGGTGTTATTCAGCGCGGGCTGTCCTTTTATAAGGGTCAAACCGTGTTCAAGGCAAATACGCAATTGGGAATTTAACTAATTTTTTTTTTATTATATGTTTAAAAATAAACGAAAATATAACAGTGTAATGCACTCATTTTTTTATTTCATTGTGTTCGGATTTTACAAAAAATACAAAAATTCCAATTTATATAAAAAAGATATAATTTTTGTATACTAGTAGCCAATCAAATTGGGAAAAACTAAAAATTGACAGTGTACAAGATTAAAATTCATAAAATTCGACCTACAATCCTACAAATGATGTGACATGTTGCAAAGAACATAATTACTTGATAGATTTTGGGTAATCTGCATTACGAGTTGCATCAATTACGTAAATTAAAATTCTCAACTCGTCACGGAAAACGGAATCAGTGCCTGGCGCATGGCGCACCAACAACTCGCGATCCTTTCGACGCAGGGCTGGAACTCTGTGTCATGTAGAATTCTACTTATCGCTTTCTACAATGGAATCGATTACTTTCTTTTGTGATAAATACGTTATCAACCGAACGGGAAATATCGCAATGTGGTTTCTTATGAAACTAGTTATCCTGTAGTAAGTATATACTCGTTGGTTTTCCGCTATGTTACACAGAGTGCCACAAAAGAATCTATTGTAGAAAGCGATAAGTAGAATTCTACATGACACAGAGTTCCAGCCCAGTATCGAAAATTGCGTTGCGCTGATACAGTAACAGCTGGTGTATCAACGCTAGTAACGCATACAACTGCGTTAACGCAATAACGCAACGCAGCGCTGCGTTACCCATGTCTACATAGAACAGGTCATATGGAGAATTAAGGAGGTCCTTTCGCCACACCTCTCGCCTCAAATGTTAAAAAAAAGTTATTAGATTATGACTAAAATAAATTTTTTTCTAATAGTTGAAGTCCTTATTTATCTAATACTGAACTTTTAACTATACCTTACCTTGCAAATTTTTTAGATTTTTTTTTTTAAATGTGAGTATTTGTACAGTGCCTCACGAGAAAGTAAGTCCTCCACAACAATTCTCGAATTATACTATTATTTATTGATTAGATGGAGTAGAAAAAAACTAAAAATAAGGTTTTTTAAATATTTAGATTTTGTTTTATACAATAAAATATATATAGTAAACCGTGGAACTTATTGAGAAATTAATATTAAAAAATCACAAAAAAATTTCAAGTAACCTAGTTGAAATTTTTTTGTGATTTTTTAATAATAATTTCTCAATAAATTCCACGGTAACCTATATATTTTATTGTAAAAAACAAAACCTAAATATTTCAAAAACCTTATTTTTAGTTTTTTTCTACTCCATCTAATCAATAAATAATAGTAAAATTAATTATAATTCGAAAATTGTTGTTGAAGTCTTACTTTCTCATAAGACACTGTACAAACGCACACATTAAAAAAAAAATTCTCAAAAATTTGCACGGTAAGGTATAGTTAAAAGTTCACTATTAGATAAATAAGGACATCTACTATTAGAAAAAAATTAATTTTAGTCATAATCTAATATTTTTTATTTAACATTGGTGGCGAAAGGACCTCCTTAAGTGTGATACCATTTTACAATAATGTATCTCACTATTATCGTTTTCAGATTTCTATAATTTATAAATGATGTGCTAATATTTTAAACTTTTAGTATTCTCTAATAGAAGAAGTCGAATAATATAATTATGTTTGACCCGTTTAAACTGTTTATTTTAGCTTATAAATTTAAACAGAGAGTCCTAACGTCGAATTTAAACGTTACACTTCTTACTATACGTATTGTTAAGGAGCTGAATAACCTCAAAGTTTTCATGTTGGAATAGTCGTTGTTGGTGACTTTAAGGTCCCAATGAAGATCAGTGTTGCGGCAGTATCAGAGTGCATCGACGATGTTCCTTAAAACGTTGAATATAATGAATAAGAAAGTATATTCATTCAGTAGAATGCAATGGCCTACTTTTTGGTTCTGTAGTTTGTGCTTATAATAATATATGTGTGGGTGTTAGTTAGCGGACTACTAAACAATTGGTGAATTTAATATACATTCTAGAAGAGACATAACATTATATCCGTAGTAGACATATGTGGTTAGATATTCATTTTGTAGTTTCTGCAGAAAATAAGTGTGATTAAAATTAACTCGTTCGACTTTTGCTTGCTCATCGTTATTATTACCGTCTCGCAAATAAAAGCATCCAGTGAGTATGGTTTGTTGATAAGGCGATGACTTCTCATACAAGAGGTCGTGGATTCAAGTCTCGGTGTAATTATTTTGTTTTTTTTTCTTATTTTTTATTCTTTTTCTTTTTTCTTTCTTTTTTATTATGAGCATATAATTTTATTATAATATTATTCTTTTTTTCTAGTTTGTCGTAGTCCTATATTCAAAATTGTATTATGTTCACATTGTCATTAAATATTAAAATAAAAAATACCTACGTGCGTGTTAAGTTAAATCTGTGTTCCGCTGTAACCATTTTCCCAAAATTTCATTTAATTTTTTCTGAATATAAAAAACAATAATCGAAACTTTATAAGTTGTTTCAACTAAAACAATTTTTAGAAAAGTGGCTCCAGAGAAACCCCACAGATTTAACCTACAGGTACATGTTTTTTATTAGAATATCTTATGTGATACTGTTAAGTCTGTTTATTTTGTGGTTAGTAATTATGTATGTTGTTAACTTATGTGTATGTATATATATATACAAAAAAAGTGACCAATAAAAAATAAAAAGGTTTGTCATAGAGTTGGTCGTAATCTTTATTTGAAATACATTTACAACGTATCTCTACCGATCTACCACTGCAGCAGTACTCACCAACATTTTTTCTTTAGAAGTTTACTTGGCTATAGGTAGTTATTTTATAGAGCTGCGTACAGACCACGCCAAGGAAGGTCAAGAAAAGCCAACGAACAGCATTTGCCCTTGGTTCATAAACTATAATTAAAACTATATTTTGACTAAATAAGTGAAATCCCTGCTGAAGATAAGTCGATTCGCTTGCTCTTCGATCTATCAACGAATGCGTGAACTAAAATTATCGGTAAAGAAGGTAGAAAAAGGTATTGCCACGTATATTATAAATTTCTGCTTTTTTTTGTTTTCCAATTTATTTGTCATTACATCGATTTAAAAATTGGTTTTAACGTGATTGTAATTGGTTTATAATAGACTATTAGATTTTTTCCTTTGATTTTGATTTTTGTAATTGTTAAAACTTTTTATTGTTTTTAAAGTTGGATTATATATATTAGCGTCAGCCACTGCTCTGATTTATTTAAAAAATGTCTACCAAATCTAAGGTTTCTATCTTTTATCGTTTCTATATTCTTTTGGAATTAAAATTAAATGCAATTAAACTCTCGCCTTAAGCAACAAATATGGCAATATTTGTACTTCATTAAGAAATCAAAACGATACGATGATGTAGAAGTAGAAACGTAGTAAATTTCAAAAACTGCAAATTTTTCAAGTTTCCTTTTTATACATAATAATCTACCAAAAAATTTCGTTTATAGCCATATTTCATGGGTTTCTATGCTACACAAATCCCATGTGCTTCTAGGATTTTTGTTTAAATAAATTGGAATTTGGGGGTTCCAATTTATTTGAATTATGAGTGGTTAATTTATGGTTAAATTTTATGAAAAAATATTTGCTTATAGGTTTCCGTTTAAATAAATTGGAATTGATCTGGTTCTAGGCCAGAATAAAAACAAATATTTGAAGCCTAATTAATTCTATTGCAGTATTAGCCATCACAAGTCTTTTATAACTAATCACAAATGCTATATTTTAGAAAGTGCATAAATTGATATTTTGGTACAAATATACGCAGTAATTTATTTATAATTTTGTACGTGATAAGACGAGACAAACGAATCAAAAATCTCTTACCTCATAGAGCAAAGTAAGATTTGATTGGATTTTCTGTGCATGGTAAAGTGATACAAATGTAATTTAAATCTTTTATTTATAAAATATTAATCTTTCGGATGATCAAAATTAGAATGACAACAATTTAATCAAAAGAGAGATTACAAATGTGTTTTCAAAACGAAATAAATCAAACAAAACAAAAAAACGCACAAGAAATAATGTAGAAACAATAAACGGTATTTGTATTTTATATCTTGAGTATTTTTGTAAAGCCTTATTGACATGTGAACTATATTCTAATTATGAGACTAGGATCTGCCCTTGTATGATCTTAATTTTATATAGACAGATGATAAATATACTCTAGTATTATCCATAATTTAGAGTCGCCTTAATAAAATATAATAACATATAAGTAGATTTATTTGTAGTCGCCGTATCAGTCAACATAAAAAGGTAAACAGAACCTCATAATGTACCTAAAAACAAGGTTAAAACAAAACGTTTCAATAATTCGACTCTAAATCAAGCATAAGAGTTTTACTCAGTCCATAAAAATAAATATTCAATATTCTTCAAATATCTTACAAACATACTCTCGAGTAGTACATAGGTTACACTTAATTTTTTTTATAAATAACACCTAAATAATATAAATAACTTACTTACAACTAGGGTTAGGTCATGCTAGTAAGGGCAGAATAGAGCATAATGCCTTTGCTAGCACAAATGATTTGACAAAGATGAGGTGAGTTAATAGTAATAGAATGGCGGGGTGAAGAGAGCTACAGAGGAAAATACTCATGTTAACTCGTTTCAAAACTGAAATCTAAGACCCATTACATAGCTCTAATATTCTTAATTTCCAAATAGCACAGTTAGTGTTTGAATGTCTACATTTATACATGTTTACGACCAAACCTCTTTAGGGTTGTCTTAAACGTAGTGCTATTGATGCCACTTTTTATTTTAATAATGAGAAATAACTGATTAGATGTAATTAGGTATATATACCAAACGTAGTCTTGACCATTTAAATAACATTATTTAGAAAATCGTGACACAATGCCAAATAAAGAAATATCAACGTTGCAATGTCAACCATGTTTGGATTAATTGTATTTGAAAATTGTATATTGAGATCAATTTGTTAGCAAATTAATATTCGTCAAAAGTTTGTAGTAGTATTCAAATAATAACTAACAATCTTGAATAATTTGAGGACATTAAAGGGAATATCCATTTTTCAATAAAAGATCAAAAAGACACCCAAAAGTTGTGAATTATTGAGCAAATCTATAAATAGGATGCTTGTTATATCTGTGGGATGATTTATGGTATGCTGCGGTCTTGAATACAGAATTGAAGTAGGTTATCACAAGCAAATTAGCAGGCGAGTGTTAAAAGGACTAGGATTGCATGAAGGAAATGGTAGGATATGTCGCCCTGCGACTACTTTGATCACTCGCGTCAATCACTTGCTAAACCTGAACATCTTTGGGACTTTTAGAATGTACCTATCATGAATATTTTCATAGTCAGTTTGCCACTTTTACGAATTCGGCGTTATCGTATCCACGTGACCCGACGAATGTTTGAGCGATTCCTTTTCTATCGATAGCCCGCACTCGAACAAACAAAAATGCTGCTACCAAACTTGCCACTATAAGAACCAATAGGAGCATTACTAATCCGGCTACGAAACTTGGAACAGACATACAAATCGTTTCAGGATCTTGTGACGAAGCTGACTGTATGACCACCGTTTCGTTGTTTTGAGCAGAGTTTAGGGCGAAATTAACATCTCCTGGTGCTACTACTTGAATTATTCGACTAGTATTCACATCAGTCATTTCTTGAGCCTCACGTTTGTAGACGTGACTAACTACAACTGTCATCACTTCTGGACTACGTCGTCTTCTAACTCCTTGCAGTTCAGCTGGAAGATTCTCTACTGACCTGGGTCTTCCACCTAGGGTAGCTAAATTGCCTTCAAATTCTTCCGCAATATTGCTCTTCCTCTTAACGGTATTGTAAATACCAAGATGACCTGGTGGCGGTGGAGGAGGTAAATGTATTTCGTTACTACTTTGTGCTGATACTTGAGGAGCAGGAGAAGACAGATTAGGAGGATTAGACGTAGAGGAAGAGGAAGTTTGAGCTTGAGGAGCAGGTACTACGTCAGCATTTTGTTCAGAATAGGCACCTGTTGGTCCAGATGGATGTCTAGGGTCAGGAAATGCAGGAGGCAAACCGTATTCATTGGATGGAGGTGGACCATATTCTCCACCAAGGCTACCATGACCTCCAAAATCGCCACTTCCTAGTGCGTTTGATATCGGTGGAGCACCATACTCACTTGTTAGACCTAAACCATGGCCACCACATTTGGGTTCTGGGCAGTTATATCTACATACTTGTATCACACATTGGAAGTGGACGTTCATGGAATCTGGGAATTTAAATGCTTGGAAGTACGCGAATGATACTACTGATGCTGAAGGACCAAAATTCTTAATTTTCTGGAATTTGCTCATAATTTTTGGTCTAACTACACAACCATATTGGTCAACAAGTTGTATTGGGGCTCTCTTACCATCATGAGCAACGCAATTCCTTACTAACATATCAAATTTGTTTTCGTCATCTTTAATAGCTAGTACCATAGTCATTGTCTGACCTATCTTGACAATTCCAGATACTTCAGATGCCCAGGGTCCTTTGCCTACTTGAATCTGCATCCAGCACTGTAAGTTATCTCCGAGAAAGTTAGCTGTTACTGCATGTAACATGTCAACTTGGAATGGTCTGAATGTTACGGCTTTTTCATAAAAATCATACCAAGTACATCTTAGTTTTCGAGCTTGATCCCACACTTCTTGTACGTAAGGATCATACTGAATGATTATGGTATTCTCTACGTAACTTCCACTTGGTGTAGGTCCACCGTAGCTAGCAGCATTGTGGTTAGCGGACGAGGACATACCACAACTGTTTAAGAATATTTCGAAGGTTGCACTTAAATGCCCAGTACCAGGCTTTAAATGAACACAGTGAGAGTCGCTATAGAATCCTTTAGAGAATATCATTCCATAAAAGGGACGGTCGAATTCAATGTTGACTCGCATATGAGTCTTTTCGCATTGCACCTGAAGATGTTTGATTTGGGGCATATCCGGTGTCGCTAGTGGCCATGGATCGTCACCCCCTCCTCCACTTCCTCCTCCTCCTCCTGCTCCTCCTCCACCTCCTCCACCCAAAATACCTGTCGAAAGGTAACCAGGTCCAGACAGTGGAGGACCATAGACCGCTCTATGCTCTAAGGGCAATGACGCTGAATCCGATAGCGGTGCATCACAATTTATTTCCTGAAACAATAAATATTCATTACAATATTGTGATATATGGATATTTTATATTTTAAAAGTAGTCTCAGAAATCATATAAACATCGTTCATTTTAAAAGTATCACTATTAAATCGTAGGCTTACAAGCAAAAGGCATTAAGTCAAAAAATAAGTTTATGAGTTTAAATTCTGCTTCAAATAAAATGTACATGCTTTCGGAATACAATGTACTGTTTTTACAAGATATACAAAAATAACCCATTTTGACAAATTTTTGACTTGGTGACTTTTGCTTGTAAGCCCAGGAGATACAAACTAATCGAAATTCAAACACCAAGTTAACAAAGAAGACGAAGAAAGTAGGTAATACATACTCTGACCAGAACTGACAAGAACGAAAGGGATTATTAAAAGAAAATAATTAAGAAGTAGCAAGAAGTATAAGATGAAATAAACAAAAGCAAATTAATGCTAATCAAAAAGTTGGGGAATTGATTCCAAAACAAGCATTGGAAACGTTTGGTACTATACATCACAATTTATGCATTGTGCAGCCATGTAATATTTTTTATGCCGTAGATAAAGAAACTGGGGTACCGTAAATATTTGAGGGTATTATGAAATGCAGAGAAAATGATGAGCTGATGCAACAATGCATAAACACCTAACTAGATAGTCGTCTCATCTGAAGTAATGCGTAAGAAGGTAAAGAGTGGAGAATTATCCAGGTGGAGAAAAATAAAAGGATGGCACCAAAGATGTTGGCCCAAATTGGCGAAAAAAACTAATTGTTAGCATAGACCATAAAGTTTGTTGCCACAAAGCTGCTGAATACTGCCTTATGCAGGTCATGGTTCAGGAAGATCCATGGGTACATCAAAAAGATCCTTGGGCATATTATAACCCAAAAAGGACGGAATTAATAATTCTTTTATTTTACCAATTTTTTAAAATTCGAATCAATTTGATTCAAAATTACTAATAAATTTATAAACAAAAAATTGGTTTAAATGAGAAGCAAATATCTGATGTTGCCATAAAATAGCGATGGTCCTCATTGGGAGCTCTTTACTATTTAAAGTTATTATTGTAAATAAAACTAAATTTAATAAAATTTTATAATATAGTCAGTTGGAAACAAATAATAGAGCTACATCAAATATTAGAATGGAATTTAACATTACAATCCACAGTTCAATGTTACACATTCTTACTTATGCAACGGTTTTTCTTTTTGTCATAATAATTGATATTTTTCTCTGGAACAAAATATTTTACACATTTTTTAAAGCATTCATTATTAGGTCGTTGGCCATATCTCTTTTACTGTTTCTTTTAAAAACTGCAGAGCCTTTTGACTAAGTTTAGTTATTCAATAAAATATTTAAACTAAATTGACGTATTTTATTTCAAGGATGACAACATCAATAACTAACATCCATACAAACTAATGAACTAACTAAATCAATACTATCCTTCCTTCCAAAATTATTATTTTCTTTCTGACATCCCCCTGGATCTTCGATCTCAAAGTTCTTCAAATCTATTAGAATAGTTACTGAAACTGGTTTAGTCAACTGCTCGGCTAAATTTAACTTTGTTTCAATATACCGCAACTATAACATTTTATTTCTTATTAGATTTCTGATATAAAATATTCTTATATCTATATGTTTTGGATATGTCTGACGTAGTTTGATTTTCTGCAAGTTTAATTGCTCCTTGGTTATCTACATAAATGTAAACGAACTTAAAATATTTTTCGAGGCAACTTTCTTTTGCTGTTTCATTCAGAGCTACAAATTCTGATTTCATAGTGTTTAGAATAACGTATTTTTGTCTTTTGTTAGATTAACTTCTTATAGCCCCTTCTGCCACAACAAACATATATTTGTCTCATTTTCACCCAATCAGCATCGGAGAAAGCTTTAAAAATGTATCCACTTTTTGTGTACTAGTTCAAAATTTTTAGCTCCAACTAGGTACCTGAAAATATGTTTTATATCTTTCCAGTGATGCTGATCTGAATTATTATTAAATCGTAAATGTGGTGGCAGAAGCTGTCTGGTCTTGTAGAAATAGGTAGGTATAAGGGACTACCTATTACTCTATAATATATTATTTTATCGTTTTAATTTAACTTATCTTCTTTATTGTTACATTTTTTATATTTTTCACCTATCGCTAGAGGTGCAGCGACCTTTTTTGCATTCAACCCAATCATTTTTTCTTAAAGTTCATGTGCATGTAACATTTGATGCAATCGTATTGTATTTTTTCTTTTGTTATTTCTGTTGAAAGTACGTATTTAGCTTCTCTTAAATTCCATATGTCACAAAATTTTAATTACATAATTTTTAAAATTTTTCCAATTATTAATATATCGTCTACGTAAATGGTAATAATAAAATTTTTACCTTTGTTCTAATATGCACAAGGATCTGATATGCATCTTTCAAAAATTTTGCTTCGAATAATTCTATCTTAAGTCTTAAATGGGTTAAAGGACCAAAAAGTCTGAATGTATTTATTTTAATGGCTCTACTTTTTTATTACTTTTATTCGGAAAAGGTACCCTTTTCATCTTAGCTTCGTAACAAATTTCACAATTTTCTTGAATGCCGTCTTCATCATCTACTTTTCTTTTAGTGCGTTTTATGCATTTTTAGCTTTATTGTTTAATAATAACTTAATAACTGGTATATTTAAATGAGCCAATCGCTATTTTTGTCGACTTTGCTACTAATTTATTTTCTTTTGTAGTTATGTTCATCACATTTTCTTCTAACATTTTTTTTTGCTTATTTTTAAATTCATATCTCCATAACCAGTTATTAATATTAAAACTCTACCTGCCACTTCAATTTTCGTATAGTTTAACATTTTTTCTTTCTGAAATTTCATATGATTTGTAGCTCCACTGTCTAATATCCAAGTATTAGAGAATATCGTACACTACTAAAAGCAAGTTTAGAGGTGCAAGATTCAGGTTCATTTGTTGTATCTGCAGTCCCCTTTTGTAGTTGCGACAAAGGACAGTTTTTTCCTATGTGTCCCATCTCTAAACATATGTAACATCTTAAATCTTCATAAGAACGTTGCCTCTTCTGCGCATCATCATGATTTTTTCCATTTCCCCATTTATTAAATTTGTATTTGCTTTTATCTATAAAATCTTGCCTAATTATAGGATATTTCTTTTTTGAAAACAATGTCTTTGCTACATCTTTTTCATCTTCTTTATCTTGTTTACTTGCTAATCTTCTAACTTCTTCTATTAGCTTAGATTTTAACCTGCTCATTTTTAAATCATCTTTGTCTGATCTTAAATTTCTAGGAAATACTCGGCAAACCCAATACTGCAAAATCAGCTTAAACTTTTTCATGAAATTCATATCCAACATTTTTAACATGATAATAACCATTTCTTCTTCTTAAATATTGATTTATGCTTTTTATTAACGTTGGCGAAATCTTTTAGTAAAAATACTCCTGGCCAAGTATTACATTGTATGAGGATTTTCTTTCGCTGTTTGACACTCCATTATATTATCTAAGCTATCATTATTTATAAGCAAATAAATTATTGATTTAACTTTTCATTTTGATTTATGTTTTCATTTGTAAATCCAGGATCTAAGGCGGTCCACAAGTTTTTCATTTTCGAAATTTCTTGTTCTTTCATGCTCCAATATCTATAGTTCTCCGAATTTAGTTTTTCTTTCTTAAAATCGTAAATTTTTATAGGTAATCGAAATACACTCTTCTTTGTCCTAGTGTACTACCTATCTTGCTATTTGTTCATTCGGAAAACATCACTGTCTCGTCGAAAACTTCGGTACACTAACAGTCCTGTGCCCATAACCTGTTAGAAACTGTGAAGCCTTTGATCCAAGTTCGGTTTTCCAATAAAATATTTAATAAATAATATTCAAACTAAATTGACGTATTTAATTTTAAGGATGACAACATCCATAACTAACATTCATACACACTAGTAAACTAACTAAATCAATACTATCTTCTAACGTTCCATCACCCTACAGTGTGATTCGGTCGTCATACGTAAAGGTGCGAGTGAAAGAAGAAGGGAGAATATTCGAGAAATGTCACTTCACGTCAAGAAACATCTGGACTATCGGGGAAGTTTTAGAAGGTTAAATCGAGCTATATAAGTCGGTGATCCTGACGTCAGTCAGTCAAGTTTTATGATAGATGTTATACGTTAATGTTATTAGTTGAATTATTATAAAAGTTAAGTTGAAATAAATTGAGATATCAAAAACCTGCGTAACAATATTTATATTTTTTCTTACATTATATCCAGATAATATAAAAATAACTACATCTTATCTTTGGTAATTTGCGAATTTAACAAATTCTTGAACTGTGGATTCTTCTACCAACATCAGTTCATCGTCAATAAATATTTCTAGAGGCGTCAAAATTTTAAAAGATATGGAAAATATTTTGGTATATGGCCCCTTATTTTTTTTAATATTATCTTTCGTTTGAAGTGTCTTGTGATGTACACTCTTGATTATCAAATATATGCAATTTAGCTGTAACTACTTACTTGCAAATAAATGATTATTTACAAAGCCCCCTCCATCATCTTTCCTAGAATCTTCATCTATTAGAACACCCTCTTCGGGATGTTTAATATGCTTAAATATTGATATGCCCAAAGTTGGATGACATCAAAAGCCAAACAAGGTAAAGAAATCATTACTTGAACTAGGTAAATAAATAAAAATTAGGTTTGCATTTTTAAAATTAATGAACTACTATTTACCATATTACAATAAAATAATTACAAATGAATGCATAAGGTTGATAAAACTATTTCAGTAGTAATACCTATTAGCCAAGAATTGATGTGAAGTTATGAAAATACAAACGGGTACCAGCACATTGGTATTTTATCGTATCTCTTAAAGAGTGGAGACCAGTTTTTGCAACAAATCAAACTTTCTATGCAATAAAAATAGAACTCAATCTACTGTAAGAATTTCAAAAATGTATTTTATATGTAGAATTAGGATAAAAATATTCCAAACAGAAGTATATTTTCAAATTTGCTAATATTTTCAATATATGTCTGATTTAAAGTATAGTTGTTTTTATAACAATTCTTTTAATTATTTGGTTTGATATAAATTATATGGACTTCTAATAAAGCAAAACAGAATAAAAACCTTTCATAAGAATATTCCTATAATAATAATTAAAAACAGACTAACCAGAACACGTCTTACCAAATTTAGGTCCCATCACCCTAAATCAGCCATCCAACCTTCCTAGATGTAAAGGAGAAAAAGGGCTTATAAATTTTGAAAACTTGTGCCGAAAACAGGAACTAGACATAAGGCAATTTTTTATACTCTGAAAGCCGAAATAGCCAAGATAAGAGAGCTTGATGATAAATATACGCCATTAAAATTAAGTAACGTAGAACACTTGATACAAATTTCTGATGAACAGCAGCAAATAGAAATCTAAAAAAATAAGGCATTACATGAAACAAAAAAAAATTTCTTATCTGGCTGAAAAAAGGTGAACTACATCCTGAAACGGAAGGATTCATAATAGCCATACAGGACCGGGTCGTACGCACCAGGAATTATGAAAGGCATATTATGAAATTAAACACTCAAGACAACTGCAGAAAATGCAATAAGGTAGGGGAAACTATAGAACACATTACTGCTGGGTGTAGTGATTTGTCAAATACTGAGTTCTTAGGTCGACACAACCAAGTGGCTAAAATAATATATATCGAAGTAGCAAGAAACTATGAGCTGCCCGAAAATCCCGTGCCATACTACAAATTTAATTCTACCCAGGTATTATAAAATCAGGATGCAGTATTGTACAACCCAATATTAACAGACAAAACAGTTGACTGTAACAGCCCAGAAATTCTTTTTATTAACAAAAAACTTAAAACTGCCTGGATTATACTTGAACTAAGTACCTAAATAAATAAAAATTAGGTTTGCATTTTTAAAATTAATGATCTACTATTTACCATATTTCAATAAAATAATTACAAATGAATGCATAAGGTTGATAAAACTATTTCAGTAATAATACCTATTAGCCAAGAATTGATGTGAAGTTATGAAAATACAAACGGCATGCTCTCTAGATAACAATATATCCAAAGCTAAACCGGTGTGAACTTAGCAGCCAATTTCTAGCAGCCAAAATTCCGAATATTACCGACTGATCAGTAGCGTCGTTTAAATAGAGGCAATTAATTATTAGGTAAGAAATAGGACAAAAACAATTTAAATTTCTACCGAAATTAGATGTTCTTTTAATTGTCACATCAATATTAATTAAAATTAAAAGACAATAGAATACTTTAAAAATCTTATTATTTTACCCGACAAGGTAATAAGGTCACATCAAAAGGTATTTTACAATATTTATAATGGTAGTATTAATTCAAACAAAAAATATGATAGATAAAATAAGATTCCCACAAGGGTAAACTACCCCGTAATAATAAAATATTTTATCACTTTAAACTGTGTTCTAAAATATTTTTATTAGTTAAAATAGGTTATAATAAAAATAAAAATTACTATAGCTCCTCCCAACAGAGGTAAAATGCCCTTAGGATAATAAAAAAATTAATTGACCAAAGAAGGAAATAAAGTATCAATTTCAAATGTGACCCAAAAAACTTCTATTAGGGTTATATATTTACAGTAAAAATATGAATTACCAGCGACCCTCCCAACAAGGGTAAAATACCCTTAGTATAAAAAATAAAAAGTTTTCCAAAGAAGAAAATTAATTATCAATTTTAAATGCGATCTTAAAAACTTCTATTAGTGTTATATAATCAAATACTCACATAGCGGCCCTCCAAACAGGGGTAAAATGCCCTTAGGATAATAAAATAATTAGTTTTCCAAAGAAGAAAATAAATTATCAATTTGAAATGTGATCTAAAAAACTTCTATTAGTGTTATATACTTACAGTAAAAATATGAATTACTAGCGCCCTTCCAAACAGGGGTAAAATGCCATTAGGATAATAAAATAATTAGTTTTCCAAAGAAGAAAATAAATTATAAATTTTAAATGTGATCTAAAAAACTTCTATTAGTGTTATATACTTACAGTAAAAATATGACTTACTAGTGCCCCTCCAAACAGGGGTAAAATGCCCTTATGATAATAAAATAATTAGTTGACCAAAGAAGACAATACATTATCAATTTTAAATGTGATCTAAAAAACTTCTATTAGTGTTATATACTTACAGTAAAAATATGAATTACTAGCGCCCTTCCAAACAGGGGTAAAATGCCATTAGGATAATAAAATAATTAGTTTTCCAAAGAAGAAAATAAATTATAAATTTTAAATGTGATCTAAAAAACTTCTATTAGTGTTATATACTTACAGTAAAAATATGACTTACTAGTGCCCCTCCAAACAGGGGTAAAATGCCCTTATGATAATAAAATAATTAGTTGACCAAAGAAGACAATAAATTATCAATTTTAAATGTGATCTAAAAAACTTCAATTAGTATTATATACTTACAGTAAAAATATGAATTACTAGCGCCCCTCCAAACAGGGGTAAAATGCCATTAGGATATTAAAATAATTAGTTTTCCAAAGAAAATAAATTATCAATTTTAAATGTGATCTAAAAAACTTCTGTAAGTATATAACCCTATTAAAAGTTTTTTAGTTCACATTTAAAATTGATAATTTATTTTCTTCTTTGGTCAACTAATTATTTTATTATCCTAAGGGCATTTCAACCCTGTTGGGAGGGGCGCTAGTAATTCATATTTTTACTGTATTTTACACTAATAGAAGTTTTTTATATCACATTTAAAATTGATAATTTATTTTCTTCTTTGGAAAACTGATTATTTTATTATCTTAAGGGCATTTTACCCCTGTTTGGTGGGTCGATAGTAATTCATATTTTTACTGTAAGTATATAACACTAATAGAAGTTTTTAAGTTTACATTTAAAATTGATAATTTATTTTCTTCTTTGGTCAACTAATTATTTTATTATCATAAGGGCATTTTACCTCTGTTTGGAGGGTCGCTAGTAATTTACATTTTTACTGAAAGTATTATTACACTAATAGACATTTTTTAAAAATCATTTACAGTGATAATTTATTTTCTTCTTTAGAAAACTACTTATTTTATTATCCTAAGGGTATTTTACCCTTGTTGGGAGGGTCGCTAGTAATTCGTATTTTTACTGTAAGTATATAACCCTAATAGAAGTTTTTTTTAGATCACATTTATAATTGATACTTTATTTCCTTCTTTGGTCAACTAATTCTTTTATTATCCTAAGGGCAATTTACCCCTGTTGGGAGGGGCTATAGTAATTTATATTTTTATTATAACGTATTTTAACTAATACAAATATTTTAGAACACAGATTAAAGTGATAAAATATTTTATTATTACGGGTTAGTTTACCTTTGTGGGAATCTTTTATTATATCTATCATATTTTTTGTTTGAGTTAATACTACCATTATAAATATTGTAAAATACCTTTTGATGTGACTTATTACCTTGTTGGGTAAACTATTAATAATTTTTTTAATGTATTCTATTGTCTTTTTAATTTTAATTAATATTGATGTGACAATTAAAAGAACATCCTATTATTAAATTTCAATAGAAATTTAAATTGGTTTTGTCCTATTTCTTACCTAATAATTAATTGTCTCTATTTAAACGACGCTACTGATCATTCGGTAATATTCGGAATTTGGCTGCTAGAAATTGGCTGCTAAGTTCACACCGGTCAAAGCTAAAACAGAAAAACGGAATAAATACGAAAATTTGCCTAAAGAAATTAAGCATATTTGGGAGTTAAAACATAAAAATCATACTAATAGTGGTGTCTGTTACAGGAGTGGTGTCCAAGATTTTCGAACATCAAATTAATTATTGGAAATAAACAAGAACACTATCAACAGAATACAAAAAGCTGTTATACTACAAACATACCATATTGTACGTAAATTCCTTAATATCTAAGCAAAAAGCTATAATAAAACAACGCCAAAATGAACAACACCAAATTCCCTCCTCACAACGGATTGCTTCCGTCAGCTCAAAGCCGACGAAATATTAAAAACAATAAACTACAAATACAAGCATCTTCCCCCTGCCGATACTTGCATCAAGAACCTATCCCAACAAAAAAAAATACTACTAATAATATCAAAAAAAGAATACCTACCCAAAAAGCGAAACTAAATGAGTTTTCGTGTGTACCAATACATGAGAACTTAATACACTGGGAAACGCATAAAAATTAATCAATTTATGTCGTTTGGTTCATAAGAATTAAACATATACTAAACTAACAATGGGTTCGTTCACCGTCATCAAACGGTTTCTTAAGATTACGAATCGGTAAAAGGTAAACGAGCAAACTCGACACAGCTTTTTTGAAACCATTTGTTAAAACGTAAAAGCGCAAATTAAAATCGCTTCTACGTTTAACAATCAACGAAATTTTACATTATTTGACAGATGTTTTGTGATTTGTAATGTTCGTTTTGCGTTTTGTTTTGTCAAGTATGCCAAATGAGAACTAAAAAAAGTGTTTTGTGGCAGTGTTATTTGCGCAAGTTAAAGTAAAATGTGTCATTAACATACTTTACCGTAAAATAATTTCAATACCTGACTCAAAATGTTTGGAATAATAAATGATCCTAGGTTAATTTACAAACTCTATAAAGATATGTCAAATTGTTTCAAATTTCAACACGATCCGTTGTTCATTCACCGTCATCTAAAGTGACCATATTTTGAAATTTTGAAAGCAGGACAAATCAAAAACATTGAGATTAGGAGAATTTTCGTCAAAGAATTCTATTTTTTGAAGTAGTGACGCTTCATTCGAGAGCAAAAAAAACGTCACCATAATGGCTTAAAAGCGTGACAAAATCAGGACCCATGTTAAATCGGGACTAGAGATCTAACATCGGGACGTCCGACCTACATCGGGACGGATGGTCACTTTACCATCATCACAATGATTCCTAAACAAGTCATTAATCAAATGAAACTGTTTGATGACAGTGAACACGCCTGACACAAAAAATTCTTACTGTGTTCATTACGTAAAATAGATTATTTTAATAACGAAATAAGTAGGTACTGTAGGTACAATAATGATAGTCACTACACAATAGCGTAAGCAAATAATCTGGTCATTCTGCAAATAGGGCATTTTGAGAACATACCCTGCGAAAGAATGCAAGTAGGTCTCAAAATTATAGAACAATGGTGCAAAGAACATTCACTGTCTTTCTATACCAAGAAAACGAAAATGGTCCTTTTCACACGGAAAAGGATGAAAATGGAATTAAAACCTCCCGAGTTCCTAAACACAAAACAAAACTTTGCAACCATCGAGATAGAATAACGTAGAGACGACATAAACACTGTTTTGCGATATGACAGAAGGATGCACTTACAGTGACGGAAAAGTGTAATTAAAATGGCGACAGAGTCGTTACATGGAATTACATGGCCATCACAAGACCTATCCTAACATACGGTGCAGTTTTCTGGGTACCGAAAATCCAAAAATTGACAGCTATTCGCAAACTAGAACAAATTCAAATAACAGCATGTCTCAACATAACAAGAGCCATGGAAGTCATTCTTAGTCTTACTCCCCTTGATATTTACATCAAGGAAGTTGCTCTGATGACAATGACACGCCTCTGCATGGTTGGAACAGAACATGATGTAGGATCTGGTGAAGCGAGACGTCACTTTTGACAAAAGGAGCTCGATACGCTCCTACTGCTTTAATCGAACATAAACTTCATATCACCGAGATTTATCTTTTATAAGCCATGCATCAAAGGTCACGCCACATCGAAGGGTAGCTGTCATGGTGATTCACTAGCCAAGAAGGCAGCCAACTAAATTGTTTTTAGACCTGGCCCTTCTATTGGACTGACAACATCGGTAGGGACAAATCTAATAAAAGAACATTGCCAAGGAGCTTTTAAGTGTTCCTGATACACTACAGGAAACAAATATTTGACTATGACTTGACAAAATCTACGCCTGAACACAGGCATTCTGACTGGTCATTGCCAAGTACGGAAGCATCTCCATATTATGGGGCCGTCAGAATCCGCACCCTGAAGGGGGTGCGAACAAGAAGATGTGAATATCGAGCATATCCTGTACGATTGCCCGACGCTCTCATTTAATAGAAGATTTGTTTTCGGCGAGTATTGGCCAACACTGACCAATATAAGAGAAGCACCTCTTAGCGACGTTGTCAACTACATTAAATCTGAAGGCTGGCTCACGAGCTGTGAGGTGCCTATCCTCTTAGAAGGATGCACAAAAAAACGTAGTAGTGGGGCCTAAGTGCCTTAGGGTAACCTACCCTCCACACGTCACATATATAGAAGTACTGTAAGTAGCTGTAAATGCATTTCGATTGTATCCTGATTACAGCGACTTGGTTCCTCGGAGTGAGCTTTAATTATTGTTTTGTAATATTTTTTTTATTTACTGTTTTAATACCAATTAATTGAAAAACAAAAAAAAAACAAATTCTAACTAAAAGACCATGAATTTAAACGATGCATAATACGTAGGCATAAATTATCTTTAGAGGTAATACTGATTTAGAAATTTGAAAAATAAAAAAATTACAGCCAGATGCAAGAACATTTATTAAAATTTACGAACAATGCAATGTTTTTTTTTAAATAATAAAAATCTTAAAACTATCTAATTTCTAATTACTAGTTAGTTAAATACAACTACATACTTAACTATTTTGTAATTTGGTATATTATTATTAAATAATATACCAAACGTTGCTCTACATAAATTGACAGCTATATTTGACGTTAATAGTTTCGCTTCTTGGGTAGGTATTCTTTGATAATATTAATAAAATTAAAATAATAAATATAGAATATTTAGGTATATAGCATTTTTAGCGTATAAAAAAAAAACAACAATATAATTATACTACTCGCTAAATAAAAGCATTTTAGGAATAAAATAGACGAAGAAATTAAAATAAAGCGAGACCTAGTTAGAATGTATACATGAAAAACAAATAGGCGAAATAAATTATAAATTGGAAGACATGAAAAATACAGATCAACCGTTCGGTCATATTTTAAGACAAATGTAGAAAACAAAAGAGACGTATATTTCAATATTTTTAAATTTGATCTCCTTTTTCTTACTGTACCCAAAATAAGCAGATGAAGTCGGTTATTCCCTAAAAATAATCGTTTCTCTTCTTTCAGAGCTTTAGGGATTCACTGGCAAGTGGGTCATGAAATTCCGAACGACGAGACTAACTCTTTCTCTCTCTCTCTCTCTCTCTCTCTCTCTCTCTCTCTCTCTCTCTCTCTCTCTCTCTCTCTCTCTCTCTCTCTCTCTGCTAATCTATTCACTCAGCACTAATATGTAAATCACCTCCATGTTTTTCTCATGAAATATCGCTTTTGATATTCATAATGTTAATTTACGATTTCTATAATGTACATATATTTTTAGACATTTTTTTACATTATTTTCTATCGGTCGATACCATAATTTGATTTGTAGTGGTTTTTCGTAAATTGAGTGTTCAGCATGAGATTTACAAAACTGGTAATACGGTGACAAGCCAACAGCACTCCTTCGTTCGTTTTTTTTTATCACAAAGAAGAAGAACAAATGTTTAGGTCAAGTTTGTGGACAATTCCTTTCAGAAACAACCATCTCAGCAAGTAGACTTAGGTAAAGTAAAGGGTGCACAATGGAATACAGAGGAGGAAATAAAAAGTTAAAGAATATTGTCAATAAAACCATGTCTTATAGGCATGGAATATGCTAATGATAACATGACGTATCTCATATAAAAACACCGACATGTAAAACAATAAAAAAGTGGCCTACAGAAGCTTAAAATATAAGCCCTAGAGGTGAGATAGAGATAGACATCCAGGAGAAAATACAGGTAAAGAAAAGAAGGCAATACAACAAGCCTTTGTAATGCTAAATAACATTTGGTGATAAGAACTAATAAAACCTCCAGTGGATTTAAGGTATTCATTCAAAGTTTTAACAGTATAAAAGATTTTCATTGGCATTAAAACTCTATATGCCCGAGCTATTCGTCGCAGAGCGTAGCAGGTTCGAAATTAGAAAATTAAATGAAAGAAAACTTAAGCTTGAATAAATAAAAACAGTTGAGAATAAACTTTATAAAAATTGGTTATAGGGCGCCACTGAATTCTATAGAATATAAAGTTCTAGGCCTAGAATCCAGAGAAGCCTAGGAGTTCTATGAACTAGGTAGCCTCTGTACGAATATATAATATTTGGATAAGTGAATCTATTTGTCTCGATTGGCCAATTGACAATTACGACAACTAAGAATTATTTTATGTAGGTAGTCTCATTTACTTTAAATGTCAATTTAAAAATATTGTGTTTGCCAATTAAAAAAATAACTGAACAAATAAAAAAATATTTCACATCGTGTAAAATAGAAAGATGTGGATCTATTATTTTAAAAATTTTTAAACTGTATTTGTCCCCATAGTTTTTATAAATTGACTGTACCAGAAGACGGAAAAATTGTATTTTCCGAAACATATGTAGTGCTTAAAATATAATTAAATTAAAACTATTTGAGCAGAAAAACCAAGTAACTTTTTATTTATATAAAATTCTACTACGGTCAGGAAATGTATCCTTATTTAAATAATTTTATTAAGGGGTTCTGCTATTTTCAAGCTGCATTTTTATGATCTTCTCCTACTGCCAAGATATTATATTATCGACCCTCTAGTTCCGGAATAGCACTGGTGTATAGTAGAAACAGGACAGATCCAAATACACTTCCCTTGTGGTACTCCTGCTTTTATTTCTCTTAGCTTCAAGTAAACTTCTGATTTACTCTAAATGCTGTATCGGTAATGTGTGATTCTAGTAATTATGTGTAATTTCCGGGTAATGACATATTTAACTCGTGCCGTACTTTGTCGAATAAAACGAAAAAGTAAGCAAATGTAAAGGTGGAAACAATACTTCCAAAAATTACTGAACGACGGAATCTGAACGAGAGCAAGAAGAAAAAACAAAAGAAAATTAAAACCCTATGTACACAGCTGAGGAACCCACAGAAAAAGAGATTACAGAAATTATTACAACCCTGAAAAATAATAAAGGCCCGCGTCAAACAAAATTACCGCAGAGAACCCCACACTAATTACAGAAATAATACAAATAATCAGAGAAATATGGATAGCGGAAGAATTGCACTAGATTGCAGGAAAGCAATACTACTGCCAATATACAAGAAAGAGGACCCATCAAATTATAAAACTTGCCGGACAATACATATAAGGTACTAGCCCTGTTAATAAAAAGAAGAATAGAAGTTATCGAAAAATACCAATATGGCTTCAGAAAAGGCAGGTCAACGACTGATTAAAGCTTTATTTTAAAACAGATACTCATAAGTTTTACGAATACGAAATACCGACTCATTTGATGTTCAGTGATTTTAAAGGCGCATACGATACGTAAAAATCGACGAAAATTGATAAGTGCTTTGAAAGGACTAAAAATACCAGTCAAACTTAAAAATCTAACAAACATGACCCTTAAAAGCACAAGATGTGTAATAAGAGTAGGAGGATAGAAAACAGAAGAAATTTAAATAGACTTAGGCAGGGAGACCCGTTATCCACCCTTCTTTTTAACTTAGCCATTGAAATAGTAATTATAAACAGTGAAATAAACAGATATGGAACCCTGATCAACAGATCCCATTAATCATAAGCATACGCAGATGATTTCGTACTATTAGCGCGAATCAAAAAGAAACAACATAACAGAACAGTTATTAGATAAGGCACGAACAATAGGACTAAAAATAAATGAAAAGAAGAGTCAGTGCATGCAATAAACATTTAAGAAAAAACCCTGGAAAGCTAGAATTATAAACTAATATCATAGGAAAAATAGCAATAGGTGAAACAGGCAGTTACATGTACCTTGACGTTCATACTTGGGACATACCCCAGGACAAAATGAGGAATGAGTACACTTTTGTCAAAAATTTCAAAACCACAGTGTTTGGTTGCAAGAAAGAATGAAGCCAAGAATCCATCGTACTTGCAACCGAAAGACCTGCTATTCAATAGTATACGGATGGTTCCAAAACCATAGAAGGAACTGGAGTGTGTGGGTCTAGAACCAGGCACTATGAAAGTTTGGGTAAATACTCAAGCATCTTTTAGGTGGAAATTTATGCCATTAAGGGGTGTATCCAGTTTAACATCGAGAGAAACCATCGCAGACAAGAGCTCAACTAACAAAGTAGCTTTATAATTTTTAGTTTACAAGACTATTATATTTTATTGATATTATATTGCTGTTACTGGAATGCTAATTTGTTGTAATAAATTTGCAGAAACCACTATTTTGTTTTCTGAAATTAAATTGTTATATAAATTAGTTTTTACAACATTCGTACAGAAAAATTATTATTTTCACGATAACTATAAAATTGTTACATAAACATTTATACAACTATTCTATACAACATTTCAGCTAATAAAATGAAATTTCTATATAGTGATTATATATTGTTGCTTTGGATCACCTTTACAACTTTTTGGTTACACAAATACAACTGTTTCTTAAGCTCATAATAACGCTTTAAAAAATAGTTATATAAATATGAGTGTGAGATAATTCCGCTTCTGATAAAAACTCTAAAATGACTCTAATTTAGTGTCGAAATACACTTCTGCAAATCATAAAACTAATAGAGCTATTATAAATCAATTATTTTACTTAAGATTATTTATAAACAAAAATAAAGCAACTACATTTGGTAACCTACTCAATATTATTTTGTATTTCATGTTTGTTCAACTATTTCCCATACCATTTGTACGTGAGTGTATTGTCTAAAAATGTCAGATTTAAATAAGTGACGAAATATAGAAAATAAGTAGTACCAGCTTTTCATAGAATAGTAAAAAATATTAGCAAAACATTTTGCTGTTTTGTCCAGACAAAAAAACATCTTTTAGCCAAATAATAATAATTATGTTCTGAATAATCATGCACCAATACTAAAAAATGCCATATTTTTGACGATGTCCATGTTAAGCTTGCTTATTCTAGAAATATAAATTATGCTTGCTCTATAAATCTGTAGAAACAAAATCTAATTATTTCAAGGAAGATATCTCCATTCACTAAATGTGATGCATTCCAGAATTCAAAGGCACTATACTTAGAAGCATACCAAATAGAAGAGCGCGATCTACCTAACTTAAAGCCACTCCAAATCCTACACTTCCGTGAGAAGTTAGGATTGGAAGGGTCGTTATAGGGCATCGAGACTATTTCGTCGATATATTACCAAAAGAATGGGGCACAAAATATCCTTTATACCTCTTAGGTCGCAGTACATTAATACCCCACAGCCAACATAACATAACCTTGCAGGGCCGGCCCCAGAGTAGGGGATCCGGGCAGCCCCCCGGAGCGCAATGATCTAGGGTCGCCAAAATCATGGAAAATGAAAATAAACTGATAAAAAAATTAAGTTACAGGCTTTTATAAAATGCACTAAAAAGTAAAGAATATTTTTTTATCATTCTGATATCATATCAATAAATTATTTTTCATAATATTGCATTGTCATCGGACCCTTGTAAGTATACCAAATTTCATTGAAATCGGTTAACGGGAATTTTCTCAAAAACGCATTGCAAGATTTGACTGATAGTTAACAAGATTAAGAGGCGGTAGGCGGAATTTATCATTTCTATTTCTAAGCACATAATTCAAATAATATAATATATATAAACGTTAAGGCAAAACCTAGTTGAATTCATTTCAACATGACACTACCACTCAACCACCGCCTTTCAAGAATTGACAAGTTTTTCGGCCCGTGGCAACACGACTGTACAGGAAACAACAATTTTGAAACCAAGCGAAACAAGATCTCAGCCCTTTTTAACTGCATATAAAAATCTGATGTGTCCAACACATGACTTTCCTATCTAGTTATTACAGGCTTCTTCCGGTTATTTTGTACAACCTATTGCAGCATCTCTATAAATGTTTAGAGGATAAACTAAATATATACATTGTCCACATACATCTACCTCGAAACATTTTTCTATAGATATTCATTGAAAATGAAAATACTGAAAAATTTAAATTTAGCACTTTTCCTACAATTTTTCCATTACGGTCCATTTTAAAAAAATCATGTATGAACAAATATTATAGAGATCGATATCGCAAACAACTTTTATTTCAACAATTTTCATAAAAATCAGAATTTTGCACATTTTGTCAAATTTTTCGAATACGGACCATTTCAGGAAATTTTTACATAAAGCAAAAATTATAGATAATAATATTAGAAGTAACTTTTATTTAAACAATTTTTTTCTCCAAACATAAATAACAGATATATTCCCTAAAATATAAAAACGGCCTCCCATAAAGTACCCCCCAGATGTTCCGACTTTGTCCAAAATCTAATCATTTCACGTCAGGCCGAAATAAAACTTAAGTTTAAAATTTAATGTTTTTTTCTTTATCCGTTTTTGAGTTTTCTTCAAATTTCGAAATTTACACATTTTCTCAAATATCTCGAATACGGTCCATTTTAGAAAAATTATTTATAGGATAAAAATTATAGAGAATTATATTACAAACAACTTTTATTCGAACAATTTTTATAAAAAATTATTTTTTTACATTTTGTCAAATTTCGCGAATACGGACCATTTTAGGAAAATTTTATATATAACAAAAATTATAGATAATTATATTAAAAGTAACTTTTATTTGAAGAATTTTCTTCTCCAAACGTAAATAACAGATATATTACATAAAATATAAAAATGACCACCTATAAAGTACCCCCCCAGATGTTCCGACTCTGCCCAAAATCTAATCAGCTCATTAGACGCTGGAACAAAGCTTAAGTTTGAAATTTGGTGTTTTTCCGTGTATCGGTTCATGAGTTATGCGTTATACAGACACACACACACACAGACACACACACACACAGACACACACACACACACACACACACACACACACACACACACACACACACACACACACACACACACACACACACACACACACACACACACAGACATCATCGCGAAAATAGTCAAAACGGATTCAGGGGACCTCAAAACGTAAAAATCCGTCGAAAACTCGAGGTCGAAAAAAATCATGATTCCTATACTTTCCTTATATCTGTATACAGATAGGAAAGTAAAAAGGAAGTAGACTTAAAAAAATGCATTATTTGCCACTAGACATCGGCTGGTGCCAAATAAAACAGTTTGTTTAAATTGTTAGTTCAAAAAAGCTTTAAAAAAGTGCTTGTGCAAATTGTCCATTGCGTTTGGTTTCTGTGAAGGTAAGTGTTAGAAATAGGCCCAAAAAAGGGTGTGGGGTAGATTTTAAAAATTAGAGTTTAGATCAAAACATGGCTTATGTGGTATCAAATGAAAGGTAATTGAGTCTGGAGGTGAATAAAATGCATTTAATTTTTTAGGCCAGTGGCGCACAAGGAGGGCATTTTAAAAATTAGAGTTTCCATCAAAAAATGGCTTGTGTGGTATCAAATGAAAGTTGATTGAACCTGCAGTTGAATAAAATTTATTTTATTTTTTAAGCTAGTGGCGCACAAGGGGGGATTTCAAAAATTAGAGTTTACATCAAAAAATGGCTTGTGTGGTATCAAATGGAAGATAATTGAGTCTGGAGTTAAGTAAAATGCATTTTATTTTTTTAAGCAAGTTACGCACGAGAAGCGGTTTCAACAATTAGAGTTTATATCAAAAAATTGCTTGTGTGGTATCAAATGAAAGGTAATTGAGTCTGGAGTTGAATGAAATACATTTTTTTTAAGTCAGTGGCGCACAAGGGGGATCACAGAAATTATAATTTAAATCAAATCATGGCTTTTTTGATATCAGTATTATCTTTTATTTTAATTAATTTGTTCCAGAAACTAAAGTGTCCGATGCTAAGAGAAAACCCTCTGGGAGCGAATTTAAAAAGCGTAGATTGAACATGCAAACACAGCTTCAAAAACAGTCAGATGCGCTGCAGAACTTCTTAAAAGAAGGTAGTTTCAACGCTCCCACAACCGACCAACATTTGAACAACGCCCAGCACCTAGATACTGACTTTCCGGATATGGACCCCCCTTTGGACGCAACCGTCAGCATTACTGAGCTGGGTAAGTCATCTCAAACGAGTTTGGCGAGTAGTGCTGCAGTTCCGTGCAGTTCCAAAAATCAAAATTCGCAAGTTGTGCAGACCTCAGAGAAACATTTAGAAAAGGCTACCATCCAAAGTATCTCTTCTGACCCAGGATTATGGCTTGAAATCATGCGTGCAGCAGATAGAGTTTTTTTGGTTAAACGTGGTCCAGCTGCACCTTTGTATAATTTTGATTTTCCTTTTGATGATCAGCATAGAAGATTCTCACCAAATCATTACAAGAAAAGGCCTAGAAATGGAGAAGAGGTTTTAAGAGAATGGATGGTATATTTCGTATTTCAAAACGCTTTGTACTGTTTTCCATGTCGACTTTTTGCTGCACCATCTAGCTTGAGCGCTCTTGGCAATCGGGGATTTAAAGACTGGAAGCACTTAGGGGACTCATTAGCACATCATGAAAATGCTAAAACTCATATATATTGTTTGAAATCATGGCTTGATATGAAGCAAAGATTGAAAATAAGTGGAACAATAGATGCAGTTTCTCAAAAACTCATTGATTCTGATATAAATCACTGGTCTGAAGTTCTTTTACGCATTATATCAGTCGCTAAAATGCTAGGTGAGAGCTCTCTAGCTTTTCGAGGAACAAGCGATAAACTGTATGAACACAATAATGGAAACTTTTTGAAGTTAATTCAGTTATTGGCTTAGTTTGATCCTAAAATGGAGGAACACGTTCGCAGAGTCCCCAATAAAGAAGAAATCAAAGCTACATATCTAGGGAAAACTGTACAAAATGAAATAATTGAATTATTGCATGACAACATAAAGCACCACATCATTGAGCAAGTTCAAAAGGACAAGTATTATTCCGTGATTCTTGACTGTATTCCCGATGCAAGTAAATTAGAACAGATAACATTTGTGGTAAGATTTGTCTCCATACAGGAAAAAGAGTCTGAAGTTCAAGTTAATATCAACGAACATTTTTCTAACCATTGAGAGATCAACAGCTAAAGAATTGTCGGAGATTTTACTAGAAGAGCTAGAGAAAAATAGGCTTAAAGTAGAAAACATGCGCGGTCAAGGGTATGACAATGGTTCCAATATGAGAGAAGAAAAATCGGAATTACAAACAAGAATCAGAAATATAAACCCCAGAGCATTTTATGTTTCATGCAGCAGCCATTCGCTAAATTTGGTTGTAAACGATCCTCGTTTGAGGCAGCCAACATCTTCAATGTTGTTCAAAAGTTATATACATTTTTTTCTTCCTCTTCTTTTCGTTGGGCAATATTACTGAAATATATTGATACTTACACCCTAAAACCATTGAGTGATACGCGATGGGAAAGTCGAGTCGACTCATTAAAAGCTCTGCGGTTTCAAATTGGTCCAATTCACGATGCTTTGTACAGCATATATGAAGATTCAGAAATCGATAATATGATCAGAGACGAGGCAAGCGGATTATTAAATAATTTGAAGCAGTTCAAATTTATATGCTTTGTTGTGATCTAGTACAAAATTTTGAGTCATATTAACCCCATCAGTAAATTTTTGCAAACTGTAAATTTTAATATGTCACAAGCTATTGATATGATTATCAACTGCAAACTCTTTTTTAAAAACCTGAGATCAGATGAAGCTTTTGAAAGCATAATTTTAGAAGCAACCGAGCTTGCTTCAGAGATTGACGTGGAAGCTAATTTCGAAACCACCACACCACGTCATCGTGTCAGAAGCAAAACAAGAACGTTTTTGTATGAGGGCCCGGATGAACCCGTTCAAGACCTCAAACAAAAATATAAAATGGATTTTTTTTTCACACTATAGATCAAGCAATAAATGCCTTGGAAACCAGATTTAGGGGGTTATGATTAACAACCTGTGTTATTTTATAAACACACAGAAATTACAACCTGTTCACAAATAACGTGTCTGTTAAAAATAACATTATTTGTCGATCATAACCCCGATAATTTGCTAAATACTCACAGTAAATATTTCAGCTTTTTGTAAAATTAAGGTTTTACCCGGATCGCCAAAATGTCTAGGGCCGGCCCTGAACCTTGGCGTCCTCATTACAAGTAGATGCAAAAAACAAGCTGAAATAGATCTCCATCTAGCCAAAAGCAATAGATGTGCAGGAGTTTTACATTATTTATTGAAATCTAAAAATTTGTCATGAGAAATTAAAAAATGTTTACACATAACTATAATCAGACCTACAATGCGACACTAAATAAGAAAGAACAGATCGAGATTGAAATATGGAAACTAAAGATACTAAGAAGAATATATGGTGTCAAAAAGACAGAAGAAGAATTGAAGAAATACGAGCAAACAAAGAGATCTACGAAATATTAAACGAACCTAGCATATACAAAATAATACAGTCAAAAAGGGTCTAATGGTTGGGACACTTAGAAAGGATGGAGGACTCAAGGACAGTAAAAAATTAAGCTTGGACAACACCGGAAGAGAAAAAAGAGAGGGAGGTCTAGGTGTAAATGGAAGGAAGCGATTATACTAGATCTTAGGCAAAAAAGATCACAAACTAGAAAGAAAAATCCAAGATCAGGGACGAATGCAAGAAACTAAGCAGGCCATAGACCTAAACGGTCTGTTTTGAGCCTTAAGTATATATACTTTGTCGAAAGCTTGCGCTACGTCTATGATATTGGTTTTTCGGTAGACTTGGTCAATGGTCAAATATTTCTCTCTAAAACCAAACCGATATGTCGGAATTATTTTGTTTTCCTTCTAAGCTGGATTTTATTTTCTTTAGGAATATTTTTTCAAATAATTTAGAAATTACAAGAAGTATTTAAAGAGCTTTGTCTATACGATGAAACTTTATTTGGTGGTTTGCCTGGTTTAGGTGTCATTATTACCTCGGCCACTTTCCGTATCTTAGGTACCTACATACTTCAATCTGAAAGAGTCATTAATAAGATAGGTTAGTTTAACTATGGCTTTCCTAGGAAGTTGCTTTAATATCTCCCAGGTAGTTAAATAATCAAATTGTGGTGCTTTTTCCGGTTAATATTTTCTTTTGTTTTTAAGGCTAATTCTTTTGGAGTTGTGAGTCTGATTTCACACTCTGTGACTAGTTTTCACATGTAAACATGTTAACTTTTTCATTTGGTTAAAACGTTCATTTAAGATATTCGGCAAATCTATTAGCTTTTTATAGATTACTATTTGCCCAACTCGCAGCTGTGTTTAGAATAGTCAGTTTTAATATCATTTCTCAATTCACTTAGAAATTCACTAATACATTTTTTTGTCATTTGAATTTTTCTTTTAAGTAGCTGAGTGGCATTATTCAATCTAGTTTTTCCAGCTATTCTTTAGGATAATTGTTACCTTTGGTTCTTGGGGTATTTTTTCACTATCTAATTAATCTTCATATCTCAGTGGAACTGATAAATTGATAGTTTCTTCGAGCTCATATTTGAAGTTGTGCCAGTCAGTACGTTTATTTACCAGTTCTTTTTTGGTATGAGAAGGATGGGAGAGAGGTCAGAGTTCATAGCCAAAATTTATCTAACATGCATATAATTACAAGAAATATTTAGAGTTATGAAGAAGTCAATTAAGTCAGGTATTTTATTTGGGAGCGCCGCAATTTCCGTTCCAGTTATTTTTTTATTGTTTGACAATTGTATTTAAATAATTTATTTGGTAGGAAAAATATCTGATTATATTCCTGTATATCCCGTTATTTTCTATAATACAGGGAGTGCTGAAATTAGTGTTTAATTTCTTCCGCCGTGCTAGTGAGAGTTTATTTTATTTTTGTAAATATATTTTGTTAGTAATCCCTGTGTTTATTTTACTACCGGCTCTCAACCGTTTTATTTTAGGGTACGAGGTGCAACGGAGAATAGTATCTTTTAATATAATTTAGTGGCTACCCCGTTAGCGGTAACTACCTGGAGGTATTTTTAGCTTCACTGAGTTTATTTTGAGTACACAGGATCGCAGGGAAAACTGTGCTAACAAAACTGACGCCTGAGCAGCCCTTATTCTGATCTCACCACTTCAGCGCCACACAGACTTCCTAATTTACAGTAGGTGAAGCCAGAAGCCTGTCTCAATCTGTAGGCCAATATGTCGGTTTTCCCGTAGATAGATTTTCACATTTTAGCTGTTTGGCTGCTTCTAAAAGCTGTTTTCCTTTTGTAGTTGTTAATCTAGACCCCCAGTGAGTATGTTTGGCATTAAACTCACCTTAGACGATGCATCTAAATTCAAAACTGCTCAGATGGACAGTATACTGCACTGACAATAACCTCATATGTTTTAGTCTTTATTTTTATAGCTGTAGTTTCTTGATGATGTATAACTTTTTCTCGTATTATGATAGCACTGTCTCATTTAGCTGCGTTATCAATATGTACAAAACAGGATACTTTATATTCTATATATTTTATAAGCGATTGTCTAATGAAATAAGTTTCAGAGATAAGCCAAATATCAACTTTTTCTATATCCAGGAATACCTGCACCTCTTGTTGACGTTGCAGGGGTTCATTGGCGTTCCATTCCAAATTATTTAACGTTATAATTTTAATGACTGTCTTCTTATACTACTAAAAGACATTTATATAATTTGTCCAATCATTGCAATAAAGTAAGCACATGAATGCCCATGGAGTGATTGAAAAATTAGGGATGATCGTGTCATAGACCATTTTTTCCTTTTACTAAAATTCATTATATTGTACCTTAAACGTTGTATATTTTTTCTATTTCCCAGCAAAAAGGTAGTACGTTTTGAATTTCAAGTGAAGACATCAGTATTTACATTAAGGTATTTAGTGGTATGAAGCAAAATACATGAAAATATCAAATAGATTTAATTGCTTAAAAATTGCCACGAAAGAGAAAGGGAGTTGGGAGTGTCAAAATTAAAAAAAAATACCTTACTTAATTAATGGAAGCTCCCTTTCATAAAAAAAAATAGTATCAACTAAATACCTTTGGTTTAAAACATCTGTTTCCAAAATGGGCGAAGCTGCCTAATGGGAGGCGGTAAATAATTATTATGAAATACAAATAATTGTTAGAATGAACAAACAATAAATTGGCTACCGTGAGCAGTTCTGTCCACAAGAGCTTTTTTGGAATAATTATTCATATTTCGTTACTAAATGGTTGGCTCTAAAAAATATTCTTATTTACTTACATAATTTAGATTTGCGAAAGAGTATTTTTTTAGGGAGCATTTTAAATCAAGCTAAAGTTAATATTTATTATTCACATCGTAGTCGCTTTAATGATGAATAAAAGTTTTTATTTATTTATATTTACACTAAGATTGACAACTAATTAAATTACCAAATTCAGTAATTCTAATTTGCCTAACCACAAACTTGCTTTTAAGAAATTTTATTTAGCGAAAGTGCTTACCCCTAATACGAGTAATACAGCCAAGATTCCTAGAACGTTGAGCGACCTTGTCATGATGTTCCTTGTGCCAGTGTTCAGCCGTTGTATCGTTTCTGTAATGAAAATTATGAAAGCACCTTGACATTGAAAGCCAAAGCAGATGTAGTGAGGCACACCGCACCTCTCTGCACCTGACAGACTATGACCTACTAACACACTCCGTAAGCACAGTTCAGCATCCTGCATCGTAAATGCATCTTCATTTTATCTATCGATGTGTTTATACAATTTACATCACTTTTTGCGTTCTGTTCTGTTCACTAACCAACACTGATTTGTTATTTTAAAACTAAACTAATCAGGTAAACTTTCATAGGTTTTCTACGAGGTACGTATGTAGAGGGGTAATTAGTCCCTCTCCAAGAATTTACGAATCTAACAATAAACAATTGAAGATTACAACAGCGCCTTTATAATAAATATAGTCTCCTAAAAACTGATTATAAATAATTTTTATAGACATTTCACAGTACATTCACAATTTCTGAAATTAAGTTTAAAAATAAAATTTTACATAATTCGGGAAAAGTAATTCGGTATGAAACAAAATTACTATTTTTATCAAGGGTTTGATAATTCCTTTGTTATTGGGTTCAAAAAATATGTTATTAATATAATAATTATTATTCTTATACAAAAATGTATGCAACAATTTAGTGATTACATTAGCAAGGTAAATAAACAAAGAAAACCTCGAAGGGAACTAGTGCAGAGTGGGCCAGGAAGCAAAGAGGCAAAAATTCGAAATCGATATATTATGTTTTGATTTTAGTATAGTAGATTTCAATATAAAATCCAATGCACGCCATCGATGACAGACATTATAAAATAATGAAATTTTATTTCACAATTGAATAAATTCAGACGCATAGATTTTCGTTTTTAAAAATTGAGTATTTATAATTTATTTTTTAGGATATCACAGTAGTAAATGTACCGTAGGTAAGTTTTTAACAGAATAATTTTCCTGAATTTCACACTGAAAATTGGCAACAAAATTTTTTACTGTTAATTTCGGCAAATTGTTGTGAAATTGTGTTGTCAACAAATTATTTGTATTTGAGATTAAATTATTAGAAATAAGTTTAATATAATGCATAAAAGATGAAACAAGCGAGATCTTATAGAACTTTTTGATGTTACCGTAAAATGGAAAGATTTTTTAGGAAAATATGTCAAAGAAAATTAAGCAAGTTTGCATTATTTTGTGTTTATTGACGATATTTGGTTTCTCCAAAATGTTACGATAAACCAGTCATTAAAAGAAGTGTAAAAAGTACAAAAGTTGATGTTAAAAAAAATAATAAATCTATACTTTGCACTATAAAGTCTTCATACTAGAAACAAAATTGCAATCAATGATACTATATATGCTTTAAAAAGCAATCAATGTGATTGACATGGTGAGAGGAATAACGAATTTTTCTTCAAATGGTTCGAAGAATTATTACTTCGAATGCATCAAATAACACATTGGTACATATAATACCAAATAATTATTGGACTAAGGTTCTAATTTTTCGAACAATTACTCCCAAAGTATGGAAAAATTCTATTAAATAAAAAGATATTCAAATGATATTAAAGTTTATGATAGATTGGAAAAGGATATTTTAATTAGCCCTAACAGAGATGACAGTGATTTGAGTACTTCGGATTTAGATTTGTATTTGGAGAAATAATCTTGTGTAGAAATTATGAGATTAGTAGATGATTTGTTTCTTATAAAACCTAAAAAATAAAAATTTTTAAACAAAATATCGTTTAATTTTAATAACAATAAACGGTTTGATATATTTTTTATATATCTTTATTTATTTTAGACCAAAATATAAATGAAAAAATCAATATTATTAGACTCTGAGCATTCGCTATGTAATTAAATTTACAATGCTTTTAAAACGACTAGCACAAATAAACAAGTCTATATAATATAAGGATTTTTTTATAAAAGTTTATTGAAAATTTAGAGTAGTTATTATAGAAAGAAGAATATATAACAATTATACAATCTAGTGTTCATACATTCACTAATTTTAGAGGTAAAGTCTATAGTTGTTAGTTAACTAACGAACACCCACTTTATAGACTGGACCAATTCTGGCTAAATTCAATACTTGAGAAATCGAACCATTACTAAAAGTGAGATTGCTATAATTCCTACTTAAATATTTCAACAATTTTATTCTTGTATTCAAATATGTTAGCAATTTCATTCTTCAATTTTATAAATATCTTGACTGATATTTTGTCTTCTCTGCTTTTGTAAATTTAATTATTTCAATTCTCGTTAATTTTTAAGGGTGTTATTTCCAACTTAAATATAATATTTTTATGTTAAATGACTTTCTTGGTGGAATGAAATTAGTTTGAGATAATTTATGTATTAATTCTGGACCAGTTTTAATAACTACTTACAGTTTTATTTTCCATAACTATTTGAAACATGATTACAGCTTTTTTATCCAGATGCTTATTATGCACAAAGGAATTCAATTTTCCGATCAACTATATCAGAGGTTATATTTAAAATTAATTGTTTCTAATATAACAAAAAAAAAACATTTATAAAACTTTATAAAACTTTTACTCAGAATTGGGTTGTATTCGAATACCTGGTATTCTGAATCTTATTCAGAATACATTTGGCTACTATTCGAATACATTTGTGTTTTCTGTATTCGGTATTCGACTGAATACTTTTTTAGTCAGTACTCGGTATTTTGGATTCAGAATACCATTTTTGAATCCTAGTATTCGAATACCCACTTTGTATTCGAATCCCGGTATTCGAATCCTGTTTTCGAATACTGTTTGATTATTTCTATGAATATTGCGATCTTTTTGAAATGTTGGTTTTGTTGAAGGCAAACGGGATAGGAAATGCTTTTTGATTGATGTCTTCTTTCTGATATCCAAGTACTAGTGCGTCGTTATGAATGTTATATTATATTTTATTTAAAACAAAAAGAATTTATTTTAAGTTATTTATTATTTAAGATTATTTTTCAAGGATAGCTTCTTTTGCTAAGCAATTCTATTGTGTTACCTTATTGTGTTCGAATTTCCAATGAATGTACCAAAGAAACTATTTTAAGTTTTATTTATTATACAGAGTGTCCCACGAGATACGCCTCGGACCATAACTCCATAACGGTGCAATTTTCAAATTTTTTTATGTATTTTCAAAAAAGCCATCTTTTAAAATTAGTTTTCGAAAATTGCACCGTTATGGAGTTATGGTCCGAGGCGTATCTCGTGGGACACTCTGTATAAGTAAGTAGGTTGTAGGGTATAGGTTATAGGTAATAGGAATTGTTTATTTTTTATTAAACAATAAGTTTGTGTTTTTATCTGACGGTGTACCAAAGAATTTTATTTTAAATTTTTCATTATTTTATCGTTATTTATAATTTTTTAATAAAACTAAGAAATAAAAATCAGCAATTGTTTTTTATTAAACAGTTATTTTATTTAACCTCACTGTGACACTGTGTATCAAAAAATGATATTTCAAATTTTATTTAACATAGATTTTTAATTTTATAATTTTTTTATAAATTAATTACATAAATAATAATCAAGCTTTATGTGCGCAAATGTTATTTGTAGTTGGAATATTCATAAAGTATTCATATGTAAATGAATCCAGGTATTCGAATACAGCGGTATTCAAATACTTTTTTTTCTTTGTATTCGAATATTGATTATTCGAATACAATTTAGAATACAGTATTCAGAATTCGTATTCGAATACCGGATTTCAGTATTCGACCCAACTCTGCTTTTACTGTGGTATGCTATTCAAAAATTTTGATTTAGTTTGGATACCGTTAGAGATAGACACATACTTATATACCTTTTCGGAATCTACGGGACGAGTTCTATAAGATCAGAATGTTTTGTCAACACTGCAATGTCCCTATAAACATTTTTTAACAGAAATATCAAGTTTTTTGTTGCATATCTCGGCAACCGTTGGAGCTAGGAAGATGTGGTTTGCGGCGTTGATTTTTTTCTCTAAGAACCCTACAAAATGTTTTATATTGAGATATCTCAACTTTCTTTCACCACATTTCAATATTAACCTGTCTTGTTTAGATTTAATTCACACACGTTTAATAGATAATGTATTTATTTCAGTAATATAACGATCAGCTAAAACTATAGAAACTCGGTCTATAGTAATAACAACCCGTCAAAAATAAAAGCATAATGAAGTAAATATTTTATGAAAGTATACTTCATTGATGTAAAATCAATGTAACAAGATTCATTTATTTTAATATCTTAGTTGAATTTTGAACAATTTTGGCTCACTGTTGTTTGCTTTTCGACTTTTGTTCATATTTGAATAAATCATTGTGGAAACGGAGAACTGCATGATATAAATGGGGAATATTTGAAGTTTATTGTGATGTTTTTTAGACAAAAGTAAAAAATTGTACATTCTGAATTTACAAATACAAATACGAATTATTTAAGAATTTAAAAATTTTTGATTTTTGTGAGTTTACGGATCTGTAAAAAAACCAAGATATTGAGAAATATTGTGATTTTCAAAAACATAACTAATTAGTCTTTTAATAATTATCAAGCGAAAAGCCGTAGGTATCCCATTAACTGCAATTTGGTGGTATATTACAGCTCGCTGGGCTATATAAATAAGTACAGGTATACCGTCTTTTGCAGTAGACATAAAACCGTAACTGCTAAGTCCATGGGCAATAAGCTCTTTAAAAATTCTTAAGTAATAATAATTATAATAATAATACTACTACTACTACAACTACTACTACTACTTTCCTTATAATTCGCCCCCTTACGAATTAATTTTAACCTCAAAAACTGACTGCCGAAGAGACGGCTATTATTATTATTTGCCCGGGGCGACCTAAAGATGATTGATGGTGCCATTTGACTTACAGATGAGGAAAATCCACCCACCATTACTAATTGTGCACACCACTTTTGAAAAACGTATTTATTTACATAGTCATTGACATTAATAAGTGTTAATAGCAAACGGCAAGGTGGTTCGGACATATGGATAAAAGAGAACATGGTACCACAGCAACTAGATGTAAGATAAACAAGAAGAGATTAGATAGAGTAAAGAAGGAGTAGGAAGGAGAAGAGAACTTAATGTCAACGAATGACAAGTAGCAGTATTAAATAGAAAGAAACGGAAATATAGCTGAGTAACTTAAAGCCAAGTGCTTACAAGCCGTGCTAGATGATTTATTTTTAAATAAAAATACAGTTTGTTATCAATTTTATTGTCTTCTTTCCAAGTTAACCATTTTTTTTCAAGCTTCCTGCAACAAGGTTACACATTATGTTTTCTCATGAACCTCTCTTTTTGTTTGTTTTGGTCTGTTTATAATGGTACCAAAATTTGCCTGCCAAACGCAAACCCCAGATACCTTAGGTGCGTATAGACATGCGAACCGTTCGCAATCCGTTTGATCAAATTAAAGTGATTGTACATTAACGATCCAAAAGGATTGCGAACCAATTTTACATACTTTTAAAATCTTGTATATTCGCTAATGTGGAAAACTCCAACATCTCTGGTACTATTATATTTTTACAAAAATATATATAGGGTGAGTGTTATATCCTTAATACTTGTAGTATAGTTACTAGATTATATTGGTTGATGTCAGAATAAAAAGAGATTTGTCAGATTTTCAATATTAGCTTTCACCTCGTTTTTATTCAAATATTTACGGTTTCAATATTTTGGCTACGTTGAAAAGCAAATCATACCTATTTAATTCTCCAGATATCCCTCCAGATATTTTAAGCATGGATCAAGATCAATTTCAAAATTTTTTAACTGCTATTCTCCATCAGTTTCAACAACCTCAAGATAATGTATCAACTACTTCGATTAATCCTAAAGTGCTACTATATCCTTTTGAAAATTTTAATGGTCAGAAAGAAGATTTCAACACTTATCTACAACGTTTTGAAAACTATTTAAAACTGAAAAATGTATTAGATGACAAACAGTATGCTGCACAATTACTACTGAATTCAATAGGTTCTTCTACTTACTCAATTTTAACTGCCCTGCTAGCTCCTAAGATGCCTAACGATGTCGAATATCCAGATTTGATTAAAACTTTACAAAATCACTTGTGCCCAAAGAAAAATGTTCTTGTATCACAAAACAAATTTTTATCTATATTTCAGCTAGAAAATCAATCTATAGCCGAATTCGTTACTACGTTGAAGCAAGACACTATCAACTGTGATTTTATTTCACCATGCCATTGCAAGACAAGTATTGCTGATATATTTCTAAGAGCACAATTTATTAGAGGTATACGTGATGATTCAATTCGCGAAAAATTACTTCAATCAAGTGGAACAACTTTTGACGATTTTGTTTCAAAAGCATTAGCTATCGAGGCTTCAAAAATAGACAGTCAAGCTTTATTATCCAACAGTGTTTATAATAACGTTAATAAAATAAATTATTCATCCAGGAAAAATTCACGAAATCAAAACCGTTCGAAATCGTTTGAGAGAAATCGATCCAAGTCAAAGTCAAGGATTGATTTCAAAAATTTAGGAATCGATCACTGTTGTATTAGATGTGGTAAAGACAATCATATGGTAAAAGAATGTAAAACAGACCAGAATAAATTAAAATGTAACGACTGCGGAAAAACAGGGCATGTCAGAAAAGTTTGCATTACAACTTTATTAGCGAACAAAGATAAATCAACGGCAGATACGAATTATATTCAAGATCAACCAGAAGATGAATCAGATATGGAAGAAATGTTTGGTGTCAACAACATTTTTGATATTTTTGAAAATCGAACAAATACTGATTCAAAGAAATTTTTTGCTACAGTGTTCATCGAAGGAAAACCTCAGAAATTTGAAGTAGATTCAGGGGCAGGATTTACTTTGTTACCAGAATCAAGTTACAATGCATTAAATTTAAACATTAAACTAGAAAGACCAGACATTGCTTTTAGGTCCTATACGAAAAATGTATTTTACCCAATAGGAAAAGCAAATGTTTCTGTTCAATATCAGAATAAATTTTCGAAGGAAGAATTCTGTTGTTCCAGACAATTTCGAACCTTTATTAGGGCGTATGTGGATTCGGCACCTAAATATCAATCTTCAACAAATTGACACGAATCAGCTTTGTACAACTCCAATGAATGAAAATAAAATAGTGGCTAGATTTCCAAAAATTTTTGAACAGGAAATTGGATTGGTACCAAAGTTTAAAGTCTCATTACAACTACGTCCAAATGCAAAACCAGTTTTTTACAAACATAGAGATATCCCTTACGCTTTGCGAGACAAGGTGGAAAAATAACTGGATATCCTAGAAGCTGCAGATATTATATCTAAAGTTGACAATAGCGATTGGGGATCACCCTTAGTTGTAATTCCTAAAGCTGATGGTGGAGTTCGTCTATGTGTAGATTATAAAATTGGAGTTAATGACAGATTAGTCTCAGCGAATTATCCAATTAGAAAAATTGAAGATATTTTAAACAGCTTAAAAGGTTCAACATATTTCTGTCGACTTGATTTATTTAAAGCATATCTACATCTACAAGTGAATGAAGAAGGTAGCTACATTCAAACTATTTCAACTCATCGAGGAACATATCGAATGCACCGTCTTTCTTTTGGTATCAAAACTGCACCTTCTGAATTTAACAGAATCATTGATCAAATACTATCTGATTTACCCAAAACTGATTCTTATTTTGACGATATTATAGTTCATGGGTCAACTAAGGAGGAATGTCAAAAAAACCTGATTGCATGTTTTCAAAGACTAGAAGAAGAATTTGATCTTCACCTAAATTCCAGGAAATGTACATTTTTCGAGACCAGTGTTGAGTACCTTGGACATGTTATTAAGCATAACGAAATATCAAAGTCTCCAAAAAAAGTTCAAGCCATCCTGGAGATGCCACAGCCAGTAGATGTTGATGGAGTTAGAAGATTTCTTGGAATGGTTACATATTATAGTAGATTTATTCATAAAATGTCTACTAAAACATATCCTTTAAGAAAGCTTTTACAAAAAAATAAAAAATTCGAATGGAACTCTTCCTGTGAATTTGCTTTTATGAACATTAAACAAGAAATAGCAAGTGATCAAGTTCTAGTTCCGTATGATCCGAATTTACCCTTAATTTTAGCCTGTGATGCTAGTCCTACAGGAGTTGCTGGAATTCTTTCGCATCTCATCGATAATGTTGAAAAACCTATAGGATTTGCTTCAAGATCACTGACCTCTAGTGAGCAAAATTATAGTCAATTAGACCGTGAAGCATTAGCAATAATGTTTTCTGTTAATCATTTCTATATGTACCTATTTGGTCGTAAGTTTAAAGTTGTAACTGACAATAGTCCACTCTGTAGAATTTTTCATCAAAATTCAAAACTTCCAGCTATGACATCCTCTAGACTTCTGAGGTATGCTTCATTCTTATCTGGATTTGACTATGAAGTTGAATTTAAAAAATCGTCTGATCATACAAATGTAGACTGCCTGTCTAGAGCTCCAATAGAACAAAAGTATTCGTCAATGGATAAATTTTTAAACGATGAGGTAGATCAACTTTGTTATTCAACAATTTGCCAGATATCGTCATATAATTTGACTCATGAAAATATCCGTTCAGCAACTAAAAGTGATCCAGTTTTGTCTAAAATTATACATGAATTAAAATCAAACAATAAAATTGATAGCGATCTTACGATCCAAGATGATATTTTGTTTAGAGGTCAAAGAGTAGTAATTCCAACTAATCTTCAACCCATAATTCTTTCTGAACTCCATAGTACCCATGTAGGTATAACCAAAATGAAACAACTAGCCAGAATATACTGTTATTGGAAGAATATCGATAAAGACATCGAGAAACTTGTTAAATCATGTCAATCCTGTGCTGAAGTCCATACTTCTCCTTCTAAAGTACAGTTACATCATTGGGATCTACCTTTGGATAACTGGGATCGTATCCACATAAATTACGGAGGACCTTTTCAAGGATATTACTATTTAGTTGTTGTTGACGCAAAATCAAGATGGGCAGAAATAAAAATTTTACGTGAGGCGCCTACTTCAGGGAAAATAATCGATCTGTTACAAGAAATTTTTTCTTTTCATGGATACCCTCGAATATTAGTTTCCGACAATGCTTCCATTTTCACTAGTGAACAATTCCATTCTTTTTCAAAGACACATGGCATTTTCCAAAAATTTATTGCACCAGGTCATCCAGCAACCAATGGTTTGGCGGAAAGAAACATTCAAACTTTGAAAAATCGTCCTAAGGCAATGTCCGATGATAGAAGTCCTATTTATAGGAAGGTTCAAGAAATATTATTTAAATACCGAACTACTCCCCTCAATTCGGAAAAATCCCCAGCAGAATTATATTTAAATCGACATGTTAGAATTAGACTAGATGCAATTCGACCATTCAAGCATTCTAAATCAGAATTAGATTTACCAAGAGTTCGTAGTTTTAAAATGGGGACGAGAGTACAAGCAAGATTTTATCAAGGAAATAAGATGTCTTGGAAATTCGGCATAATAACTAAAAAGTTTGGACGTCTTCACTATTTAGTCCAATTAGATGATGGTTACTCCTTAAAATGACACATAGATTAGTTACGTGATACCCTAGTTACAAAGAAGAGAGTAAGGTTTGCTGATGAAGAATTGGATGAATCTAATGAAGGACAACAGTCGCAAAATTATGAACAGTACCTACCTATTATTCTACAGCAAGCAAATAACAGACAGAATAATAATAATGATAGTGAAATTGTAAAGTCTGAACCCGAAATGTTTCACCCTGAAAGAATTCAGTTGCGGCGTTCACATAGAATTCGATATATGCCACAACGTTTTGTACCTTAGTAATTTTTCCCTTATTTTGTTAAAAAAAAAAGTGTTCTAAAATAGTGTGGGAGACTGTTATATCCTTAATACTTGTAGTATAGTTACTAGATTATATTGGTTGATGTCAGAATAAAAAGAGATTTGTCAGATTTTCAATATTAGCTTTCACCTCGTTTTTATTCAAATATTTACGGTTTCAATAGTGAGTCATAAGTATTGAGACATAAAGTAAACGCAGGTTATTTGGACCCAAAATATAACAATTTGACATAACAAGCTTCAATTAAAATTTTGTGTAGAAAAAGATACTAGGTGTTAAGTTTTTTTCGTATTTTAGTAATAATTACACCACATATTCATAAATATTTATCAAAATTGACAAAGGGGCATAACATTAGGCAAGCCATATTATTTTATTCATTATTTTATATTTGGTTAAAGGGGGTGCCACATAAGCGATTCCTGATGATGTATATACAGAATGGTAGATGACGTTAAAATCCATATTTCAAAATTATTAATGTTCTCATTTTTTTTTTAATTGTGCCGCGAACGTCTTTTTTTCTCTTTATTCTTGTATGAACTATAATAGTCATCAATAAAGCCGCATCACTGATCATCAAAAACGCGTAATTTTTCTCGAGCAAGAATATGATGTACACGCATCGGTGGTAAAATGAATACTAGTGGCAGAGACAACTTAGAGACGATTAACTATGCTTGAAAATTATTCCTATTATTCGATTATATTGCTAGTTCATTTTACTTCATGTATTTCTCATAAATGGCTCTTTGTCATCCCCATGAAAGGGGAATGCAGGGGGAGCCACTCTATTTTTTAAAGACGTTGCCATACTAAAAATTTTGTCCGAAATGCTTGATATTTTCGTATTTTTTCTCTTTGTCTAATTGATGTAATAAAAATATAAAAAGACCTGAAAAATAAAAGAAGAAATATTAATTTGGCAACCTTGTTTTGATTGACACTTGTCAAATTTCAAGAGCAAAGTTATTTCTTATTTCGTTTGTTTCCTAAATAATACATTATTTATGTGATTGTTATTTGGTTTAAGTGTGTATTTTGGCTTGTGTTACTTTTAGTTACTTTTAGTATATTAGTGTAGTCTGTTAGTTTGTTTTATTCATTGACATTGCATAAGTACTTTATAAAGATTTATCATGCCTTGTATTATTTGTAGAGCTGGAGAAAGCGAAGTTATGAAGATGCATTATTTTCCCTCTAATCTTGAAAGGTGAGCAAATATAATTATCTAACTGATCTAACCATTATTTTTCATGCAGTTAATCAAATTTTATTTATATGAATCAATCTTAGACAAGTACTTATTGAGTGGTTATCCGGTATAGCACCGAACCTAGGAAATGAACTGATTTCAAATTAAATTCACTGTTACAAATTGATTTAAGCTTATGTATATTTCTTTATGTATAATAAATATAGTTTATGTAAATGTAAACCCTTTCGATATTCTTTTTTTGTTTATGATTAGCATTTTTTTTTTCTTTTTAGATCTAAAAACTGGCAAGAAATATTGGGAATAAAGTACTCTGGGGACTCTCTTAGAAACTACAGAATATGCAACAAACATTTTACATCAGAGTCTTACATCGACTTGATAGGTTATAAGCTTAGGAATGATGCAGTTCCTATGGCTTGGCTGTCCTTTTCAAAGTCTGTACCTAAAGTATTGTCAGAATATAATGCAGAACATATTACCAGTATTACTGCTAGTGGTTCAGGACTTTTATCATCAGCATGTGTTGGTAAAGGTAATTATGATATACTTTTAGTATTTTAATTGTTTTTCAAGCAGGTAGTAGGACAAAGAGTGCATACAATTTTTTTCCTTTAATTTTTAAAGGTGGAAAAGACCTTGCATTTTCCTTCTCACAAATGGATTTCGGTCGAATTTGCTGAACTATAAATATGTTGGAAGTATTTGACATCCTGATTAAAATTGTCCCTGGGCACAAAGTTCTCCTATGATCAGTTTATGAGATATAGGGTTTTAAACTTGAGAATTCTCATCATTTTCAAAAACGTTATTTTGCTGATATTCATAAATATTAAAAGTTATAGTTTTACTCTCTAAGATAATTATTGTGACTATCAAAATACAATAGCAAGCTTTTTGGAAAACAACTATATAGATAGGTAATATTTTAAATTAAATTAGAACATATTTAAAAAATGTTAAACTCTCAAAATAATGATTAAAATAGAATATTCATATATAGTTATACAAGTGCATGTAAATGACACTTCATTATTATAAAAAATACACCTGTACAGGGTGAGCCAAAAAGTTGGTTCAATGAGTATCACTATTTTACAATATTTCCTTTATGTCCTAATGTGTTCCAAAAAAGCACATTACATTAACAAAAACATATACTTTATATATCATATACCTACAGAGAGAGTAAAAGTTATATCAGGTTGAAATATACAAAAATTGACAATTTTCGTATATAGTAACCTTATATAACTTTTTCTCTCCATATATGGAACATTATAAAATGCACTTGTATAACCTTATATAAATAATCCATTTTTATTAATCATTATTTAAACGATTTTTTAAATATGTAGTTTTTCTACTTTAATTAAAAAATTATTCACCCTACATTGTTGTTTTCTAAATAGGTTGCTATTGTACTTTGGCAGTCACAAATATCTTACCAGAGTAAAACAGTAATTTTTAATATTTATGAATATCAGCAAAATAACAATGTTAATGTCTCAAAGTATTTTTGAAAATTGTGAGACGTTCAAAAACTATCTATCTATCTATCTATCTATCTATCTATCTATCTATCTATCTATCTATCTATCTATCTATCTATCTATCTATCTATCTATCTATCTATCTATCTATCTATCTATCTATCTATCTATCTATCTATCTATCTATCTATCTATCTATCTATCTATCTATCTATCTATCTATCTATCTATCTATCTATCTATCTATCTATCTATCTATCTATCTATCTATCTATCTATCTATCTATCTATCTATCTATCTATCTATCTATCTATCTATCTATCTATCTATCTATCTATCTATCTATCTATCTATCTATCTATCTATCTATCTATCTATCTATCTATCTATCTATCTATCTATCTATCTATCTATCTATCTATCTATCTATCTATCTATCTATCTATCTATCTATCTATCTATCTATCTATCTATCTATCTATCTATCTATCTATCTATCTATCTATCTATCTATCTATCTATCTATCTATCTATCTATCTATCTATCTATCTATCTATCTATCTATCTATCTATCTATCTATCTATCTATCTATCTATCTATCTATCTATCTATCTATCTATCTATCTATCTATCTATCTATCTATCTATCTATCTATCTATCTATCTATCTATCTATCTATCTATCTATCTATCTATCTATCTATCTATCTATCTATCTATCTATCTATCTATCTATCTATCTATCTATCTATCTATCTATCTATCTATCTATCTATCTATCTATCTATCTATCTATCTATCTATCTATCTATCTATCTATCTATCTATCTATCTATCTATCTATCTATCTATCTATCTATCTATCTATCTATCTATCTATCTATCTATCTATCTATCTATCTATCTATCTATCTATCTATCTATTTATCTATCTCAAAAACTAGTCATATGGGATTCTTATATAAAATTCAGCAGATTCAACTAAAAGCCATTTGCCATAAGGAAACTACAGGGTCCTTTGATTTATGTTGGATAGTAATGATATAAACATATTTACTACTTTTTTCACTGAAAGTAAAGAAAGTAGCATTTAATTTAAAAACTAACATATTGTGCGACCAAGTAGTTTCGAAGTTTTGTTTTGTTTCAGAAAATGTAGAAGATAATTTCGAGGAACTTGCCTCAGAAATTACTCTTAAAAATGAAGGTTTGCCACAGCCAGATGTTTCTGAAACTTCTTCCACTGGACAAAGAACAAAAATATTCAGAAATATTGAAAATTTTGGAAAATTGCCAAAATTATTTAACAAACAAAATACATTTTGAGCACCTTGCATGTTTTGATCACAACAGTGATATCAAAAATATTACAATTAAATCAATTTGTAAAATTGGAATACCTTGGTGGTGCAAGAGAAAAATCGAGAATTGTTGAAATAAAAGTTGTTTGCGATATCGATGTCTATAATTTTTGTTCATACATCATTTTTCTAAAATGGACCGTAATGGAAAAATTGTAGGAAAAGTGCTAAATTTATATTTTTCAGTATTTTCGTTTTCAATGAATATCTATAGAAAAATGTTTCGAGGTAGATATATGTGGAAAATGTATATATTTAGTTTATTCTCCTTTAAACATTTATAGGGGTGCTGCAATAGGTTGTACAAAATAACTGGAAAAAGCCTGTAATAACTAGATAGGAAAGTCATGTGTTGGACACATCAGATTTTTAGATTAATTAAAAAAGAAAAACCCTGTAAATTATAAAAAAAATGCATTGTGCCTTCATTGGAAAGAAATGCAAATTTTCACAGGCATTTAAGGCGATATTAGCTAGTAAATTGTGATTTTGTAAACATGTTAATATTTCGGTGCTATAGCTTACCACAAAGTATAAAAAAGGTTAGAATTATTGTTAAATGTTTCCCCTGTTTACTGGCCTATTGTACCTATTGTAACAATGCATATTACGTGTAAGAAAGATTTTCTGAATTATTGGTTAATAATCGTAAAGAGACCATTTTTGTTGAGCATGAAAAAATGTGTTCAGATTATTTTTAAGAAAAGGAATTTAAATCTTTTAAAAAATACAGGATAATAAAGATCAAACTTATACCGTCTCAATATTTTTCCCCCACCGAATATTTATTTCTCCAAACATTTTTCAGAATCAGATTTTATTCAAATAATAATGTTTTTAAGAATTCATATTTATATTAATATCTTCGCGCCAGACAGTTCTACCATGGCACAGTAAATGGCATAGCAAATATAGTATGTGAAATAAGAAATAGAATGCCATTCAGGCAAATTTTCATATCAATCCATCAATCGCAATTCCAAAAACTAGTTCCTACATGTAGCCAGCAGGACAGCGTTAACCTCTTCTATAAGAAATTGTATCAACTTACAGTTGTTGAGATTGTCACTTAAGAATTGTTTCATTATTCATTATTTTAATTTTTTTTTAATTCACATATTCTGTTCATGCTCAGTCTTTCAATAGTAGAAGCACTAAAAATTCAGTAGGAAAAGAGACCTCATCATCATCATTTCATTTCATTACGTAATTAAATTCATGTGCATTGAATTATTTAACAAAAAAAGTAAGAAGACTTTGAACTACTAATTTTCTATCTCTAAAACCAATAACAAATTTAATTGTTCCAACTTTGTCAGGGTATATATGATCTTACAATCCTTACAATCACTATAATATAAGAACTTAAATCGGATGCATTTTTTACATCTCGAGCGTTTTTTATCCACATCGGACACATCTACTACATCTACATCTGCGTTTGTTTATCCCAGATGTACCTGTTTAGATTACATTTTTTACATCTCGATTTGAAATGAGATGTGAATGAGATGTTCGCCATGTCAGAAAGTAAGTGTTCTGTGAGGCCTTGTTTGTCAATTTATTCATTGTTTATGCTAGCATGAATATAAAAGTGATTAGTTTTTTTAATTTTTGTTTATATTTCAAATTTAGGTTGATTTGTAGTCCCAAAAGTCAAATTTAATAAGTATAAACTTCTAACTTGTCATTGACATTTTATCACGTGACCAAATAAAGTCTGGAGCATTTGTTTATTACATCTACATTCGTGATAAAAATGTACATCTCAGATGCATCCGATGTGGATTCTCAAACGCGGCATAAGATAGATTCTTTTTAAATTGGGTTTCCTAATTCTCATTGGAATTCATTTAAGTATAATTGTAAAAGGTATATTCAATTAATATTCTATAATATTCTATGATTGTTACAATTTGAGACTTGTAAAAATAACATTTCAAGAAGTAAAAAGTTTACAAAACCGGTTATGTCTGAACAGAACCAGAAAAACCAAAAAGGTTTGACAAAGTTATGTTCCTAATTTTAACCTAGATATTATTCATGTCACTTACTAACCTTACTACCATAACTTACTAAAACATACTTATGTTACCAGAGCATTTCTTTGTCTGCTTTGGTGACTGATGACGTCATATGTTACAAAAGCATATAACTAAATCTAACGAGCCATTTCTATATAAACGTATACTATACTATAGTAAAAAATATTCAATTCAAATTTCGTTTCGAAATCCCCAAACATAAATAATTAAATTTGATATGACATTATATAATACGTTACCATGATATGTGTGAGTCACCAGAGTAACCACAATACTGTAACCAATGCTGCTTTTGAAAAGTACATTGTTTTTATTTTTTTACTAGATACCGTTCTTTTAATACATCCAAGCACCGTTTGCTCCATTGATATGGTTTGTTCGATGTCACGTGACTAAAAAAATTTAATAATTCTGCTCGAGGAGGCATATTTCAAACGTAGCACAAGTATGTTGTAGTAAGCTTATAAAGAAATGCCTTTAATAACAAAGTGCAGATTGTCAGTGTTCACATATTACAGAACACAAACTAAATAAATATAGTTTAAAAAAAACTAAAAAACACGCTTTTAGAGCATATCAAACTAAAAAGTTAAAAATAATTTTTCAAATACGCTTAAAACAATAATAAATGGCAAATACTACTATTATTTCATTTTCTACTAAAGGTGGAGGGTTTAGTTTATAGTAGAAGGTTTGAGAGTTCTCTTCAATGTTGTGCACTCTACAAAGTTCTTGATACACTACGGCCTACGGCTGCTACTTTGTTGTGTCTCTCCAGGTATTTATGGTTTGCTAAGCATTGGCAGGCAGAAATAATATGTTTAATTTAATTTAAATTAAACTTTCGACATTTGTCCGTATCGATGTTTTCTTTCAATATATATTTTCGATGTTTTTTTGTATTCACAACATCTTGAATGCTTAGCATAAAACCCTCTGTTGTTTTATTATAGCTGTTTGCCTAGATATAGAGAAACTTTCGGACAATATGACATGTTTGTAGTATAGCAGCTTTTTGTATTTTGTTTATTTCTAACAATTTAATTTGATGTTCTCCTAAACACCACTCCTGTGACACCACTACGGGTATGATTTTTATATTTTTCAACTCCTAAATAGACAAATTTTCGTTTTAATTTCGTTTATCTGTTTCAGTTTTAGTTATCTGGAGGGCATACTGTATTTATTATCCAGCAGATTTGTTTTTTGTTAATAAGAAGAATGTCTGGTCTGTTATAGTCAACTATTTCGTCCGTTAACATTGGGTTGTCCCAGTACAATACTGCATCCTGATTTTTATTTTGTTTTATTTGTCATGTACACTTTTTCATAATTAGTAAAAGTAATAAAATGAGGATGTAAAAACGGACCTAATAAAAATGGTAACAAAATAATTAAATAATTAACTATTTCTACTAATTCCATTTTACTAATTGTAAAAGTCTCATTTAATTTGTAAGATTTTTAACTTTCTCTGTACAAAAGGAGATCCGATATTCATTAACAAAATCAAACAGATCAATAAAAACAACTTTCTTACAATCGCGAATGTTATGCTACCATTTGAGGTATATCAATGAGGAACGCGAGCGACGATTAAGCCAAGGCCTACTTTGTTAATGGTCGAGCTCCATGGCCTTGCGTTATCAGTCGCTCCAATAAATAATAAGAGAAATGCAGATGCCGAAGCAGTCAACCAAAGTGTTATCTATTTTTCATCAATTCGTCGACCGACATTCCTATTAGAAAGTAGCACAAGTGCTTTCGGATTTTTCTGATCTAATACTATTGCCGATTGCCGTCTATATTAATAAAACCTGATTTTCGAAACGTCCAATTATGGTTTTGGTTACACGCTTCGTAACTCAATTTAGCATATGTGCATTTACTCTCACAACTTCGAAATACTTTTCATTGGCAGGATCATGCTACTGCTTAAAGGTATAACGTTTCTTTAGTCAATGTGAAACTTTAAGAGTAGAATTACATTTTCTAATAGAAATTTGGATGCAATCAATAACTAATAAGTAGCAATCTTATTTAATGGAACCAAACTTTAAGAATGTGAGTGACACTTAGGTCGGCACCGTCTAAAATTATATCAGTTCAAAACACCACAAAATTTAACGATAGGTAATCTCATTTAATAAAATTAAAATTCAAGAAAGTGAATGACACTAAAATATCACTTCAAAAATACCATAATTTTAAAATAATAATAATAGCATTGATCATTTATTTAATAATAAATAATAAGAACCCTTTGGTCCATTAATCCACGATCTGTGCCAGCGTGAAGGCCCACCTAGATTGAGGTTTCTAACACTGTTAAAGTCTAATAAAAAAGACCAAGCTAGATAACTTACTCCTTCTAATCTAATCTAGTCCTTTGGTTTGAGTCAAGGTTAGGTAGATATGATACAACGTATTAACATTTTAAAGCTATTTTTTTGTGCAACCTTATAAACAACAATCTAGTGGGTGGACATTAATGATTATGATATAAACATTTGTAAACTAGTTAGGTATAGAAAGTTTTTGTTATGTGAACAAAAATGTAATCAGTAACACAATAATGGGAAAAAACAAACATAAATTAAAAGAAAACAAGAACTATTCGAGCTTTGGCTAGCTGCATATAGAAAGGGTAAAACTGTTTTAGTCAAAAACGTTTTTGTTTTAGACGAAAACGCTTTTGTTTCTACAATAAACATTTTATTTTCCAGATAATCAAACTGTTGCATGCATATACAACTTCAATATTGATTTTATATTAAGAAGTCGGCAAAATTATTCGTCGCGTATAACTATTAAACTGTCCACTGGTCAACTAGACCGTTGATAGTACTCAACCTATTTTTGAAGAACCCAAACAGACCTTCTATAGACATTTCATAACATGTTCTGATTGATTTCCATTGTACCATATAATATCGATTGTCAGTTACCAGGGAGCTTTTAAGTTATCCTGACAACACAACATAAAACAAATACTTGACTATGACTAGACAGAATCTGCGCCTGATCACAGGCATTCTAACTGGTCATTGTCAAGTACTTAACCATCTCCATAGTATAGGGCTATCAGAATCCGCACTCTGTATGGAGTACGAACAAGCAAATTAAACTATTCTCTCTACGATTATCCAATGCTTTTATACAGTGAGCATCTTAAGTCTTACCCCCCTAACTAACTCGTTACTGGGGTCTTGTTAGGAAAATCGCCGAGACAGTTCGATTTTTGATTTCTACAATGTACATTTTTGCATTATTAGTTTACCCTTAATTTCATCCCTTACTGGAGGGTAGCAACCCTTTCGAAAAATTTAAATGGCATGGGGTTGTGAGTGATAGCTCATTTGAAAGAGGGTTTTATTCTCTATTCAACCGTGTAAAAAAAAATTAAATTTGCTTCATTAATTCTCGACTAATTGTTGTTTCAGAATAACGGAAATTAACGTAGCGCACTCATCCTTAGAATTAAAATTCGGCCCTGCATGATTTCGGTTTTGGTTCAGACGTGAAGTAAGACTTTTTGCCATTAGAAGGTCACTGTTAGTCTAGTTGCTTTCCTATTTTGTGAGGTTTTGTTATTTTTAAACATTAATAAATCAACACGTAATGAAGCAAATTTCAGTAACGAGTTAGTTGGGGGGGGGGGGGGTAAGACTTAAGATGCCTTAGTGGCTTGCAGTTTGGTACATTTTTTATTTTATGGTGCCCCTATAGAAAAAATCTAATGTGATTAAGACTGATAATCTGTATGGAAATAATATCAATCCTTACCATCCTATGCATATCTCTCACCCACTTATTTGGAATGACAAATATACTAGATTTTCGTCAGGTGAAAATATATTATAAATTCTACTACATTACACAAAAAGTTGCTTAGCACATTCAGGACTGAGTTAAGTCAACGGTCAAGTTGACTGATACGATTAGACCGGTCTGTGAAATTATTTTCAATGTTAGACTTTTATTTGCAGACTACACTGCAATTTTAGCTACAGAAAACGATCACGAAGAAGCAGCCAGAAAATTCAAACATTTGTAATCCAGATTCATACCTGAACTAAATGATAGCGCATCAAATTGAGTAAAAACAAGTCCATTCACGTTAAGCAACACATTTTAATCAGAATAAACGATGATGATTCAGCAAAATACCTGTTTATGACTCTAGACGCTAGGCTTCTGTGGAGAGTAAATTTCAAAAAGAGAATAGAAGAAATTAAAAGAAAAATTTAATGGCTGGCAGGCAGAAATTCCAAACTTTCTACATGTAACAAATTTCTTCTATACAAAAACCTGTCTCGACATCTGGCATTTAGCTTTGGGATTGTACCATCAAAAGTAACATGAAAGTAATTTAACAACAACTGAACAAGATACTGAAAAACATCGTAGATGCACCCCGTACTGCCGCAAGTCTGATATTCACCGGCACCTAGTATTTATTTCTCACGCAATGAGGGGTAACAGGCGAAGTGTCACCACCCGATGGCACTATTAAAACGTGAGGTCAATATTGAACGTAAATTTCATGTAGATGCCATGTGTTATTTTAATTTTATGGTGTTTTAAATGTTATTTTCAAGAAAATAATGATTAAAATTGATAAATTAATAAATGGATAGAGATCAATTAAAGTGAGAGACCTAAAGTGACAAAAACTATAGAAACTTATTGAAAAGTAAGTAGTAACTTTATAAGTGATGTATTTGAGCTAATTTCTATTATATTTTATTAATTTTAGGCACAGATCTGTAATACTCACTGGATAAGATTATACCTATTGATATCGTGACGAAAATCTAACGAAATATATAGATTAGAGCACATTATGGTGGACACTTTTGAAAGAACTAAATTATTTAAATTTAAACATTTTTAAGAACTAAAATTACTATTAAACCTGTAATAAATCTTTTCTATATTCATGAATTTACATAATGACAAAAAAAGTATGATTTTAATTAATTTGTAAATCGTAATTTAACTTTTTTATGTAAGAAAATTTGTTTTAACTCTATTTATGAACAAATATTTAAATTGTGTATTGTATTTATCAATGCATCTAATAGTTTGGCAAGATCACTTCTTATACTATAGGTAATTAAGAAATTACAAATTAAAATTCTGGTAGGTAGGTAGGTAGGTAGGTAGGTAACTTTTAAACAACGTTATGTAAGTAGAATATTTTATTACAATTAGGAGATCCTCTATGTTGGAGATTGTTTAGGAATGGTAACAGAAACAGTATTTACCTTTGGAATGTGTGGAATTAATTACATAAAATACTAAAACTTATAATTTTTTATTAATACTCTTCTGTAAACGTAAGCTCAAACCATCAAATTTATACTTATTTTTTGAATGTCCATTTCCACAAAAAATCCAATTTTACAAGAAAAAATAAAGACTTTAAATAGGTACTATATTTTTTGGGTCACACTGTATATTTTACTGACAAATAAATCACAAGGTAAAATTGCAACCCAAATTAATAACAGGCTAATATCTAAATTTAAAATAAATCACAAGGTAAAATCACAATCTTATCAAAAACATTTAGTGTTATGTTACACACACGCTTGTAATGTTACATTAAACTACTACTTGCAAGTAGAAAAATTTAGTTTTTACTATAAAATAAATATTACAAGTTTATTTTTAATTATAAAGTAATTAATGCGCTTTTTCAGTCGCCAATCCAATTTTAAAACGATTCAGTGCAAATATCATTCTAAAGCGACTGTAAAATATGAGGGTGCATTTGTCATAATTTGTCAGATTAAGTCTTTTTTTGTTTAGTAGTAGTTCATAGGTTGTCATAAAATTTATTATTTTAAGAAAAATGTAAGTGTTCTGTATTTTTCAATGCATATATTCTTAGTTTGTAATTGGAGCTACTCTGTAAACTAAGTAAATATAGAAATAAATAAATAATTTAAATAAATAAATAAATATTCTCATATTTCCAAAAATTGTAAAAACTTTGAAAATTGTTATCTGCATTTTAATTTATAATAATTTAATTAAAATAAATTTTTATTATAAAATAATGAACTCATTTAATAGACACACTACAAACGCCGTCTCAGTAAGTTTAGCCCAATCAGTAAAATTGTGTTTACTAATAGAGTCAGATCTGTAATATACTTAGATATTAAATGTATTTTAGCTGTATCAAGTATTGATAGATATTGATAGATAATAAACCCTTAACTTACTTAAATTGTAAGTATTTGTACGTACACATTTGATATGTTATATATGCTCAAAAAAAAGGTTCACTTTTAAAACTGTCAATTCTAAATTTTATATTACTAATACAATGAAAATAAATGGTAAATAAAAATTATAAATCATTTTTCATTCATTCATTTTGGCGGATACAAATACAACCGTTATACATATTTACTATGCAAATTACATATTTTCTTTGATCGCCTATGGTGCAGTCATAAATATAAAATAAGATGCAATTTGCTTTAGGCAACGATCGAGACTTAAGCAAAAAGAACATTTCTCATTAATCTAAATAATAATTGAATTCCAAGATGTTTTCAACTTTAATTTGAATCTTAATACTATACAGGGTATTCGGTGACTATTCAACCTACATTTGTTATTAACAAGCTTAGTCTGGAAGCTGGAACTAGTTTTGTTTATCTTACTTACACTTTAATGTCTAAAAAACTATTTTTCCTACGACCACCTAGGAAAGTGACACATATCACACTATATAGTCCTATGGAAAGTGCCCTATATCACACGCATATGAATAAGAATTTACTTTCCACCCGTGTACGAATATGCTATTTTCCGCATAAGCTGTCACAAAATGTCAAATGCATCATTTCTATTTTGATCTATGTAATGTCCATATTAATACTAAAATCGATATGATTGTTAAATTATTGAAACTGTTGTAAATTAGATCCTAGATATTTATCTTTAACAATTATTATTAAAATAATTTTAAAATAACTAATTTATGTTTGCTTTTTATTCTGGTTAAGTACATGACCGATTAGATCATACTATTGACGCAAAGCCTATTAGCTCAGGTGGTTAGACTATCAACTTTGCCATTTGAGACCTTCCGGGGACAGAATTTTTTTGTTTTTTTTTTATTTTTATTTTGTTTTTAGTTTTATTTTGTTTAAAAATATGAAAATTGAATAAATACGATTATTCTTGATTATTTTTTTAAATACATTTTAATTATTATAATAGTAACCTGGTTTTACATTTTTTGATGAAATTATTTTGTGGTCGTAGGAAAAATATTGAAAAGTGATTTTCCACACTCGTGTGATAGTCGCACTCGGCTTGTGCCTCGTGCGACAATATACTATTTTAGGTAGGTTATAATATTAAAATATACAAATATATCATTAATTGTGTGTAAATGAGTTTAATTAATAATTGGCCTTATATGAAGAGTTACCGTAAAACAATTATATCAAATGAGTAAATAGGCCAGTGTAAAAATTATTTTAAAAAGATTTATTTTTTATTATAAAACATTATTTTTATTAAATCCTTACGAAACATCAAAACGTTTAACTTATTTAAGCAAAAGACTAATCTATTCGTATTTACAAACGCAAAAATCTGGTAAAATAGTTTGTATCAATGAAAAATCGATGAAAATATTAGAGAAGTAAAAAATAATACAGAACTGATGATTTAGCCTACTAATGTTTATAAACTATCCTTTTTGTAATATTTTAATATGCTATAAAGTATTTACAGTACACAAAGGAAACAATGCCAAAATATTGACCATAATAACTTTAAAATAAAACACCTCCTGCTTCCTAAAGTAAGGAAGTACGTTTTTAAAAGTGGTTTATCTTAGATTCTCTTATTTAAGGCCAAGGGTTCCCGAGTTATTCTTTGACTCATTAATGAAACGCCCATATGTATCATATACGCAAGTATCGAAATCCCGGGAAAAATATTTTGTGTCCTCTAATTGGGAGAGAGTTATTAGTATTAAATACATGGACGGTCTTCATTGGGTGATTGTACTAATTGAATCAGTTTATTTTGATTCAGTAGCGATGTCAAAATTCTTGCATGACTCTTGTTGACTTTATTAGTTATCTTAATACTATTGTTCGTCAATCAAGACATATTTTCTCTTTTTCTCATTGTCTTTAGGCAAAGAGTTGAACAGTTACCAAAGCTTGACAACTATAATATCATTGTGAAAAAATTTAGAAATCACTAATTCCAATATTGAAAGTAAAAACAATGACAATGTTAAAAGAGTTATGAAATATAATAAGCGATGTTATCTAATACACAGTTTACTGTTATAACAACACTGAAATTTAAATTAAATACTCGTTAGGTAGTGGAATACAACAATATAAACTAAAAAGCATAATACAAAAAAAACGTAATTTAAAAGAAAGTAAACGAGCTATCAGGATTGCTTCAATTTTAATCGTGAATTCTGTGCAGTGGCCACGCTCACCAGGTTAACTTCTGTATATCAATATCTGCGGTTAACAAGGATCGCTTGCAGGTAGTATTTGGATGGGTGACAATTTTAAGTTCAAACAACTGTCCGCGCAGTTGCATACTCCAGGTGGAGGCATTATATCAATGGATACGAGATGTAAAGCCATCGGCCCCGAGTCCATAGATGTTGGACTCGATAAAGATCCCTACTTCCGCCAGGATACCTATTCTCTAACTCATGGGAGCACTCCCACACTCCCATGCTCCCATACTCCCATGCCAACGTTGCCAAGTCGACAGAATAACTTTGATCTACTATTTAAGGACCGATCCACCGTTGTGTTAAACGAAGTTTAAAATGACATTTTTACATTAACAATGTCATTTTAATCTCCGTTTAACTCAACGGTGGAATCGGCCCTTAGTAGTTCAAATTTGCTTTGTGATAAATACGGACCTAATCTGGCAAGCCCGCAATTCTCCCTCCCATAGTATAAAATCTGACCTTACTACGCATGTACCTAGGCTAAAAGTGAGTAAGCACGATATACCCACCTAAGAGTAAGAGAGCAAAATATATGGGAGCACTCCCATGGGAGCGCTCCCATGACTTAGTGAATAGCTATCCTGGTTGGAACATCAGATGATTCAGCAATATCCGATATAATGGAACTGAACATCGGCTGTAATAGTTTCAAATTTACAAATTAAAACTTTTGGAAAAAAATAATCATATTGGAGTAATATTTTTATTTAAATCACAGCTTCGGAGTTAGTGCCAGTTTAGGCCTGTAAAAGACTACATACATTTGAACTATAAATAATTTAAAGTTTAAATCATATTTGGCAGATTACATTATAACAAGAAAAAAATTTGAAAAATTGGTTATAGATCCAAAAACTAAATAAATGCAATTTTAGAAGTGTGAAGATATAATCCCCAATTTGCCCGACGAACTTAAGAAATGTATTCCCACAACCCCAAACTGAGTAGGCTGTAGTCTGTAGGCTGGCAATTTAGGAGGATGCACAATGGGCCTAAGTGCCATGAGGGGGGTTAACTCACCCTCTACACGTTACAAATACAGAGATACCCAAAGTAAAAACAAACCAAAGCAAAATTTAAAAAGTTAAGGCACCGGCCAGGGATCGAACTTCGATCTTTCAATTATAGTCCTTTACCCCTTTACCAGACCACTAGAACATAAAGCTACGACTGTCAAATTTATAAATTTGAAGTCATCAAAATCCGACTCTCGTCGACACAAACATTATTCTCTTTCAATTCTTCTTAAAGCCACCCTTCAACGATAGATACAAAGAAAGTTTCACTGCACTAAATATTTTTAAATCGTATCAACAAATACTATTGTGTGGAATAAATGAAATAAATGAGTACTTTAATTATTGGTAGTATTGTAATTTATAAAGTTAATCATGAAAAAATTGATCTTGTAATATAAAAATGGTGCAGTTCAACGTTTATCAAATCACTGTACTTCGCAGTCCGGTCCGTATAGAATAATGTGTAGTAGCAAATTTCATATGATACGTGAACTAGTTGAAAGAAAAGAACCACCTTTACATCCCAACGTCAGAGCCAGTACCTAATTTACGCATTTTAATGTAGGTTGTTTTTGTAAAGAGTGTTTTGTGTGAATAATTTGACAAACAGAACACCCACCGACAGAACGTAAAAAATCCGAACAAAAATGTTGAAATGGGGAAAGAATTTTAGAGGATGTTTCTTCTGATTCGTCGAGTAAGTACAGCAATTTTATTTATTTCTCATGGCAATTTAAATAGGGCAAATAATATCAAGATAGTTAATTACATTTATAGTAAAAAATTAATATATTTGTTTATAAATATGATAATAACTATTCTCATACTTACTTGAATTTAAATATACAGAGGGCCCTTATCTCATATCTAATATTAAAGAATACAGAAATATTAATCCTTTTTACCATATTATGATTTTTGGAACATTCAGATTGATCTTGCTCGCCTATGAAAATAGCACATAAAATATTAAATAATTTGTAATAATTTGTTATACATTTGTTTAATCTTACTTGACGGAAGGAACCCACTTTTTTGAAGTTCGTGAATTTGAGTCTGTCGATATCTTAGTGACCTCTGACTTACCTCAAGGCTCGATTCTGGGACCGCTGTTATTTATACTATTCCCCACATCAGTTATGATGTTAACACGTAAAATATTTAATTTATGCAGACCGTATCCAAAAATTTTATTAGGTTAATATCTTAAATGTGTGTCTTAAATTGCAAAGTAATATTAATAAAATAAATAATTTGTGTTTAATAAATAATCTTCCATTAAATTTAAAAAATGTAATATAGTGTCATATAACTACTGTTTGGATGGTGTTATATTAAATAGTCCTGATTTTGTTATAGATATCGGTGTAAAGTTTAAGAGTAAACTTACTTTTAATGAACATGCAATTGACCACAATTTTATCGAATACATGAATATATTGTACAATACATTCGTCAAATAAAAATTATAATAAATATGCTTCATTATTACGGAAACCGTTTTGTGATATATACGTAAGCCACTAAACATGAAACATTGCCAGTATTTTTGTAACGTTTTCATAGAGTATTTTCTGGGTATATTTATAACACGGTACTAAAATAGATGTTTAAATTTTAACATCATATTTATCGGGCACGGTGGTGTAGCGGTCTATCGCGCTTATATTCATTTATAGGCAAGTTTATGAGTCTGAGACTGTAGGGTTTCGAATCCCAGACCAGACCATGTGGATTTTTAATTAAATTGCATGGTTCGGTTTAGGATTTGATGTGTGGCGTATTAATAGAAATTCAATTTCTGTTGATATGACATGCAGATTAAAAAAATTCGCCATACATTACCGTCTCGATGATGGTGGGTGAGGTTTTCCGGGTTTTCCTCACCTGTAAGTCAAATGGCACCATCAATCATCTTTAAGTCGTCCCGGAGCGCCACGGCAAATAATAATAATAGCCGTCCCTTTCCCCGGACAAGCTCAGCTTTTGGGGTTAAAATTCACTTGTAAGGGGGTGAATTAGGGAGAGTATTATTATTATTATTATTATTATTATTACTAACATCCCTAACATATATTTACAACTGAAGTTTCAAGAATACTTGCATTAGCAATTAGATAAACATCGTTTGTACTTGTTTTTAGTTACTTCCTGTGACAAACATTTATACGATATTCATTTATATATCTTCTAATAATATCTCATACAGGTCAGCACAGCAATGTCTACAAGTTACACATCTTTAAGATGACTGACTATCTTTAGTCTTTACATCGCATACCTAGCAGTTTGTCCCGCGTTCATAGGTGGAGACACCGATGATGTCTTTCTACTTACGTAACCGGTGGTAATGTATTATGAGTTTGCTGTTATCATACTTTTTCTCTAAAATTTCTTAGAATTAGATGTTAGAAGTCATTTCTATTGAATTATATATGTCGCAGGCTCATAAGGAAATTCATCTTTTCCTGAAGGTCCTAGTCACACCACGAAGCATCGGCGTATTGTGTAAAATCATAAGGCTACTGAATCTACCAAGGCGTTTCATGAAGAGCCCGTAGCATTTCGGAAAATTGTGTGTAACATAACCTGCCTAAATTAAAATATTGCTGTTTTATGAAATATCCAAAAGGCAAGACATACAGTGTTTAAATGACTATTCTAAGCTTGTTACAAATTTAAACCAGTTCTAAAGCTTATAGTAAATCTTCTAGTAAGATCTAAACCCTCCATATAAGGATTTACCCTACGAATATACTTAAATAATAAATATTATTGGGTCGACCTTATATTATCTAGCTTTGGTGTTTACGTATATTTTACGTGATTCATAACATTTCCTCAAACAATTTTTGATGCCTTACTAACTGCTGCACGTTGTAGTCTTTTGTTCGGACATATTTGCTATAGTATGTAATAAACAACTTATTTTCATTACTTCCCTCTTTAATAACCACAAATAACAAAATTATTATCAGCTTCATTAAAACCAGGTAAATTAAACACGTTACTATAAATCGTTACTTCACAAAGTGCCGGTATTTAAATTTAGTCATATTATGTTACTATGTGTGATCTCTTCACGAAAAGCCTTGGCAGATTATGTAGCTTCATGATTTTAGTCAATATGCCAACGCTTCATGATGTAACAAGGATTATCTGAAAAGACGAATTTCACTATACACACTACACACTACGACATATACACACCTTAGTTAAGCTGTATGCTGTGTTACCTATATAGATGAAATAAATAAAACACATTAAATCTAAAAAAAAGTCAGGGTAACAGGACAATAGTTAAGGGATTCATTTTATTCATTTTAAAATAAAGTTTAGAAGGTAAGAAACAACCAGTACGTGAAATTTGTTGTAGTGACTAAATATACAAGCCATTAAGTGAACTAACATCTACAATTCACAAATGGTATACATATGTAAATATTTACTGATATATTAGTTTTGTAATTGCATAAGATAGTTTTTTGTTGCCTAAGTTTGTTAGGAACATGTGGTTGGTGTTACAGTGGCCAAGGTAAATGTAACTACAGTGGCCACTACTTTATTATAAAAAAGGGATAGCCACTGTACGTACCTAAAAAAAATATTTTTAATTTATTTCAGATATTATTTGGAAAATGCCACGTCAAAAGATCTCAAATGTTGATATAGGAAAAACTCTATCTATAACCATGGACAATGCAATTCGTGATGTAGTAAATTGTGGATTATCAGTTAAAGTGGCAGCTATCAATTGCGACATTCCACCTACTACACTTTAAAGGACCATCGCTAGGAAAAATACTATTGTACTAGTAAGCCTATTGACAAAGCATTGTAGACTCAACATCGGTCTGACAGAAGAGACCTTCTGTTGACTCTGCCAGAAAGAGGAAGAAACTGCAGTACACGTTTTGTGTTACTGTTAAGATCTGTGAAGACTAAGATGCCTTACAATTGGAGAAGAAAAACCAAATGCAACTCGCTACGCCTGAGAACTTCCTAGTCTATGGAGTCTACTAAAAAACACCAAACCAGACGAGGTACTCTTAACAACGATTAAAATATATCCAGAATAGATCTGAAAAGGTCGAGGTGGGGGAGCCACAGTCGTAATTGAGTCTAATATATTCTACTAAACTAAGGCGGGGCGAAATGTTAAAAAGTGTTTCGACGGAATAGAAGAAATTGACTGGAAGACACAACGATATGTCCTTACCACGTTGTTTAATTTTTATTTGTGTTAGAAAGGGTGCCCCTTTTCTCAAGGCCATATAAATTTAAGTAAAATCTAATAATGGGATCCTCGAGAAAATCATCAAACTCTTCATTTTTTGGAGCAGCTTGTTTTAAAATTACTTTTATAACTTGTCAATTAATTTAACTAAATGTAATGTCTGTTAGATTTTATATTTTGGAACTGTTCTAGTGTTTAAGTTTTAAGTTTTTTTTTTTGAGAAAATAGATTTTAGTTGCATTTGTAGTTTGACAAATTAAAATAAGGCATTATTTTGAAATTATCTACTTATTTTAATTATTAAATACAAAAGGCCACTGTACCATCCATTCATGACCACGGTAATACCATCAATATAGATACAGTGGCCATTTTACTGAAACTTTTAAAAATTACAAAATTTCGTTAGAATTTTATTTTTCTGTTCAAGAGTTTAATGGTATAGAGGTAAATATAGTGTCTGTTATCTAATGATATTAGAATCTCTAAAAAATAGCTTATTTTAGTTTTTTTTATAAAAATGTAGCCACTGTTCCAGACTCGAGACATAAATAAAAATCTAATGTGTCCAACACATGACTTTCCTATCTAGTTATTATGGGCTTTTTCCGGTTATTTTGTACAACCTATTGCAGCACCTCTATAAATGTTTAGAGGATAAACTAAATATATACATTTTCCACATACATCTACCTCGAAACATTTTTCTATAGATATTCATTGAAAACGAAAATACTGAAAAATTTAAATTTAGCACTTTTCCTACAATTTTTCCATTACGGTCCATTTTAGAAAAATCATGTAAAAACAAAAATTATAGAGATCGATATCGCAAATAACTTTTAATTCAACAACTTTCATAAAAATCAGAATTTTGCACATTTTGTCAAATTTCTCGAATACGGACCATTTCAGGAAATTTTGACATGAAGAAAAAATAATAGATAATAATATTAGAAGTAACTTTTATTTGAACAATTTTCTTCTCCAAACATAAATAACAGATATATTTCATAAAATATAAAAACGGCCTCCCATAAAGTACCCCCCAGATGTTCCGACTTTGTCCAAAATCTAATCATTTCACGTCAGGCCGAAATAAAACTTAAGTTTAAAATTTAATGTTGTTTTCTTTATTCGTTTTTGAGTTTTCTTCAAAATTCGAAATTTACACATTTTCTCAAATATCTCGAATAGAGAAATTATGTATTAGATAAAAATTATATTACAAACAACTTTTATTTGAAAAATTTTTATCAAAAATTATGTTTTTACATTTTGTCAAATTTCTCGAATACGGATTATTTTAGGAAAATTTTGTATAGAACAAAAATTATAGATAATAATATTAGAAGTAACTTTTATAAAAAGAATTTTTTTCTCCAAACGTAAATAACAGATATATTCCATAAAATATAAAAATTACCACTTATAAAGTACCCCCCAGATGTTCCAACTCTGCCCAAAATCTAATCAATTTATTGGACACTGGAATAAAATTTGGTGTTTTTCTGTGTATCGGTTCATGAGTTATGGTGAATACAGACACACACACATAAACAAACACACACACACAAACACACACACACATATACACACATATACACACACATACACAGAGACATCATCGCGAAAATAGTCAAAACGGATTCAGGGGACCTCAAAACGTAAAAATCCGTCGAAAACTCGAGGTAAAAAAAAATCATGATTCCTATACTTTCCTTATATCTGTATACAGATGGGAAAGTAAAAAGGTAGAAACTGTATCGTATTTTTACCGTCACATTTGGTTCATTAATATGAGTTTATTGTATGGGGTTTATAATATCTGCAACCAGTAAAAAGGCTTTATTGGATATAACAGGAATGTCACACCTGGTTTGTTCTAAAAACATTATTTTTGGAAACTTCCAGTAAAGCTGAAAAAACGTAACAGGCAGGGCTATAATATCACTAAAACATCTACATGGTTTCTACGCTAGGCATATAGGCTGTTAAGTATCTGTCTCATTAATGAAAACAAGAGGGTAAACAAAAGTTACAATATAACAATGTTATGTAGAGATTTCATTTATTAAACGTGTTTATGCATAATGCGAAGCGCTCTTGGAAACGTACAAAGGCGATATCTAAGATGCTTTACATTTAAGATAGACGGCACATATCCATCAATTGGAATAAATCACATATTGCTTTTGAATTGATTCCGAATGCAAAGCTTGGAAAGTAGAAGAAAAATTCAGTCGTTAATATTCCTATATAAACTTGTTAAATACCAAATTAATTATACCGAGTTATTAGAACAACCGCCGTTTCACTGTTTTTTTCCTATAAGAAGCAAGGATTCAACATTTCCGATTGCATTTAAATTCCGCTAAATGTATTAAAATTAATCTTCTACCAGCTTAAAGTATAAGGTTTGGAGAATAAAATCTCCTACTTTGTATTTGTCATGTTTATATACTGAATTTAAAAAGTAAATAATAAAAAAATATTTTAAAATCAGAGCTAAAAAGTAGGAGATTTCATTCTACATATTTTTCCAAGTATCTCGCCAAACTATTTCTAAATTTTATTGGGTATTTTTCAAATCTAAGCGGAAATATAATTAACAAAAATATTTAAGAAATTTATTTGTCAAAGTATAGATTTTTTATGAGATTCTCTGAAATGTTTAAGCAGATGTCACCATATTAAAACAATGTTGCCACTCTGTTTTAGAGATGGTTTTAGTAGGTGAATGATTGTTTAGAGGTACCTATTGTAATAATTGGCATTATTATTAATTGAAAAATCTAAAGATGCCTAAATGGTCTTTAGGCATCCTGGTTGTTACACTATTTTTGAATCGGTAATACAGCTGTATGATGTCTTTAATGGTATCGGGATTTTCATATATTTGTCTCGCGTAGTTCAAGTTAGCAACAAAATTATCGATATATTTTCCTTATATATTGTACAAGTGTTGGCTACGTTACCAGATGTACAGTAATTATACGATAATTACACAATTCTTTCAATAATTGGATTCAGACTTTTCCGCAAGATATCGATAATTCGAACGAATTTCATTTTAGTGTAGTTAAAATGCAGAAAAGGGGAAACTTTATGCATTCCGATGTAATTTGAATCCGAATGACCTGACATCACTGTATGGTACGCACGTAATAATATTTGTGGGACTTACTTCCTTCTTCTGAAAAGTATTTTATCTTTATTAGGAACACACGCAAACAAGTTTCAAAGAAAAGTTATGTGGATTTGAAAAATACGTATTTTAAAAACATGTATTTTATTTTAATTTTAGAATGGTTCGGTAATACTGTATACAACACCAGAATGTTTTTAAAAAATATTAGAGGTTTTGCAAGCAATTAAATTTTTATGAAATTGGAGAATGATGCAGTCCCCAAATTAAATTATCCTAATTCAGGTAGGATTACATTTATTTCATATTTCATAGATACAAAATAGCAAATGAATTAAATTTAAATTATTGTTCGCCGATGTCAAAATAATCAAATTTGCTTTAAAAATTTATAGGTTTGGTTAGACAATCGTTATGGATCACCCTGCATATTTAAGAATAATTATTAAATACGGTCATACAATTTTTATATTAATTTTTATTCGTATTTTCTTTAATAAAACAGCAATCGATTAATTACGCACTCATGGGACAACCCTGTATATCTGTTATAAGCTAACATGTTGTTGTCGTTGGAATTGTATACTTTAATATATAGGATGTTGCATTTGAAAAAAAAAACACTGTGTATAAAATAATCCAGTTCTATCGCCACTATTCGTTAGATTAGTATCTTATGTCTTTATTTTAAACAACTTTGAAACAACTAAAAAATGATAATTTAATTTGGGGCCTGCTTTTCTAATTTCATAAAAAAATTAATTGCTTGGCAACCCTGCAATATTTGTTAATAAACTTCTAGGGTTAAATACAGTATTACGAAATAATTCTAAAAATGAAATAAAATAGAAAGTTATCTATTTAAAAAATATACATTTTTATTTGTCCGGCATAAAAGCAATACCCTGAATTTCTAAAAATATTTTTAAAAGACATATTTTTGAAATTCATATAACTTTTATTTGAAACTTGTTTCCGTGTATATAACACAAATTGAAATATTGAACATTTACGCACTAATGGGACAACCTCTATATATTATTCACACCCAACTTTCAGATCGCGCCACATGCACACATATTATTCATAAGCAGCGCTTAATTTCAGGCCACGTATGTCCAAATAACTTTTTGGATAGTGACGTAAAATTTAGGCGGGATGCGGCATTATGTACCAATGCTGTACGTCACTGAAAATGTTAATTTAGGTAACTAATTTTTTTGCTGATAGGTGAATATTATGACAATAAAATCGTTTGCCAAATTTAGTAAAATTGTACTGAGTAATAAAAAAATATAGCCATAAATATTTTTTGGATTTTAAAACACCGTATTTCGGAAACGAGAAACATTTTATCTAAGCATGCTTCGTTTAGTTGTCTTATTTTTAATTAGAGAATCGTCAGTTGTTCTATGTCCCATTCTTAACGGAACACCATGCATAATAGGTCCCTACACGTAATGATACCAAGATCTTTGTCCTTTGACTGGGCACAACGAAGAACTACTAAGTAAATATATCAATAGCACGAATCTAAATCCAAAACTACTATTTATCTGCTACATCCACAATATTTTTCAAGGTCAAGAATCTTGTTTACCTATCGAGCTGTGGCTTGGAGTGATGAATTTATTATTCGCGATTCAAATTAATTTTCGCGCGCTTGTCATTTGTCATCTATAAGTAGGATGTTTGTTTATTTACATGTGTTTGTTTTGGGCGGATTTTGTACTTATTTTAGCTTTATTATAGCACATTGACAGCTATTTGACAGCTGCCATCTGTCAATTTTGAAAATCTAACAACAGATCTGAATTCAGCAACCTCAAAAATATAAACCTAGATAATAAAAAAAATGAAATAGGCTATTTCAAAAGTCTATACACACTGCGCATATATATAAATCCGTGGAGGATACTCGGAGCTTTAAAGCTCTGTACCGGCCAAACTATCCATTTTTGAGCTTTGTGGCCATTGAGACAATTGACCAGTATGATGAACTCTATCACATATTAAAAATTCAGCGAATTTAACCGGGACCCAATTTGCATAAGATTTGTGCGGGATCCTTTCAATATTGTGAATTTGTAGATATCCATTTATTGTAAGAAACAAAATTTCACGCTTACGCTTGGAATATAATGAATACTTCAGTTTTGATTTTGACATTAACACCATATAGATTACAATTTGCTGGGCCTTTTTCACAGATTTCATTTTTAATATAAACACAATCACATAGCATAAGAAATAAACAAATTTAAAGCTAAAAAGTAAGAAAAAACTCGAATTGTAATTGATATAAATTAAAATGTGAACAATGAACATGAACGCCAATGTTGCCAAATGAACTGATTTTAAAACAAAATTAATAAATGAACTGAAATTTAAAAAAAATCAATATAATAAATAGGTTTTATAAAAAAATCCTTAAATAAATATAGAGTATGATTACATATTACTAGACACAAATTTTGATTCCTCAAGAGCTAAAATCCGACGCCGTAGTGAAATTTTGCAACTACTGGCAACACTGAACGATATCCTACTTATAGGGACCTTCTTGAAATTTTCCTTCAGAGGGCGTATCACTTAGTTTAAATCGCGAATAACAGTTACCGATTAACTGCACAGTATTGCCATGTCAATTAGATATCCACACTGGACCGGATAAATGATAAATATAAATATTACGCTATCTGTTGTACAAAAGAACTATTAAATGTGGAATATCGCTCCATTTGTTGATCAAAAGGATTCTTAAATATGATACATAAATGACATATATCCAAATTAGTTAATGTTCCGAACATTGGAGTGTATAGTCGACGGCACAGATAAATTTTACTATTCCACAATTAAATATCAGTATTATTGGTATATCTATATATAATTGACAAAGACACCGCCGACGTTCAGACTTAGAAAACCCAGTTGTCAAACTGAAAAAACTGATGCGTTCATTTCCATTACAGCTAAACGACTGTGTACATTTAGCGCATAGTAGGTACCCTTCGAACAAATATATTCGGAGCTAGAATGACAAATATTTTATGCCTGGCATCGTTGTACGAAAAACACGTTTAGGTCAGATTAATGTTGTACAACTCAATTTTAGCGTCCTGCTATTGGCTGAATTAAGCATATCTCAAATTTCTATTTATGTAGAGCACACGATAGCCCGTAATAAATGCCGCTAAACGTGGACTGGGATATCCAATCGTAAGTCAGTGATTTTGCCATAGATAAATTATTTAAGATAAATCGTTTACATGCATGGCACTGGTAACACGTTTTAGTTCCTCAGCATACTATTTGGAGCCACCATCGCACATTACACAATTGGCTCGACAGTTAAAGGCAGCAGAAAAGAAGAAAATAAAAAGAAGAGTGTCTAGTTTTTCCGCGGTTCATAGGGACCGTGCGTCATGACTTTAACGCTAACTGGTGAAAAAAATTTGAACTTTATGGGGGGTATTTAATTAATATTTTATATGGCATTTATTGTTTAATAATTATTAATTAAATAAAGTCGAATTATTTTCGTAATATCATTATCAAAAAACTTGTTGCATCCGTGGATGTACGAACACATTACTTTGGAAACCTGGATTTCATTCAATAGTAAAGAAATTTTATAAATTTCCACAAAGCAGAATTAGTGTCTCACGCCCAATGATATACATAATTACATAGATTGGTTATCCATATGTAAATCAGACGACGAAAAAGCGTATTTCACTGGGAAAAGTTTTTTTTTATCTTGCTTGTATCAACTTTGAGCACTTAGTTGTAAAGAAATCATTTACAGAACCGGCTTAGAAATTAGAACCTTTAGTGTTTTCTTGTCATTAAGATTTTTACATATTTAAATGAACATTTCATATAAATATAATTTTACAGATAATTAATGGTTTATTCTGTTGATTAACACTAATGTAGAATGTTACTATGAAATAAGTATGTTCAATTCGACAAAAATATCATAGCCCTCTTTACAATTTATTAACTATTTCTCATTTATTACTAAAATGAACAAATCATAAATAATACATTGCAAGTACTGTCAAAAGAGATTGCAACAAACTTTAAAATATTAAAAATCGAGTGATTTTTGTAAATTTTTTTAGTGACATTACCATTAAACATTATTCAGAATAATAGATGTGTCCAATTACAACTCTTACCAAAGTTGTTTACATTTCCTTATCAAAATTGTATTACATATTGCCATTATGTATTTTATGTAGTGTTATTTCTGAAATAAGAGTAGTCTAAAATTATTTATATCCATCTGTTTTAAAAATTGTTTAGATCTCTTAATATTTATTTAACTACATGGAAATCAACTTTCCAAATACATAATAACGTGTCTTGAAGTAAAACTTTAATTATTTTCTTTTTCTAAAGATTAAAATGCTGAAATTTTATATTAAAACACATTTGGGCTAGAACGGCTCTATTTAGTGAGCACTAGGAAAGGCACATTGAAACTCGCTTTTCGTAATTTTTTTATAGATGGGTGAGCAATCTATAATATGTATATCATTGGGCGTCTCATAAACGTCAGTGGATGAATGACATTTCGACATAAAGCAAAAAAGATTATTATTATTCCCATCTTTTTATTAATTTACATTTTTTAAATGTTATTGTAATACTTTTAAATTCAGTGACACCAAATACCGATATTTTGACATTGGATACACTTGTTTAAGGTACAACTTTACAATTTATTGTCAATTAACCATTTAAATCTTTTTGCTTAAAATATATATACATGTCCACATTTTAATAATGTTTTACATTTTATATCATTTTGACCATGTACTCGATTGTTTGGTACGGGCCGGTATCTATATTTAACTATATTTAATAATTTAAAAAATATTCTTTATTATTTACTTGCAATGTTTACCCCATTTAATTCTAAAATTAAACAGTAGAGAGGGCTAACTTCGGCAGTAGTGCTGCCTCTATATTTCACGCACGGTCCCTATTCAAACGTACTTTATTATTTATTTACATTTTTTCGGGATTCATTACTCAAAAAAAAATTATATTTAAATTAAAATATTGTATTTAAGATAAATATTAGTTTTTTATAGTAATAAAACTCCAAAAAATGTAAATAAAGAAATATTTATACTAAAATACTTGAAACACAGGTATAGTTTAATCATTTAATACAAGGTGTTTTTAAACGTTTATTACATACATAAACATGTACTCGATATTACATAACAATAATTATAAGTGAAATTAATAGTAGTCTCCTCTCATTCTTGGAAAATGGACCAATTTTCGATGCAGGTGTTAGGTGTTTTCTCAGGGTGTTTTCTATAAAAACAAAAAAAGTGTACATACCTTATTGAACAATTTCTCTTATCAAAATGTTGCCAACTCTTATGAGTACAAGTTAATTTTAATTAGTTTATGAACAAAAATTATTTCTCATAGTGCAATAGTTAATTTGAAGTTTATTTTAACTGTAAAACAAATCTGTTCTAGTTGATCTAACAAATTAAATATTACTTTTCATTTTTGATAGACAACAAAAGGACATCCTTTAAATTCTGTAATAATCATTAAAGTTCGCAAGCCTCTCACCAAGGCAAGGTTTCAATCTAAGAGGAGGATAAAGTGAAACTTATTGAATATTAATTATATTGAAATTTATAAAAATACTAGTTAATTTAACAATCAAATTATTTAGTATAGGTTTACTGCAATTTGGAAAATGTAGCTTAATTAATTAATCTCTTTAACAAACAAAATTGTTATAAATAAAAAATTAATAATTTGTTAGTACTTACCAACTTTAGCCAGTAAATGAAGAGCAGCAACTCCGAGGTTTGAAAAAATCTTCTTTCGAGAATTTGCTTTTTGTTTACTGTTGCCCGCATCCCACCATGAGGAGGTAAAGTAGTAGACTAACACACTGAGGATGCTTTTTTATTTTATTTTTTCTGAAAGAAGCATTTTCAATTAGTCGTTTACGTTTTATGGCAATTTTGCTAAAAGACTCTGGCAAAAAATGATCTTCACAATACTTAGTTTTACCCTTCGATGCTTTACCCGGGTAAGACATGTTTTGATATTGTTACAAATTAAAAAAAGAATTGAAAATAGATTCAAAATGAAATTACCTATATTTCGTGTTAAGGCTAAGAAAACAATGATAAACAAAGTCCTTAAAGAAATCTAACACCTAATATTGAATTAAATTGTTAATACTTACTAATTACATCAAATTATCACTTATAAATCTTCTTAACCTAAAAATAACTTTTATAAAATAACTTTTATTTACTTATATTGTTGTAATTTGGCCATTTCGCCTTCCGCCGCCATTCAGTTTTTCATTTTTACAAGGTTGTCAAACCTCTTTTTAAAATATCCCATCAATATATTATGCAATAGTATGCCATTGTATGGATGGTATGGAGCTTGACAAAAAAAACAACATAATGTGTTTGAAATAATTCTAATATCATAAAAGTTTATGGAAACTGGCAACATCGCTTTCATCTTATTGCGATGGTGGCTCCAAGTAGTATGCTGAGGAACTAAACACCTAAACACTTGTTACCAGTGCCGTGCATTTAAACGATTTATCTTGTTTATTAATTTATCTATGGATTTTGCTCAACTTATGTTCTAATTGGGTGTTCGCCAGGCTTGGCTGTGTTATCGCCGTATTGAGTGAGAGCAGGTGGACAGTGTTTGTTTATCCAGTGTTGTATTGACATTACTGTTTGGATTTTTGATTTAGAAGAAAATAACTTTTTGGAGGCCTTTTGATAGTGATGGAAATAATGTAATCCCTGAAGGTATGTAAATAATTATAACTCTGATTGAACACTTTTTAAATAGGTAGGATCAGTTGCACCCTAAGAACAATTAAATTGATATTTAAATACCTACATAAATTGTAAAATTTAAACATTTCATAGTCTGCTTTGGCTGTTTACATTATTGTTTACCTATACAGGGTGATTCACAAAGAAAAGTTAATATTTTACCTGTAGATTCTATAGTGGAAAATGTTAATTTTTGGTTTAATAACTGGGGGTCAATATTAATACATACTGAGAAGAAGTAATAAATGTAAAAACTGTACGGGAACAAATATTAATTAAGTAGGTAATTACTAGTAAATAGAGACTTTGTTAAGATTACAATTTCAACATTTAGGGTACAATTAAATGAAACAAAAAATTGGCATTTATACATATATACGATAAATTTTAGTATTTTTTTAAAATTTTGTTGATCCCGTGAACATAGGGTAAATGCATTTTGCTACATTAAAATCGAATTTTTTAGTGTTATCATTTAGACTATTGTTATTGAGATTTGTATTAAAGCATTTACCCCAAACGCGCTCTTACCTCAACTGACCCTACATAATTCTATGCAGAACCCATCAGAGTTTCTTCTGAGAGTAAAGAAGAATTGGTGGAGGAGGAGGGATAAGGAGGAGGATGATGATAATAACTAAAAATTTGGTATGTGAATATCTCCCTCAAAAGTTATTAGAAATATGTACCACCAATTAAAATTGGAAAATAATGGATCTAATTACGGTAATCATAGAAAGAATACACGTTTTGACAAAAATTTCTAAACCTTCGATTAGAAAAGTTATTACAACTCAGGAATGTCTTTCAAGAAAAAAGCGGACTCAAAGGTCTCTAGTAAGTCTAGATCACTGCGTGACGGAAAATATTGGAAGAAAGGTTTATAATTTTTATTCTAATAATATTGTGCCATCTTTTCAAATGATTAAAAATGAAATCAAGTTGGTTCCCGGTTTCTCTTACAAATCTGATAAAACCACTAGAAAAGTGCTCTATTCTTTGGGTTTTAGATACCGTACCTTAAATAGAAGACAGCATATTATGGAAGCTCAAAGAATTATGAATTTACGTAATGAATACTTTACTAAAATAGAGGAAGCTCGTTGGCAAGATAAATCCATAGTGTATCTTGATGAGACTTGGTACGACACTCATGATATTGTGAAAAAAGGATGAATTGATCAATCTGCTAAATGTTCTATAAATGCTCCTCCAAATAGAGATAAACATATTATAATATTACATGCCGGTAATGAAATCGGTTTTGTGTCGAATTGCTTGCTATTATCAGCAAATAATATTTTGAGTTGTTCAGCAGATTATCACCAAGATATGACATCTACCTTGTTCGAGAAATGGTTTAGTGAACAATTAATTACTAATTTGCCACCAAATGATATAATAGTAATGGATAATGTCCCCTACCACCCTCGTCAAACTAGTGAAATTCCAAAAGTAAAATCTCGAAAAGAAGTAATTTCCGCGTTTTTGGACAGAATGGGTGTATCATATTTACCTACAGCTTTAAAAAAAGATTTGCTTGCAATATTAAAAGACTTGAATCTCAAACCTAGCTATGTTGTGGATTAGATGGCTACGTCATTCGGTCATACCGTAATTCGTTTAGCACCGTATTATTGTACATTTAATGCAATAGAATTAATTTAGAGTAACATCAAAAGGGAGGTCAGAAAAAAAATGTTAATTCTGCGTTGTCTGAAAACGTTTTATATGTTATTAGAGAAGTTGTAGGTATATTTCAAGAATTATGGTCCAATTGTGTTCTCCATGTTACCAAAATTTAATATAATCATCGAGCATTTCCGGCTCATTCTTGCATTATAAATCTGAATGACACGTCAAGTGAAGATGATAGTTCTGATGAGATTTGATTTTCCATTTTGGCTATATTTTTACGTTACTAAACGTAACCACGTATCTATTGGTTCACGTTATTTTGGAAAGGAACATAATATTGTTCCTGTTTTTCTTCTCTAGAAATGTAACCTTGTGTGCTTTAATTACTTTAAAAATTAATTTATTTATTGTTTCGGCCTTTACTTGATGAAAATCCATTTAATTTTGAAAGAGTAAAACCAAATTTGGTAGATTTTCACACTTTTATTTTAAAAATAAAAATTTTTTAAACAAACACTAACATGACATATGTTTCGAAGTACAACTTCTTTTTCAAATGTGACTATTTACAATTCGGTATCCAATATATATACAAAATAATTTAACAAAACAAAGTACTTAAGAAAACATCAATAACATTACAAAATAAACTAACTATATATACTTCCCTGGGAAGTATATTAAAAACAATAAGGGTAAAATTAATCCTAATAATAAATCGGGGGTATATAAATTAAATTGTGGTAGTTGTCCAAAATTGTATATTGGTCAAACAGGCCGTACTTTCAAAAAACGCTATTCCGAACATTATAATAGCTATACAAAAAACAAAAATAATTCTACTTACTCAAATCATATTTTAGCTGAAAATCATTCTTTTACAGACAACTTTGAAATTTTACATGTAGAAAATAAGAGCCTTAAATTAAACCATTTAGAAACACTTGAAATAAATAGATTTAAAAATTCAGATAACTTACTAAATGATCAATTAGATATTAATAATTCACCCTTATTAAACCTTTTTCCCAGTTTTCTGTGAGATAATCCCGGTAATGGGCTATCTTATTGTTATTTGATGGATATTATAATTACCTAAGTACCCTTATTTACTTTAAATAGTTAGTTTATTTTGTAATGTTATTGATGTTTTCTTAAGTACTTTGTTTTGTTAAATTATTTTGTATATATATTGGATACCGAATTGTAAATAGTCACATTTGAAAAAGAAGTTGTACTTCGAAACATATGTCATGTTAGTGTTTGTTTAAAAATTTTTATTTTTAAAATAAAAGTGTGAAAATCTACCAAATTTGGTTTTACTCTTTCAAAATTAAAAATTAATGCCAAACTAATACATTCCAAAATTATTTAATTTTTTATAATAACAGGATACAAATAACAGTTGTTTAAGCATTTTTTGTAACATCCCAAATTGATTTTTAATATTCAATGTAATATTTAAATATTTCAATCAAATAAAAAAAAATAGTAGATACAAATAACAAAGTTTCATAGTGATTTTGATTACAAGTCGCGAATATTTATTTCGGATTAATTTTGCCTATTAGTAACATTTAATAAATAGTAACATTTATTAAATACTTAATCAAAGTTAGAAAATAATGCGAATAATGTGATACTTTTTAAATGCGTATAACATTTCTACTTGAAATAGACAATAATTTTAAATTACGGTTGGCGTTCGCCGCTAGAAATCTGCCCTGGATTCGCGGTTGACTTTAAACCAAGCTTTCGAGAAAAATATACTTCCTGGCATTAATTTTAATATTGAAAACCGTTCATGAAGTGTGCCTAGGGGTTGTAAAGACTTCTTAAGAATTGTTTTAAAGTACTCGAAAAATGACTTTGACTTTTGGTATATAAACCACATATAATCGCGTTGACTTACCTAGGAATTTTCTTTAAAACTAAACATATTTACATGTTGTCTTTCCGTTACATCCCGTACAACCAACACAGAAAAATAATAAAACACATCATACTTCAAAATATTGTTCAGTTTTTTTAAAAGCTTGGTTTAAAATTACATAGATTTTTTTATGAAAACACAATTGTGTGGTATATCACGTGACATTAGGAAAAAATACAAAGCTAATATTATTTTTAAGTATTTTCTTTTAAAGATTTTGTAAAAAATATTTCGAAATTGAGCAGATAAATAGTTTTCGAGATATGGCCAGACACCGCCCTTAAAGCGTAACATACAACTAATTAGATACGTCCCTGGGCTTCGTTAAAGATGTCTATACAGTGAGCACCATAAGTCTTACCCCCCCCTATCTAACTCGTTACTGGAGTCTTGTCAGGAAAATCGCCGAGACAGGTCGATTTTTGATTTCTACAATGTACATTTTTGTATGAATGGTTTACCCTTAATTTCATCCCTTACTGAAGGGGAGCAACCCTTTCGAAAAATTTAAATGGCATGGGGTGGTGAGTGATAGCTCATTTAAAAGAGGGTTTTATTCTCTATTCAACCATGTAAAAAATTTTAAAATTTGCTTCATTAATTCTCGACTAATTGTTGTTTCAGAATAACGGAAATTAACGTAGCGCACTCATCCTTAGAATTAAAATTCGGCCCTGCATGATTTCGGTTTTGTTTCAGACGTGAAGTAAGACTTTTTGCCATTAGAAGGTCACTATTAGTTTACTTGCTTTCTTATTTTGTTAGGTTTTGTTATTTTTAAACATTAATAAAGCAACACGTAATAAAGCAAATTTAATTTTTTTTTGCACGGTTGAATAGAGAATAAAACCCCCTTTCAAATGAGCTATCACTCACTACCCCATGCTATTTAAATTTTTCGAAAGGGTTGTTCCCATCCAGTAAGGGATGATATTAAGGGTAAACTAATCATACAAAAATGTACATTGTAGAAAACAAAAATCAACCTGTCTCGGCGATTTTCCTAACAAGACTCCAGTAATGAGTTAGTTAGGGGGGGGGGGGTAAGACTTATGATGCTCACTGTATATGAGAATCCCTTTGTTGTGCCGAAAGAGAAAGAATATCTTTACCTTCAACTATACTACTGTGGCCTTAAAGTGCCAAGAATTGAATCTCGAAATACCTTAATGTTTTATCTCCCGCTATCTCGGAAAAATGTATTAAACCACTCGCCGCTGTATTTGATGTGTGAAAATTGCAATGTAGAATTGAATTATTTCCTTGTAGACTTTCGCAACTCAAGAAATTGTAACAAGTCACTTGTTCTGTTTCGGTACTATTTGACGGGTGTAGTTATTAATTTATTTAATTTATGTTATATTATATTATGTAATTTTTGTTTATGTTTTAATATTTAAAATGTTATATTTACTTTTTTAATTACAATAACTAGGCATTTAGCCTGTAGACTAGCAGTATATTTAAAAAGTAAAAAAATAGATATTTTGAATATACAGGGTGTCCCATTAGTGCGTAACTTTTCAATATTTCAATTTGAGCTATAGACACGCAAAGAAGTTTTAAATACAATTTATATTGTTTTTAAAAATACGTATGTTAAAAATATGTTTTGCGTCTTTACCTGGCAAATAAAAATGTATATTTTGTGGATTTTATTTAATTTTTAGAATGGTTTAATAATACTGTATTCAACTCTAGATTTTTTTTTTAAATTACAGATTTGCCAAGCAATCATTTTTTTGTGAAATTAGAGAATGGTGCAGTCCCCAAAATAAACTATCATAACTAAGGTAGGTTTGCATTGATTTCAAAGTATACAGACTTATAAGATACTAAGCTTACGAATAGTAGTGATAGACCGGGTTTATTTTATGCAGTGTGTTTTGAAATGTGTCTTAAATATGGCTAATTACTTAAGCATATCCAACAATACCAACATGTTAGCCAATGACACATATACAAGATGTCCCATGAGAGCGTAATTGATCGATTTTTAATATAAAAGTTTGTAAGTCCACATTTAACAATATTCTTAAATATACAAAGTGGTCCATAAACGAGGTGCTTACCAAACCTATACTTTTTTTAAAGCAAAACAAACACCCTTCAGGTATTTATACATATTTCATTGTTTTCACATCGTTAATTTTAATGGACTTCATTCATTTGCTATGTTGTATATAGGGCGTGTCAAAACGCTAGGTTAGGATTTCCTTATTTTTTTAAAATGTATATTATTCCACCAATTATTACAGTGTAATCCGTTAAAAAATAAGAAAATCGTAAACTCGCATTTTGACACACCCTATATACAACATATTAAATGAATGAAGTCTTTTTAAATTGTCTGACGATGTGAAAACAATCAAAGATGTATAAATACCTGCAGGGTGTTTTGCTTTAAAACTGTATAGATTTGGTCTGCCCCTCGTTTATGGACCACTCTGTATATTTAAAAAGAATTGTTAAATAGGGTCATGCAACTTTTATATACTTACTTAAATTTTCATTTTTTTTTTGTATTTCCAACAATAAAACAGCTATTGATCAAATACGCACTGATCGGATATGCATATGTATTATTGGCTAATATGTTGGTATCATTTGATAGGTAAATTTATGAGGAATTTTATTGTAAAAATTTTATTTGAGAAAATTAAGCAAATTGAACTAAAAATTAACCATATTTAAGACATGTTTCAAAACACTCTGTAATCCAGTTACATCACCACCACTTGTTAGCTTAATATCTTGTAAGACATTTTCTAATTTCATAAAAAAATTAATTGCATGGCAATCCTGTAATATTTTTTTAAAAACTTCTAGGAATAAATACAGTATTACCAAGCCATTCTAAAACTAAAATATACATTTTTGGCCAGACAAAAACGCAACACCCTGTATATTAAAAAATATTTCTAAAATACGTACTTTTTAAATTCATATATCTTTTATGTAAAACTTGTTTGCGTGTCTATAACAAATTGAAATATTGAAGAATTTCGCACTAATGGGACATCCTATCAAAGTATAGGGGCCTTACTCGCCTCTAAAAACAGTATAGAAAGTTTCCGAATCGAAGTACTGTCAATTAATAAAATTTAAATAATTTAATTACAAAACAAAAATATTGATTTTAATTATTGGTATATTATTTAACGAGCGGTAATGCAGGTCATCACTTACGCAGAGTAATGAGTTATGACAAGTACCGCAAGTTGAATGCTATACTTTATCTACGATTATAACAATAAATACTAAGATACAAGTATCGAGAAAGAATTATATAATTGACTAGATGATAAAAACGTTTGAATCTTTGTAAAAGCTATTACGTTTGTCGCCAGATATTTCTCATCAGGAGCTTTATTTATGAAATTATTAAGTTGTTCTGGCGTAAATGTTTTTGGCTTTTTAGCTATATGCTTTTCTGATTGACGTTTAAGAAACGCACGTAATTTTGAATAATTCTCTATATTAATTCCATTATTTATGTTGAGTGTGCTTCTTAGCAAGGAGAAGAAAGTCCATAGAGACTTTATATTTATTGCTAAGTTCATTTAAATATGCCAAAGGTACATTTTCTGTAAATGAGTTACACCAATCTTGAAAATTTTAGTATACAGCTTTATACTTGTTTTTTTGATTTTTCTGGTAATAAATTCTGTATTGCATTATTAGCTATCTCTCTTATTTCTGGAGGTGTACATAATAACTCATTCACTATCTAAATTCATCTTTTTTTAGCACTATTATTAGAAATTGATTTGAATAATTATTATTCGTTCCTTTCTAGTTGTTAAAAAATCTTTCTAACATTTTACGCCAATGGAACATTTATCGACTTTAAAATTTCCAAGAATATACGCGCACACTATTTATATACCGAATTATCGTAGGAGTCCAGCGTGAGTTATTATAATAACTCACTATTAAAACTCACGCTATTTGTTTATTGATACTATTAATTGCTCAAAAGCAGTTGAATAATTAATATATAAATTAAGAGGAGTAGATAAATAAATTAATATCTTTGGAATATACAGATTGGATTAAGTCGCTTCTGTAAATAGTAGGTACTGAAAATTCCCAAGAAGATGGGCTTCACTCGCCTATCAAACATTATAGTAGTTTGTGCAACAAGAGTGAATATGATGTAGACAAACCAATCGAGTTGTACAGTATATTTTTTCTACGACCCACTAACGAAAATTTACAAATAAAAAAATATTTTAGGTTAATAAGACAAGATAAATAAATTTAAAATAATTTATGATTTTTAATAATTTTTTAAATAAAATAAACGAAAAAAAAAGAAAAACAGTTCATTTAATTTTTCCCCATCCTAAAATCGAACTCGAGTATTCTGTGTGGAAGGCAAGAACCCTAACCACAGGACCATCTACGCGTCTATTTTTTTGCTTTAATACTCGTAATTAAATTGATTTCATATAGTTTTATTTAAATTTACAAATTATTTATAATTATAGACGAAATAAAAACAGAAATGCTATTATTTATTGATAATTCACAAGAATAACCCATTTTAATGTATGTTTAATCTCAATAACTAAAAAATATAGTGACAATTAGTTTGACAGAATTGTTACTTATTTAAAATTTTAAAAATAATAGCAGCCGGTTGGTCAATATGAACGGTGATTGCTGGATTTCATTTTTTTGCAGTTCTCACTACCTAGAATGGATATGAAATATATTCGTTCAGTTGAAGGCAATAGCATACTTTTTCGTTTTGTAATCTGTAGATAAGCTAATATCCATGTGGGTGTAGAAAAGATATATTTTTTTTTAAATTGCACCCTGCCAAAAAAAGGTATTCCTCTGAATATGAAATTGGTGAATCGCTGGGATACTTACTTGCAAATTGACAAATTTATATTAAATAATATACGTGGTTATCGTATTCTTTTTGATAGAAAACCACATTAAACCGTAATCGTAATCCCTACTAGAAAAATTATAAGTAGAGAGGTGAACATAAACACTGAGGAAATTCAAAATTTACTAAATATTGTAGAAATGACTATAGTAGTTTGTGCAACAAAAGTGGATATGGTCAATCCACTCGAGTTATATAGATTATTTTTTCTACGACCCAATAACGAAAATGAACAAATTGAAACAAATATTTTGAGTTATATAGAGAAAATAACTAACTTTAAAATAATTTATCACTTCTACTAATTTATAAAATAAACATGAAAAAAAGATTTTATTTAATTAGTTCCCATATCAGATTTGAACCCGGGCCTCTCGCGTGGAAGACGTCCACAGCCACATTTGGGAACTTAGTTTTAATACTCGTAATTAAATTAGTTTCATAAAGTTTTATTAAAATTAACGAATTATTTATAATTATAGACGAAATAAAAATAGAAATGCTATTATTTATCGGTTCTACTAAAAAATAATTCATTTTTTAATACATTTAATCTTAATACCTAAAAAATAAACTGACAAATTATTTTAACAGAATTGTCACTTATTTAAAATTTTATAAATAATAGTAGTTGGGTGACCAAAATTTGAACTGTGATTGGTGAATTTCATTTTTTTGCAGTGTTCTTACTACCTATAATGGATATGAAATATATTCGTTCAGTTGAACGCAATAGGATACATTTTCGTTTTGTAGTCTATGCGTAGATAAGCTAATTAATATTCATGTGGGTGTAGATAAAATTGTAGCGGGTGAATTTATTTAGTTTTTTGTTTGTTCCAGAATCTCAAAAAAAATTAAAGTTTGTCCTAAACTTAAAACGCCTAAATTCCGCATTTTAAATTAGATGATTATAAAACAGTTAAAAATATACTAATGCGATCAGCTTATATCGGCTACTCTAAATCTTAAAAATGCTTATTTTCTAATTCCCATCTGTAAATCACATAGTAAATATCTTCGATTTGTTTTAAAATGAGACTTATTCGAGTTTCGCTGTTTACCATTTGGCCTCTGTATTATAGATCTTTTGGTAAATACATCTATAAATGATTTAGATGATATTATTTTTATTGGCGGTACTTTTTCAGAATGTCAGAAAAATGTGCAAGATTATATTTCTTATTAGTTTCACTAGGGTTTGTAGTCAATTGCGATTTATATTTAATTCAAATAATTTACCTTTATTAGTACCTATAGAAAACATTGTAAAGCAATTAAAATGTATAAATTATTTATTGAAACAGACAACTTTAAGATAAGAAACTTTGCTAAACTGATTAGGAAACTTATTTGTGCCTCGAAATATTAAGCCCAACGGTACAATACGGTTGATTGTAAACTGAAGGATTAGAGAGGGAAAAATATTTAGTTCTTATGCATATTTCAAAAAATGCAAATAGCTATTTATGGAACAATTTGCGAAATGCCTTATTTTATGTAACGAGTGAATATTTGCAGGACGAGCAGAGCAAGGTCCCGCAACATGAATAAGTTACATAAAACGGCATTTCCTAACATTATACATACTATATTTTTTCTAATTTTGACTAAAATTGTATTTTAGTTAAACATTACTGACATTTAGGCAACCAATATTACTCTCTTGTATTGTTAGTTGCATATGCATCATTTTATTGACAAAACTACGATTTGAACATTAATAATTATTTATTTTCAACGACTTGCAGTGTATTTATATTGTTTATTAAAGTTATTACAGGCTTTTAAGGTTAACCATATTCTATTTTTGTAGGTCAACCTGCCTTTCATTCCAATAATAATGTATAATATTGATTTTAAAACCAAAAAAAAATTATTTTTATTTGTTTTCTTTTCGCAACAGGTGAGGCAATGAATTTTTCGAAACCAGTTTTATAATATTTAACATTATGCAACTGGTTGCTTAAAGCAGATCATTTTGACAGTTGCTGCGATTACAAAAAATGTTACTTATATGTCAAAATTAGAAAAATTATGTTTACGGTAGTAATTAAGTACCATACCAAGAGCTAAACAGTCCTTAATACCAAGTATTTTGTTAAATTAAAAACCTATTGTGCAGTGGACAATACTATGGTAATGATGTGAGCGAAGAAGAAACAGTTTTGCGTCTTATATCGAATAAGTAAATAATATAGAGGCTGATGAGAATAATTAAACTTGTTTTGGCGAGCCTCAAATGTATCTATTTACCTCTAATATAAATGCGAAATATTCCTTGAAAATAAGATTTAGGATGTATTGCAGTAGATGCTTTTACACTAAACTGATCAAAAGTATTTTCCACCCTTTCCATTGATTATAAAGTACATAATAAAATTATCTTAGAAGAAGCGGAGGCGATCGTTGTAGTTCCACTATGGAAATCACAACCTTGGGTCTCAATTTTTACTAAATTATTTAATAAAAATCCTTTTCATGTCGATCCTAGTAAAAACATGGATCATCTTAGGAATAATCACTCCCTAAGACAGACCCTTATCTATAGGACTATTATCAGGAAGGCGTATGAATCCAGAGAACTACCAGAAGCCGCAATCGAAGTACCTACGGATATCCTCTTTAAGTAATAGTACTTTATCCCCTATAATGTTACGTGTAAGAAATAGTGGAATTTTTGTAGAACTAGTAATGTTGATATAACTAAATCTATCAGTAAATAATATAATTGAATTTTTTTAACGAACATTTTAATATGGGCTTTAGTTATTCTACTTCAAACAGTTTTCGTTTGGCAATAAATATTTTATTAAAAAAAAACGGAGATAAATTTATAAAATCGTTTTCTCACGGGTGTTTTTTAAACTTCGTCCATTTTTTCCTAATAATTATTCCTATACCTACTTGTAATTTACAAGCCTGTTCTGACATATTTGTCAACTTTGTTTCCCTTGAAATCAATTAATCTGAAAGATTTAACTCTCATAAATTAGTAATTTTAAAGACCCTTTGTATAAAATTTTCATAATTTCAGAAGTTATGAAGTCGTCGGGTCCGAAAAGAGAAAAACCTAAGTTGATAATTCCATTTTTCAAGGAATCACTGAGTTGTGCGTAGCATTGGTGTTATTATGGTACATTGAAAAAAGAAACCCAATTAAAGGTTACATTTTGGACTTAGATTACACACCGAAGACCTAACCATGCAGCTTCAACTCAGACTATTTAAAGATTTAATAAAAATACCATAGTAAACCAGTAAGGGAGGTAATGAAGTAAAACGTTTACAGAATACAGTACCCTACACGCTGGTTCATCAGCAGCTTTTAGAGCAACTATTAGGGTGATTCTTCTCTTTGAACTAGTGGCCGTATCATATGAAATGTGCTACTACAAAGTATTCTATGCGGACTGTACTATTCGTATAATTACCATTGAACTTCTTTGCATGTAAGTCGTTTAACTATAAATTATGTGTACTTTTTTCATACAATTTAATGAGGCAAATCATATATCTAGCTTAAACTGGATGAAAACTGTGATTTTAAATAGTTTGTTTCAAAATCAATCAAATATACATTGAAATTAAATATTTTTTAAATATCGTGAAACATACAATTATCATACTTTACAAATAAATATTTGAAAAACCCTTTAACAATGTTAGTTTTCAGTTACTTCATTATTTACAAATACTATATACGTGAAATTATTCAATATCTTTATTATCTAAATAATAATAATAATTTATCTCATTTCTCAGTTGTATATAAATACTGAGATTATATGCTCTAATAATGTTGCAGTAAAAAGTAGGCATAACAGGTTTGTATTAAATATCATCAGTGCGTTTTTTACTAATTAAACAATCATATTTAATAACAACTTTTATGAAAAGAGTTTATAATTATTTAACAATTTTTTTCTAGAACAACATAGGTTTAAAATTCAGATTTTGAAATAAGTAGAAATGACATAAGGAAATATAAATATAATGTGAGAAAACGAAGACTAACAATTTTAAGATTATTGAGGCTGCATCACTATCATTATACATTACAGTAGATAGAGCAGCAGTATAAAATGTATTGACAAATTTGGGTAAGAAATTTGAACAAATTGAACACCATATTCTAAAATCTAAAAGATATCCGACGTTATAATAATATTTTGCTGATTTTGGTTGGAAGATGAAATGTTATTATATCACATAAATTATTCAAGTGTCTTACAGTCCATTCGAATATATTTCCGAAACTGTTAACTAATTTGAGTGTAGGTTTTATGTCTTTTTTATCTATGAATGATAGCTAATTTGAACTCAATTGAATAAGTAGGTACATTAGTGGTGAGATAACATAAATTTTCCGATTTCCTTTCGAGAACATACATATTCTTATTATTTATTATACATATCCAAACGATAACAATATCTAAATAAAACTGAACAAACTAAAGGTTTGTTTCAACAAGAGTCCAAGTCCGTACATACAAACTTTTACTTTGAGCGTTCCAACAAACTTCAAACCAAATAGGTTGTAAGTCCAGTTTTCCAAAAAATTATTTTGACGAATTTCAGATCTGGAACAGACTTTTCTCGATTTAGAATTTGCTCTGAATTTCTGATCAACCAGACTTTTTTCATAGATAAAATAACATATTTGTGTCAGTTTTTTTATAAAATTATTGAGAACTTTTCTTTAGACGATACTTTTAAAACTGATGAATTATTTACAGTTGAAGATAATTCAGTAGAAGCAGAAGAAATATTCTATAAAATAAGTTTTCATAGAATTGTTTTGAGTAAATTGAAATGTATTAGAAGGAATAGGTAACACACAAATTTTCCGAAAGTAATGACTTCCCATAAGAATTCAGTGAGAAAAGTGTTAAATTTCACAAAAACATATTATTTTAAAATCACATAAATAAATTCAATTATAATATTTTTATTATTTTCATACATGTTAATCTCAATTTTTTTTTTGGTATGCTACTGCGCTCCGACTTGCCGCGTCTCTGTCGGTTCACAATGCCGATTCAGCATCTTAGTGACCAGTCGTTTTCTCAAATGTCTGTAGTTAAAAAGAGAGGTCAAAAATAACAAGGCGTGACGTCACAAAGTAGGGCGTGGCATACAAACCTTTCCAATCATTCAGATAGAACAAAGAGGAGATGCTACGACGATACTAAAAGTGTCCCCATTTTGGCATCACACTTTTACGTCATATGTCAAACTCGAGCAAGCGGAGCTAATCAGTTTTGATGTAAATAAATGCCATTTTTATAAAATATAAATATAAATATAATATTTAATAAATATAAAATTATTAACTTCAAATTAATCAAAATACAACTCAAATTGCGTCCACTTGACAAGATTTTGGGCATCTAGGGGGGTACTTTGTAGGGGGTCATTTTTATATTTTATGAAATATATTTGTTATTTACAAAATTGACATTATTGACAAAATGTAAAAAATTTAAATTTTTATGAAAATTGTTTAAATAAAAGTTGTTTCTCTATAATTCTTGTTCCTGTACATAATTTCTCTAAAATGAACAATATTCGAGATATTTGAGAAAAAGTGTAAATTTCGAATTTTGAAGAAAACTCAAAAATGGATCAAAGAAAAAACATTAAATTTTAAACTTAAGCTTTATTCCGGTTTAAAGTGAACTTATCAGATTTTGGGAAGAGTCAGATCATCTGGGGTCATATGGGTCGTTTTTATATTTTATGGCATATATCCCATAGGTATTTACATTTAAATAAGAAAATTCTTTAAATAAAAGTTACTTCTTGTATTATTCTCTATACCTTTTATTCTCTGGAAAATTTACGAAAAATGGTCCGTATTCGAGAAATATCACAAAATGTAAAAAGTTTAATTTTTTAAGAAAATTGTTCAAATAAAAGTTGTTATATTATTTTCTATAACTCTTGTTATATACCTAATTTCTGTAAAATAGACCGTTATCGAGATATTTAAGAAAATGTGTAAATTTCGAATTTTGAAGGAAACTCAAAAATTGATAAAGAGAAAATTACCAACTTTTAAACTTAACTTTTATTCTGGCCTGTGTGTGAATTGATTTTTGGCAGAGTTGGGTTGTTTTTATATTTGATGGAATATATCTGTTATTTACGTTTGGAGAAGAAAATTCTTCAAATAAAAGTTACTTCTAATATTATTTTCTATAATTTTTGTTTCATGCAAAATTTTCCTAAAATGGTCTGTAATCGTGAAATTTGGCCAAATATGCAAAATTCTGATTTGTAAGAAAATTGTTAAACTAAAAAATTGGAGGAACAGTGTGAAATTTTAATTTTTCAGTATTTTTGTTGGCAATGAATATATAAAATGTTTCAATGTAAAAGTATGTGGAAAATGTATATATTCAGTTTATCCTAAACATTTATAAAGGTTCTACAATAGGTTGTACAAAATAACCGGAAAAAGCCTGTAATAACTGGATAGGAAAGGCATATGTTGGACACATCCGATTTTTAATATAACAAATCTGTCTTCTTCAATGTAAGTCATATGTTTGTGTCCACAATCCCCTTAATCTACGGGCCACTCTGACTTTGATCCCACGTTGCCATATTTAGTAGATTTCTACTTTTTTGGTCAATTTCAGCTTTTTTGGATAGTTTTAGTAGATTTTTTTTTGTACATTTTAGTAAATTTCTATAAATTAATAAAAAAATTCCGATTAATCAAATAAGAGAACTTCCTATTTTAATAATTGTGTTGCTAAAAATGATTCCTAAAAATGTCAGGTTGTAACTAGGTTTAGGCAATTATCAAAATAAATAACCGATTAATTAAAATAATTGGTAAGTTTCGATTAATCAATAAATTAAAAATATTCTAATTGATTATTTAGGAATAATCGATTATTTTTGATAATATATCACTAAAGTACAGCAAGTTAGTTAATAGCTGTAGTGTTTGAAAACAGTATGATATTGATAATAATAACTACACTCAATACAAACCCAAATTAAAAAGCTATATAAGTTTTGAACCGAACTGACATGTTAAAATTATTGGAAAAAATTGAATACCAATTTTAAATTACAACACCGCCACTGGTTGAAACAAACCTAAAATGTATAGATTTAATTTATTTACTTAAAAGGCCTTTATAATTTTAACCTACTTCGTAGATTGCGGTAATTTTCTCTGAAATACAACTTTAAACAAAAAAATTGTGAATGCGATTAACAAAATCTTTCAATTATTGGTGAAATTCATAATGGGTTTTTAACATTATTGTGATATTCAAAATAAAAAATTTTTGATTAATTCGGTTCCAGGTCAATAATCGTCCTAATTGTTGTGGAATAAAAAAAATTAAATATTTTTGGTGAATGATTACTACAACTAAAACAACTACTTATTTGATGGTTAACTGAATGTTTACTTCTAAGGTAGAATTAGTAGTTACTCTTTATGTACTAAAGGAAAGATCACAAAGCGTGACGACGTTAGATGATTTTAATAGATGGATACTTTAGTTAATTATGTAACACATACATATATAGCAAGTCAAAAATTGCAATTAATATAATTTAAGAGATAGGACGGTATAAGTCTAAGGATTTGGAGTCCTTACTTGGTTTGGGAATCAAAATGCAAAATGGATTGAAAAAAATGGGCAATATTTTATTACCAGTTTTTACTACTATGGAGCCGGCATCGATTTCTGTTCTGAAATATATCGTGTAACTGTAAAAAGGGTTGCGGTAAGCGATGTGGATGTCCTACATTGTTCAACCATGTCCTCCAACTGACATGGAGAGAGTTGTCTAAATGCATCACCTGACGAGATATTAAATAAAGAGGACCGAACAAACGGATAAAAAAAAGTTGTTAGTGGATTAGGCTTACTGGGGACATTACTTAAAAAACTTTCCAGATCTCTATCTCATGGGCGGTGCCCGGAAACAAAATGCATAATTATAATGCTCTAAAATAAAATCTCTGTAGCAGCAAACTTTTAAAATTTGACTTCGATAATACTTATGTAAGTATATTATAGCAGTATAGCTATGAAAATTCACTACAATTAAAAAGCAACATTTTACATAATATTTAAAGCACCTGCTAAAAACTACCTCTAACTTTGAACGTTATTTGCGGTAATTCAGAGATTAGGTAAAATAATTATTGAATAGTTTTTCCTTTTTGAAAGGAAACCGAGAAAAATCGGCACAATGTACCAACCGGAGGTGGCTTTTGCTAAATAAGGGATGTTGCGGACATCTGTCACATGGAAACTTTTTAGAGCTTTCTTTTTACTCCTATTAGGAACATTTTACGTAATATAATAATGTTTAAATTATATTTCTAAGAAGTACTATTTCCGTGTAAGAAATGGCTTTTATAATGTTTTGACAAATTCAGAGACTGGTAGGATCGGTCAAAAAACTAGAAGTAGGCGGCCGTCTAAATGTACAGCTGAAAATATTGAAGCCGTTTGGCAAGTTATTGATGAACATTATAAAACAAACAAAAGACCTCGCATATTTTAGCACGTAATTTTTTAAGAATGTACTAATTTATTATTTATTGATATATCTTATTAATTTAATTTATTTAATAAAAATATTCAAAATCAACTCTTTACATCAGACCCGTTATAACAAATTAATTCCTCAAATTTGGCACTATCGACATAAATTATTTTGTAAAATAAAAGTTTCGAACTTACTAGTTACATACTTTATTTGATAAAATAATTTATGCGGAAATGATTTATAATTTAATTTAGAACTTCTACCTACTTCTAAAAATTACAATTTGAATTTACCGCCATTTGTTAATTATCATTTTAGTTGCCTACTCCAAACACAAGGTGGCGCTACTTTGGTTTAAAAGTCTAGAGGATAGGTGTCCGAAGATCGACATTTACGGGTATTCGTTAATTTATAGAACGTATTCACATCATTGATTCAACCTATCATGACAACGCATACTGCGACGTTGCGCCTATTTTCTGGCCAATAGTGGCAAAAATTAAAGTCGAAATTCCCAATGTTAAACGAACGGAGAAGTTTCTATAAACATTAGTGAGACCCGGGGAAATGTTTAGATCGTTAGTTGCACGCAAAGAATTTTTTTCTGTCGCATTTTATACCGTATCCAGGAGTTTCAATTTTTTAAAGTAAATACCATCGACCAATTTTTTGTTGCATGATTCATACTAGTAAATATAATTTTATGTAGCGGACGGAATTTTGAAAGTCAATCGGATTCGCTTGAAAGTTGTCTTGTTTTTGAAATCTCTGATTACGAATTCGACGTTAAAAAACAAGATTCAAAATATGGGAGATAATTTATGAAAACTTTTTCCAATTTCCATGAATTTTGGTATTTTGATCCCCTGTCCTTACTGATTTCTTTAAATTAGGTACTTCTAGAAAATCTAAATTATTCACTAAATTATCAGATGCACCTGAATTTATGTACCACTTTACATATAGGTAATCATTATTTCACATTTTCTTATAATTTACAGCAAACCCTTATCCAGTATCCTCTTTATCTGTGTCAGCTCTTGGTACACCATCTGCTAATATAACAAATTTCATTACATTGACGAACTTCTTTCTTTCTATTGGACCTAAAAGCTGCATCAACTCTGTCATCGTTATTAACTTCCATGCTATTGTTCCTCTTGAGATCCTCATCTAAAAGTCGACTTGTAACAAAGTCCAGAGTAATATAACTATCATTCAATGTCTCAATAGCTGTTAATAATGCTTTATAGAGTAAGTAAAATAGTGCACGCTAATAAATCTTCTTAAACTCTACCACCAGCTTCCGGAATAAATTATCAAATTTCACAGGATGCGATTCCATACTGGCACCCACTTCATAACCTAAAGTTAAAAGATTTCGAGAGAGATACATCTTGCTAGATACTCATTTTTTATTACTAATTTATTCCATTTCTCGTTTGCTAACATATTCCAAATATAAATCAGAGATACACTTTATTATTATGTATTTGGCATTGCTATCCATTTTATAAAATTTTATTTTCTCACTTTCATCGACTGGAGGATCTTCTACCAAACATTTAAGAACTTCTTGTTTTTCTAAGATTGTCTTTACTCGAAACTTCCAATTACCGAAACTGTCAGTTTTTATTGTATGTTTGCAAAAAAAACATAAAGTCATAAATAAAATAATCATCACTAGATCAATACAACTGTAAAACAAAAAATACAACTAGATATATAGGTTATAACTAACTTAACTATATCTTAATACAGGTTTTATTTTTATGCAAAACAAGCAATTTTAAATATTTTTGGGCACATTTTAGATCCACTATTTTGTATTTCTAATTTTAAATGTTATATTCAATATCATTGGTCCCAAAAATCTCTTAGAAACCTTCTAGGTTTATTTTTTATTCAAAACAAGCAATTTTTTAAATTTTCGGACGTCATATTAGATTCGCCATTATGTATTTCTGCTTTTTAATGTCATATTTAGAATTGTCCCAAAAAACCTTTAGAAAGTCAGGTTTAATTTTTATGCAAAAGAAGCAAGTTTTAATATTTTTGGGCGCCATAGCAGGGGCGCATATACGGGGTAATAGGGGTAATTGGGGGTAATTACCCCCAATAATTTTTAAATCTAACTTTTTTGGTAATAAAATGTATTATTTACAAAAATAAAGTCTCAAATATTACCACTACTTCCCCCACACTTAAACTTTATTACCACTACCCCCCAGATTTTAACTCTGAATACTTTTACTGCCATATTCAAAACCAGAGAACCCAAAAACCCTATTATACAAACATTTATCTAATAAAAACAAATGTTTGATAATTTGACAAAATATCGCGTAACGTCCCATAATACAACACTCCAATAAAGTAACCAAGTAACACAAAAAGTTATATAAGGGTTATACCGACGTTGCAACAACGTTTCTTAAAACTCAACAACTTACATATTCTAATACACACTTTATCGTTATTATACAGAGTGGCCCAAAAGTCTGGAAACTGTCAATTATCTCGTAAATTGCTAGTCCTAGTTGTACAAGATTTGGGGTACACCTATTTTGGAATACGGAGATCCCAGATTTGATATTTGCAATGTTGCCAGATTTTTCGTTTCTCTTATATTATTAGTCACTTTGATTTTCCAAATTCATTACCCTGTATATTCAGTCATTATTGGAATCTCGTATTCAATACAAGTTCGACCATATGTAACACTTATGATTTTTTGTAGTCTGGAAGGTCTTAAATAAATAAAACAGAAGTCTGGCAACGCCTTATTGTCTGAATAAATTTTTTAATACAAACGTAAAAACGTATATACATTAAAACGTAACAATTGAAAGATTACAACATTTTACACTTTATCAAGTGTCCAAAATGTGCTCCATTTGTGAGTTGACAGTACCCTAATCTATTGTTAGAGTCAGCGAATTAGGATATCGCCGCCACTGGGTCGACGATACCACGTCTGTCCATTGCAGTGTCTGTTAGAGTCAGCGAATTAGGATGTCGCCGCCACTGGGGTCGACAATACCACGTCTACCCTTCCTCCATGGTCTACCCGTTTCAGTGTCCAGGACCAGGAGAGCGCCGAGAGCGGGGACTTGACTTTCGACTAGCCGAGCGCTATGAAGTGATAGGCAATATGCCGTTAAAGACATTCTTTATTTTGTTCCTTAATTAATTACATTACAAACATTGTTTACGAGATATTCAATATAACATTATAAAACCATGTTAACACGTGTTTTATGAAGTGGCTATACAGGGTGTTATAGTATATAGGGTGATAAATCATTTTAAAACAATAATTTTGAAGTTAATTCTTTTAACTTCTAACACTATAGTAGAATACGTCTACCACATTTCTCAATGATCGTTTTATTTAAGACCTTCCAGACTACATCAAATCATAAGTGTTACATATGGTTGAACTCGTATTGAATAGAAGATTCCAATAATGACTGAATATACAGGGTGGTGAATTTGAAGAACCAAAGTGACTAATAATATAAGAGAAACGGCAAATCTGGCAACATTGCAAATATCAAATCTGGAATCTCCGTACCCCAAAATAGGTGTACAATTAGGACTAGAAATTCACGATATATTTGGCCGTTTCCAGACTTTTGGGCCACTCCGTATATTATTGTGCGACTTTTGGTGGATATACAGGATGTGCCAACGAAAACTTTACACCCTTTTTACCGGCTTTAAAACGAAAATCGGGGGGGAAGCACAACCCCCTGTTTTTGAATAGGGGTGAGGGGCGTTGGAATACCTCATTTTGAAAATTTCATCGAGTACTATTTGACCACAAAATTTCGCGTCAAAATTTTTATCGATAACAGCTAAAGCAGTGAAAGAGACAATGTGGAAAAAATGTCTACTTAATAATAAACAAAAAGAATACTTACTCCTGTGATTAGTTTATTAAATGCTCCAAATAGTCACCATTCGCTTCTATGCAATAAAATAAGTTTTGTTTACCTTAAGGATATTATTCTTATCAGACTGGTATTTGAGAAGTATTTATTTTTTATTTTATACATGATTTATGAGATTTTCATTTTAAAACCGGTAAATTGGGGTGTAAAGTTTTCGTTGGCCCACCCTGTATACAACCTAATAGTATACGTTTTACAGTAGTTGCTATAATTCCAGTTATAACCAACTTACCTATAACTTTATAAAAAGATAATGTTATTAGGTAAAATTACAAATGGATATAAAAATGTTGTTAAGAGTAATTCTGATGCCTTGGCAGGATTCCCCACTCGACCATTCACTGTTGGGTACTAATTAACAGTGCTGTTTCTAAAGTGGCGCTGAGAAACAGTAATAAAGCCTACACAGAACACGAGGCTAATAACCGTATCGGGTCGGTAGTGTAGCGGTCTAACGCGCTTATATTCATTTATAGGCAAGTTTATGAGTCTGAGACTGCTGGGCTTTGAATCCCAGACCGGACCATGTGGATTTTTAATTAAATTGCATGGTTCGGTTTAGGATTTGATGTGTGCCGTATTCCATTTGCCATTCCGTGTGCCATTTTCAATTCAATTAAGGTTTTAGATTGCCAAATTAGTTGATGTCGAGCGACCTTAAACGTGTAAAACGTTAATTTCATCTGTTGGTATGGATTCAAATAGTTTTGGGATTATGGATACAATGGAAATACCTTTATAATTCTTTATGTCACTTTTATCACCTTTCTTGTAAACGTCACATGACTGGCATGAGGTGGGAAAACTTCCAATCCGAGAAATATATTCCACTATAAAATGATTTTTGGAAAATTTGGCTAAATGAGATTGATAAAGAGTCAGAGCAACCCTTCAAGAATGACGATGGTACCCCGTCGATGTCCGCGATTTAGATAGAGTCAAGACTTTTTATTTTATAAGAAAAAAAAAATAATAATAATAATAATAATAATAATAATAATAATAATAATAATAATAATAATAATAATAATAATAATAATAATAATAATAATAATAATAATAATAATAATAATAATAATAATAATAATAATAATAATAATAATAATAATAATAATAATAATAATAATAATAATAATAAAAATGGGGGTGGGTTGGCTCAGTGGTTAGAGTCATGACTTTGAGATCGGAAGGTCTCAGGTTCGAATCCCACCGTTGGCCGGGATTTTTTCATTAAATTTAATTATTTAAAATTAATTCTGATGCCTTGGTAGGATTCCCCACTCGACCATTCACTGTTGGGTTCTAATTAACAGTGCTGTTCCTAAAGTGGCGCTGGGAAACAGTAACAAAGCCTACACAGAACACGAGGCGAAATAACCTTAGCAGTTGAAGCCGATGACACAAAAAAAAAAAAAAAAAAAAAAAAAAATAATAATAATAATAATAATAATAATAATAATAATAATAATAATAATAATAATAATAATAATAATAATAATAATAATAATAATAATAATAATAATAATAATAATAATAATAATAATAATAATAATAATAATAATAATAATAATAATAATAATAATAATAATAATAATAATAATAATAATAATAATAATAATAATAATAATAATAATAATAATAATAATAATAATAATAATAATAATAATAATAATAATAATAATAATAATAATAATAATAATAATAATAATAATAATAATAATAATAATAATAATAATAATAATAATAATAATAATAATAATTTGATCTAGTAAATGAAGGCTCTATTGCTGCAATGGAGGAAGGTGATGCATATAAATATCTAGGTCTTCAACAATCTAAGCGAGTAAAACATAAGGAGATCCGACACCGAGTAACGGAAATATACTTGAAAAGATTGAGTGATATCCTTAAATCCTTCTTAAACGGGAAGAATGTAGTCAAGGCCATAAATACGTTTGCTATTCCAGTTCTGACCTATACTTTTGGAGTGGTTAAGTGGAGAGAAACTGATATAGGGGACATTGAAAGAACCACGCGTAAACTAATGAAAAAGCATAGAATACATCACCCTAAATCGGCACTTGAACGGCTAACCCTTCCCCGCTATGAAGGAGGTCGCGGTATGGTTGACATCAGTAGGCTGTGTCACAAGCAGACGAAGGGACTGCAAAAATATTTCCATAGACAGGACACCGCCCTCTACCAAGCAGTAAAAAAGTCGGACAATAAATACACACCCTTAGACCTGCTGCACAACAGCATAGAAGTAGGCTCGGATGAAATCTATATTCAAGAAAAAAAAGAGGACTGGGCCTCAAAACCCCTCCATGGCTGACATGCAAATATCCTCAACCAGCCTTATATCGACACTAAGGCATCAAATGGGTGGTTGGGACGAGCTGGCATATTTGCAGAGACGGAGGGATTTATGATAGCCATCCAAGACCAAGTCATAGCTACCAAAAACTATCGTAAATATATAATAAGAGCTGAAATAGAGGATGACTTATGCAGAAAGTGTCACCAACATCCCGAGACCATCCAGCATATAACAAGCGGTTGCCTTATCTTGATACCGATAGAATATTTGTCGAGGCACAATCAGGTAGCTAAGATTATTCATCAAAGCCTGGCGCTGAAGTATCGCCTCCTGAGCGAAGAAAAACCGTATTACCAATACGAGCCATGTCCTGTCTTAGAAAACAATACACACAAATTGTATTGGGATAGATCAGTACTAACAGACCGCACAGTGGTCCACAATAGGCCTGACATTATCATCGCCGATAAAAGTGAAAACAAAGTTGTACTGATCGACGTGGGAATCCCAAACAATCATAACATCCAAACCTATTACGCGGAGAAAGAAACAAAATACCAGAGACTTGGGCAGGAAATCCAACAAATGTGGCGCCAGGAAAGTGTATCTGTAGTCCCACTGATATCATCAACCGGCGTAGTACCCAAGTCACTAACTAACAATTTAAGGATTTTAGGAATTGCCGACAAAATAACACCAATCCAAAAAGCAGTAATACTATCCACTACCTCAATAGTGCGCTCATTTTTAAATGTATCTGTATGAACCAAATACAAGTATCTTGCCCCGGCTGATACTTTCATCAACAGCCTATACTAAAGATAGTGATACCAAAACAAATAATAATAATAATAATAATAATAACATGCGACTCAAAAACACAAATAAAATTAACCCAAGCCACTCGATCAGGTGGCCTCGTTTAAACGTATTAAACAGGTAAATACTTTTTGCATGTATGACGTAACCGTTTTCAATATATCGCTATTAGCCGGGCCGTTGTGAGATGTATTCGGATAGAATATAGTCCAGTGAGTTGAGTCAGTCACTTGAATTATTTGTTGTATCTTATAATAACATGTTCTCTCTTCTGTGGCATAACACTACGGCATCAAATAACATAATGATAAATAATTTATGTATGCATCGTTTAGCCATTTGACTTGACAATTGTAATTATTAATGAACTAAAATAAAAAATAAATATTGACCGACATATTTTGCGCTAGTGCCATGGCCCGTTGGCCCCTTATCGCATGCCGCCACTGGGTACCATTAAAGGTAAAGTCGATAAAATAAAATAACAAATTACACACTAGCCATATACCTGTTGGGATAAAAGTGATGAAAGTAGAAAAACAAACACTAAATATAAAATTTAAAGAAAAAGGTATTTAAATTAAAACCAATTATTTCCAATCTCTACTAACAATTATATAAATACTCTGTTCTCTCTAAGTTCTCCTTTATTTAAAGTGAGAGTCGTTCGTTCTTATTGATACGATCTTGGAAATCGCATTTTTACACGTTGGTTTTCACAATTCAAACCATTTAAGGAGTTTTACTTATTCTGACGTTGAACCTCACGTTTGGACTTCTTATTGTATCCGCGGGTAAAGGATAACGAGGTTTACATTTTACAAAATGTTATTTAACAATTACCTAGAGAAAACCAAAGCAATCTACAAAGAAATTAATGAACATATATACGACAACAAGAAAGCCAACATAGACAAAAAAATCGAAACAAGTCTACGACTCTAAAACTCCCTCCTATATTTGCTTTTAAAGTAGTTCAGAACGACAGTTGATTCACCTACAACTTCAGTTTATAACAATTATAAGAATAATATCATGTACCAGAAAACTAAAGTTAAATCTCACAGGAAAAGTAGCTAAACACCCACTTCTTCACCACAGAAATGATGTCTCTCCAAGGAACATTCCTAATCAAACAACCACTCAGTTGCGAGATGTAGATCCCGGAGCCAAAATTCATAAATTTGAAGACCATAATACCAGTGAAACCTCTGACTTTACCAAAAATTAAAACTATACCACTCCAAGGAGTATACAACAGATATCAACCGATAATGAAAAAATTGGGAAAGTCTTGTTAGTATCTTACAAGACTCCTCTGGGGGATGGAGACTCATCACATTCCACACAACCCAACGTCCACCGATGTCATCTTTTATTGTTATAATAAATAGATTGTCAATGAATATTGTTTTGATTCTGATATATATTTTACTTTGTAGTTGAAATATAAAAATTATTGAAGATATTTTCAGAAATCAAACTTTTAGTGAGTTTGAAAGTAAAAACTCATAAATAGAATGACGATTGAATATTTCCATTTCCATTTATTTAAAGTAAATAATAATGCGCCTAAACAGATTATTAATTATATTAAAAATATCAATGTCTTTCATAGTAAAATAGATTATTTTTTATGTATGACTTGGTCCTTATTTTAAATTAAAAATATAGACAGACGGGGTTAAAGTGGATGATAAAAATTCTTTGTTATTCTATGTAATTAAGTTAATGGAGTGATGTATTTAAATAAAGATTTTACCATTAAATACTTTACCTATCTCTTATGTGGCTGTTTTGAAGAATGTTATTTTCAAAAATTTAAAAATAATTAGATTACAAAAAGGTGTAGTAAATTAATTTAAAAGACTTCTTATGTTCACACATAAATTAAAATAATTTTTCTAAACAACAGTTATGTCTATTATATTATAACATTATCAAGTAAGTTGCAATTATTCATATTTAGGAAATCATTATCTATTTTTTAGATGTGTGCTGCTGAGAATAAAATTCAATGAAATTAATTTGTTTGTTCTACATAATTATTTAGCACGCATACTTTCTAATGTTGTAAATTCTTTAAATAATTAAATATTATTTAGTGTGAATTTGTTCTTTTATACATTTTTTCATTAAAAAGTAATAGTCTTACTTATTCATTTTATGGATTAATTGTTTTGCAACATAATGAGTATTAGCAACATAATTTTGAAAACAGCATCTATTATGCTCATAAAAAAACAAAAATAAATTATTTGTATCTTTAACATAGAACATTTTTTAATAAACTTGGTAATACTTTATGAAAAAATGGTAATCAAGCTAGATTGTAAAATGAGTTTATATATTAGTGTAATGTTTATTTATTTAAAAAGTTTGTTGTTCAGTTTGTTTTCTTTAAGACAATTTATTTTATAATTCAATTTAAATTAACAATATTTATTTGAATAGAACGATATTTTAACTAGAACTGAATTTAAACGGCAAAACAGTCTATTTCAACTAAAAATCGCTTCATTGAGTATCGGCGTCTCCACCAGAATCAAACTGGTCGAAAATTACTAGCATGACATTATGTAATAATGACGCAGTAAAATATTTAAGTTAGATATAAACACCTATAGTATAAATTGGAAACAATAAAAGTATTGAGATCTAAATACTTATTATCAGTGTAATATATACATACTAATACTACATAAGTAACTGGATTGATTGTTTTCATATTCACTCTAGTGTACTTACACATTATCGTTTTTGTGGAATACCGAGAGGATCAGGGGATCATGTCTCTTCAGTAACATCTTAATAAAATGCTTTGTTTTATATTATACGTATTGATAAAATCGAAAGCTTTTCGAATAACTTCATCACTAACTTAAATTAAAACTACAATTTAATAACTTTGCCTTATCAAGCAGCAGATTATGTATCAACATACCATACCATTAAGGAAAATTAAAACTTGAAAATATCCCTTATTTTTTAAGAGAATTGGTCAACAATTGTATGAGTTAGAATTAAAGAATAATTTTGGTAAAATGCGCTAAACGGTTGTCTAAAGAATTATTCAACTAGAAAATTAAAGTACCTACTAATGACAGCACAATGGAAATGGAATGTTATAAAACTTTGTATGATAGATTCGTGTTTAAAAAAATATATATTTAATAACTTCTTAAATCTTCATAAAAGGATTACTTAGATGAAGTTGAAAAACTCGATTAGATGGGCCATCAAATAATCTGGACCAAAATCCGATTAAACACATCTCAGATACATTTCAGTCTTCCACAAACAAATAATAACGATCTGTGATTGCTGTTCGTTAGTGTCGAGATTCAAATTTACGTCGATTTATCAAGGTTTTATTTAAATACTAGAAAACATTCTCAAAAAAAAGATATTAATATTATTAAAAGAAAATGTTTTTAAAAAAAGACTTTAAACACGTTACGAGGATTGTTCGTTAACTACGTGCCCGAATATAGAGATGTCGCGAATTCAGAGGAATCTCCTTTTCCATTCTGCAGATTCATCCTTTAATAGGTTAATTATGACAGTTTGAGTTATGTGTCAATAAGTATATTTTTGACAGTACGTAAAAGTGAACGTTCCGTGTAATTTGGAAACAATAGTAAAAATTGAGCTAAAAGCAGTGATAAAGTACATTCATTTGAAGGGCTTAACACCAACCGAAATCAAAGCCGAGCTCGTTTTCAATGGTAAAAAACTGGAGTGCCGAATTTTAGCGTGGTTGTATGAGCATAAATTGTGAACCCATTAGTGAACGTCAAAAAACTGCTACTGCCTCGGATATGATGGAAAAAGTTCACTGTATTGTATTTATTGGATGACAGTCTGGTAAAGGTGCGTAAGGTAAAGGAGATAGCGGGTATCTCAAATGATAGTGTGAACAGAAATGAAACAATACCGGAGCAAAAACGAAATCGTTTTTGGCACGTTTTTGCCACAATTCTAAGGTCTTTTTACGTTGTTTCATAACCTTCGATGAAACCTAGGTCCATCAAAGAACAGTCACAATGGACACACAAAGTTTTTCCGCCACCAAAGAAGGCAAAAACGGTTTTGCCAGAAGGAAAAGTTACGGAATCTGGGTTTTGGGATTTTTATGGAATTATCTTGGTCGACTACTTAGGCCCGACTAGACTCATTGTGCATCCCACTAAGTTGATAGATACCTTCTAGCTTGTAAGCCAGTTTGCAGATTGGATGTAGTTGACAACGTCTTAGCCAATATTCGCCGAACACAAATATTCTAATAAATAAGCGTGTAACAATCGTAGTGATATGCTTGATGGTCTCATCTTATTCTTCGCATCCCCTTCATAATGTGTATTTTGACAGCCCCATGCTATGGAGATGCTTCTGTACTCGGCAATGACCAGTTAGAATGCATGTGATCAGGCGCAGATTCTGTCTAGTAATAGTCAATTATTTGTTTGCTGTAGTGTTCTCAAATTAAAAGTTCGCTGGCAACTCTGCAGATTCTTGTTTCATCCTATCTGTCCTTGAATTTCACAAGGAAATGTTCTTTAATTAGGTTTGTCACTATTGATGTTGTCCATCCAATGGAAGGGCCAGGTGCAAAACGAATAAATTTTTTGTGGCTTGTGAATCAGCAAGACGGTTACTTTTCGATGTGACCTTTGATCCATATTAAAGTGAGATCACATTCTTTGTGACATTATATTACTAACCCTAAGTAAATTCGTAGTCTGTCCAGGGTAGGTAGTCCTGTAAATAGTGCTGTAAGTAGTGCTTGTCTGCTATATGTATAGATAAGCAGGTTCCTTCCAGTGCTATTGTTTCTAGTAACTTCTTTTGCTACTATAAGAGTTCCCTGAGCTCGGTTTGAACTATACTGGCACTATTCCTCACAACTCATTTTTTGTTTACTTGCTGTCAAAGGTGAGACCTAGGTACTTCACCTCTGTTGCAAAGTTTTATTTGTCAGAAGCACCTTCTATGTATACCAACTAAAATATTATCCCACTTTTTCACGGGGCTAAAAATTTTTTTCTTATATAGCAAAATGATATTTATTTAGCGAAAACAGGATTACAGCTACAAACGTATTGAACATATCTTCAATGTTATTGAAGTTGCAGTAATTGAAGAAAAAATTTAACTAATATTTTTCTTGTTCATTTTTTTTTAACAAAGACTTCAGAGAAAAATGTTCAAACTTTCTTAAGAGAATCCGGTTAATTTTATTAATTGCATTGCTATGATTTTTTTTAATATCTGACGAACGAATACCGGGTGAGATGAGAGTAGGGTCACGTTAATATCTCTTCTATTTATAAAGCGATTTGGATCAAACTTGCGACAAAGTGGCTTCTGGTTTTACCAAAAAAGCTATTAAGTTTGTTTTTTAAAGGATCATACTGTACACACTCTTCAAATTACATAAGACAGTGTTGTTAAATTTTCATTTTTCCAAACAAAGGTCATGAACTGGCATAGTATTTTGTACAACAAGAGTGGATATGATGGCCATATCATACGAAGTCGAAGTTTAAATACGACTCCGTAACCAAAGAATATATTTTTTTCTGTTTTATAAATAATTTATGACTTACTTATTTATAAAATGAAATACTTAAAATTGAGAAACACTAAATTGGTCGTTCCCCGTAAGTCTGTCCACGTAAAAATATTTGGTCCTTTTAATTCTTAAGTCCACCCATGTTAAATTTTTCGGTCCCTTTCCACTATTTATTTTGGACTATTCTGAATCGTTATCAATATAGTACAAGCTAAATAGCGAAAAGATTAACGGATTGCCTAAATCTCTTATATTATATTTTTTGATTAATAAAATGTATTTAAAATAAATAAACAGCAATAGTCGTATTTATTATTTTTTTTTTTTTAATCCGGGATAGAAAAACCAAAGTTGAAAGCGCTGGTTGAGTGGAAGAGCAAAACTCTGATTTTTATCAGAGATTTTGAACTCTGCCATTTGGCAAACTATTTGTATTTATATATTTTTTTTTCTTTCTTTGTATTAGGTACTTAGTTTGGCCAATAAAAGCATTTATTATTATTATTAATCAACTGAGACACAGTGCTTATGTCAATTTAATAATCAAATTATTAGCATTTTCTATAACGTCTTCGTGGAGCGCTCCACCACTGCAGAGACGACAGAAAAGTGTTTCTATGTTTTACAAGGTAAGAATGGACGAAAAATTTATAAATTTGCCTCCCGAAATTAACGCATCTAAAAGTGTCACTGGTTCCCCTGCCATAAATACGCACGTAGAGATTACATTTTTACTGTAGGAGTTATGATAAATAAAATATTTTTTCAATTTTCATGTTTAAATTAAAAAAGGGGTGATTTTATCTGGAATTAAACCCCGCTCGTGAAATCGTTGAAATCGAAATTGGGCCATAGATGCTTATATTTATTGAATTATACGAGTAAAATCAAATATGTGATATATGTACTTAATACAGGGGCGCATATACAAAGGATAATGGGGGCAAATTACTCTCCCCAAGGAGTTTTAAACCCTACTTTTATTAGGTACTAAAAATGAATTATTATCAGAAATAAAGAAATAATAAATAGAACCCTAAAATTAAATTCAAATTCAAATTAGGCACAACTGTCATGTAAATTGAACCACAAATTAAAAAAAAAACAAACTTTCCGGTGAAACCGGAAGTCAGACTTTTTGTGAGTGCCAATTCTAAATTATGTCTAGTAGGTATGTTTAAAATTTGGTCCAAATCGCTTCATAAATAAGAAAGATTAACGTGGCCCTGGTCTCATTGTCATCCGGTATAATAAATAAATATATTTTCTGTGCTCTCTTCCCACCGATCATTTTGAATCCAAAAAATTAACCTGACTCTTTCAAGATATTCCATTCAAGTATTCTTTTTACAATCCAAATAAAATACATATTACGAACAACCTCGGGCAATGTTAAACAAGGTGTGTATCTCGATAATTATCACCTGAAGTATTTATTGTATTTATGTCGTGCGCCGCTGTAAGCATGCGCAAGAAAAGCCCATTGACATACTGCCTCGCTTTCGTTTCTACTGTGTGCTCAATATCATATCTTATACACAGAGATCAAAACAGCCAGTAGCTATCTTCATTTTTCTGCCGCGTAACGAAGCATTGATTGCTTTAACTAGACAAGCCATTTACACACGATTCATTATAATCGATCAAAGGACGCTAAGAAAAAATTATTTGGGAAAAACTAAATATATAGAATTTATTTATTATTACCAAAACAAAAAAAATTAAATGTACTAGCTATTTTCACGACCTTGCCTAACATAATTTATAATTGCCGAAACGTAACGCAATTCAAGAAATTCGTAACGTTATTAGAGGGAACCAAATTTATAAATACCGAAACGCAATAACTTAGGACATTTTAATTTTTAAATCTGTCACAGTGTCTCAGCTGTATTCCTGTACGCATTTTTACGTCATATTGGAAGCAAATTGTTTTTACCCAACTCGCTTTAATTGTTTTTTACCATTTCACCAAGAAAGTTTTAAAAACAAGGGTATATTGGCAGTTCATTGAAAGATTACTTATTAACTGAAAGATTATGAGCTTTACAACTCAAAACTTTAATTTGTAGTTTGTTTCACGTTACATTTCAATCAACGAATTGCATTACTTCTGGCAATCCTTATTCAAATAAAAAAATATTTTTAGAAAGTATTCTCGCCTATTAAAGAATCATCTTAAACCTGCAGGAATGCTGGGCCAAAGGTGTAATCATTAATTTCTCAAAAATGTCAGGACCTTATACAATTGTTCAAGTTTTTTAATAAAAACATGGATGAAATCAAATATTAATAAAACTTATTGATATAATGTTGTATATGTACAAAGTCTTAACAATACTCGTATTCCACGTGACTAAATGTAAAGGTTAGCTGAGAAAAATCAATGTCTTATATTTTGTATCACGTATGATACAGAAATATTCATGAAGGATAATTAAGGGATAAAAACATTCAAAATTTATTACCACGGTAGGTATAATAAAGTTAAGAAAAAATAATTTTAAAATTATATTACATTTTTAATTTTAGAGCACTTAATATTTATCAAATGGTATAGTTTTAGAATAGTAAAATACAGTAAATAAACAACCCTACAAGATTTTTTGATCTAAAGTAACAGAAACATTATTTTTGAGAATAGTTTTTAATGTTTTAATTCCTATCCTTTCTTTAATTGTAACACTAATTTCAGGTTTATATTTATGGTTATTAATTTTCTAATAATATGATTGGTAAGGTTGTTGTAAAAATGACGATTTCCAAAATAATTTTTTTTTAAACATTTATTTATTAAACAAATATATCAAGTAATGAAAGATTCTAATAAAATAATTATTATCGTAACATATTTCTTTCAATTTTTTTACATTAGCGAAAAAATTTCCAAAGTTCACAAATGTATCTTCCCTTAACTTGATTTCCACCCCAATGCAATATTTTGACTCACTATACAAAAAGTTAAATATAAGCTAATGAATCTGTCATTATAATTTTATATGTGTATTTTAGATATAGGCCAATTGATCGAATGTTCTAATATACGCCAAATTTTAATGAAAACTCCCCATTGTCACCCCATGTCTTTTTTTTAATGGAACACCCTGTATATTAATGCATTTTTCTATTATATGTATATCTTAGGTACAAAGTGAATAGTTGGGAAGTTACAGATAATTTCAATTTAATAACAGAACCGATTTAATTTAGTTAAGTTGAAACTATCTGTAACTTTACACACTTTACAGATGAAGTATATATTTTTGGAATCGAATATTAAAGAATAAAAAAAATGCAATAATATACATGGTGTTTCATTGAAAAAACATAGACATGGTGAAAGTTATAACGACTATACATGATCAAAAAGACGTCGCCTTTTATATGATTTTTAACTGATTTTTATATTTTTTCATAAAATTCATATACATAAAATTACTTAGAATGGATAAATTTAATTGGAATTCCCTATATATTTATAAACCCCTGTTCTCTTCAATTAAACTTAAGAACGCCGAGATGAAATCTTTAAGTACACCAACATTTCTGGTTAGCTAACGATGACCTTGGAGAATGTCGGTAAATACCGCACTAGGTGAAGGTCGCACTTATGATTATCAGGTCAAAAATAGATAAATCACACTGTCCGCGATCAGTAGATCTCGTATCCGATTGGTATCACTATCACTGTGCTTACGGAGGGTTGTTTGCTTTAATTTGATTTCTCATAATTATGATCTACTTACTTCGTTGTAATCCAATAAAAAAGCATTAACCAAAAACTGCACTAAATAAAATGATAATCCTTATTGCACTTGTCCATGCACAAAACACTGACACGAAAAAGACCGTATATTTTAAAAAATAAGTGCAAAACATAAACGTGTGGCTGAATGAAAAGTAATACACTTAAAATGTTCCGTTGGTTTTATATCGACGTGAAAGTTAGCCCCTCTCTTTGGTGAAGAGTTACTAGTGGCACAGTGTTTAAAGCTTTCTGAAGAGTCCGTATCCGGAGCCGTTCATTGTGTAGCGATTCCGGAATTTTGACGCATTTGATTCACTTTCTTTTAGTTGACGTATTATTTCGTTGTTTATTGTTGCACAATAGATCCGATATCCGCTTTGTTGGAGTTAACCCCTTGACTTTCCTTTTAGGTTTTTTCCGGATTACTTCACACCGGTCTTTACGATGACATTAAACGTTTACCTTAAAATCATAGGGTCCGGTTAAAATCCGTCATAATTATATAGGTCAAATTCTATAAAATCTAAGAATTTCGTGCAAAGATATTCACCAATGGTGTTCCAATTGAAAATTATTTTTATGTATTCCAAATAATAAATTGGGGTTTCAAGTATTATGTACTCAGGTTAAGGGGGCCACTAAGGAAAAACAGGGAGTCAGTTCGGATGTTTATAACATCCGAAAAAGGATGGCTCGAATATTAGTTCTGAGATCCGAGCAAACAAGATCAATTTGATTGACAAGTTGTGATTTGCATATAACGAAATAAATATTTTCTTCTCGAAAAAAATATGCATACTTGTATATATTTTTTCTAATCAAGGTAATAACTGACTTTAGTAAAAAAAGTTTTACTTGATTTTAAATATAACTCGACTTCTATTTATATATTAAATAACTCGTAGTTTCTTTATTAAAGACAGTCCAATGTCTAAAATTGAGATTTGAGTGGTTCCTACGAATGTATGTCCACGTATATTTAAAGGCGTTATTCCTTGGGCAATTAAATTAAACGTCCTTTTCCGAACAAAATGTATGCTGTTTATTTTGTTTTTGATTCCTTATAATTCTGGAATTGGCCTCAATATATTCTAATAGCAAAATCGTCTAGCATTAGAGAATACCGTAATCGCATGTTTATCGTTTTGGTGATCAAACTTTCGAACTTTGTTGTGAGATGTGCGCTTGGGGCTTTCATTGCTATGCGTTTTTGGCTGAAAGTTAGAGAATAACCCCTTCTGACTTGTTCTGGATTAACAAACTTCTCATTAATAAACTTTCAACATGTTTTTAAAGTTTTTGAAATTTTAGAACTTTTAATAATCTCCAAAATGATATGTGCCATAAATATTTTCTAAAAACGGGCATTTTTAAATGTACCTATTATTTTTAAAATAACTTTTTTTCTCTGAATTTAGGTACTTTTATAGATATCTTCTTTATAAATTGAATAACCTATTCTATAGCTTCTGGAGCAATGTCGGTGGAACAACTTGAATTTTCTGATCCAGTATGTGTAAATTCCAATTATAAATCTCTTCTATACTCTGTCTTTCACTATATTCAGTAGGAAGTAAATTTGGCCTAAGAAGAATGATAAAATATTTACAATCATTCTATAAGTATAATTCATTTCATTGCTATTTTTCAGAAAATACAAGAGCAGTTTATACTTTCATAAAATGTTTTCTTTCCAGCAAGCACTAAGATTTATTTTACTTTGTCAAAGAGGATACAATACAGCATTATTTTTTTAAATTTAATCTCTAAATTTAAAATGTATTAATAATTTGTATTAGGTATTGTATTACATAGTTTACATTGTTTAGGGCAAACAAACATTAAATAAATTTTTACTTTCCTAACTGTATACAGATATAAGGAAAGTATAGGAAACAAGGATTTTTTCGACCTCCAGTTTTCGACCGATTTTTACGGTTTAGGGTCCCCTGAATCCGTTTTGCCTATTTTTGGGATGATGTTTGTTTGTGTGTGTGTGTGTGTGTGTGTGTGTGTGTGTGTGTGTGTGTGTGTGTGTGTGTGTGTGTGTGTGTGTGTGTGTGTGTGTGTGTGTTTGTGTGTGTGTGTGTGTGTGTGTGTGTATGTGTGTATGTGTGTGTGTATTATTTACATTTGGAGAATTCTTCAATTAGAAGATACTTCTAATATTATTTTCTATAATTTTTGCTTTACACAAAATTTTCCTAAAATGGTCCGTAATCGTGAAATTTAACAAAATATAAAGAGATAAACACCAAATTTTAAACTTTTGGTTTTATTCCGGCCTGCTGTAAACTCATTGGATTTTGGGCAGAATCGAAACATCTGAGGGGGGGAACTTTATAGGGGGTCGTTTTTATATTTTATGGAATATATCCGTTATTGGCGTTTGAAAAAGAAAATTCTTCAAAAGTTACTTCTAATATTATTTTCTATAATTTTTGCCATATACAAAATTTTCCCAAAATGGTTCGTATTCGAGAAATTTGACAAAATATGCAAAATTCTGATTTTTAAGAAAATTTGTTAAACTATAAGTTGTTTGCGATATCGGTCTCTATAATTTTTGTTTTTTACATGATTTCTCTAAAATGGACCGTAATGGAAAAATTGGAGGAAAAGTGTAAAATTTTAATTTTTCAGTATTTTCGTTGGCAAAGAATATATAAAAAAAATGTTTCGAGTTAGATGTACGTGGAAAATGTATATGTTTAGTTTATCCTCTAAACATTTACAGAGGTGCTACAATAGGTTGTACAAATATAACTGGAAAAAGCCCGTAATAACTAGATAGGAAAGTCATGTATTGGACTCATCAGATTTTTTTTGTGTTGCAGATGCCTCATCCCAAGTGAAAATAAATATTTAAAAAAAATTGCTGTTCCTCCCTGCCAATTTTTTAAGGAAATGTTTTGATGATTCTGTTCGATAAACTTCAAAATCAAATATTAAGAGTAAAGAAAGAAGAATAAAGAAAGAAGATCCAAACTAAAGAATGTTTAATTATTGTTAAATGTAATAGTGAAAATAAACAAGTCATAGTTGAGAGTGATTTGTTTCAAGATAGCCTAGCTAGTCACACCAAACAAGACAGAGGTTGCAAATACTCTTTTTCAAATGTATTGACATTAGTGTATACCTCAAAAATTAAAACAATTTCAGATCTTTTAAAATCTGACAAAGAGTGTTCATTCACTGGCATTAACATACTGTACTAGAAAATACAGTGAAATCAGCTGAAGTACTTCGGAAGATGGCCTATTGAGTATTGTAACTCGATAAAGAACGTCTATTATTATGTTAACATTGGAGTATTTTGTTAACAAGAAAAATAAAAAAATATTTGATTTTAATTTTTATTTTTTATAATAATAACAGATTTAACTATCCCATTAGAAAATAATATAAAAATACATTATCGGTATACAATCACTCATTACAAAATGTACACAATGACTAGTAAACTTAAGCATAATAAAAATAATTATTAAAAAGAATATTTTCTCAAGTACAAAATCACTCATAAATTTCAAGCTGTACATTTTCAGTTAATGTATTAAAGAAGAGATCACATGAATTACACATGTTATTTAATTTATTCACACAATATCAAAAAAATTACAAACATCAGTGCGGTTAAAAAGTGTGAATAATAATACTTGCGAAGTGTTATACAACACTTGTTTGCAGAAAAATAAGCAACATAATTTAATAATATATTATAAAAGTATAAAGACTAAACACTACAAATTTGAACTGTGATTGGTGTATTTCATATCAGTACAATTTTCTTAATAGATTGAATATATTCGTTCAATAGCACACAATGGCCTACTTTTTCGTTCTGTAGTCTGTGCGTAGAAATATATTCTGAAGAAATACAAAAATAAGTTAGTGAACATATAAAGTGTCTAAACGAATTAGCTTGATAGTGTTTTTATTATTTGAAACATTATACACTTAGAACACTTTAATAAGACTCCTGAAATATGTTTGCCGTGTCCACTATTCCCAGTTTTACACGAACTTACTAGTAACTGGCCTACAACAGCATACATTATATGGTGCGTCGTCAAAAACCAACTTGTTAACCATAGATCGTATTCAGTACAAATCCCTAAAAATATGTTTGGGAGTTATGATGTCCTCACCTAATCAGGCAGTATTGGCTGAAATTCAAGAACCCCCTTTATCGCTTCGTAGACAATTTTTGGCAGAAAAACAGATAATCAAATATCGATCATTTAATACAAGCATGGTGTCTAAAATTGCTCTACTTAATACTTGCAATTTAACTCTACCTTATTGGCGGATTAAAAATTCGCCTCCATTGTCTGATGCGTTTGTTAATACCAATTCTGACGATTACTTTATCAACTATTGTATTGTTAAGATCATATGAATAATTATGCGTCCTGTATAATTTAGTATCCATGTACAAGTACTTTTATTGTTAAAATAGATTGTTAAACTGAAGTTTATATAAATAAATCATATAAAAAGTCATACTAATAATTTCCGATATTTTAATTAAATAATCTACAATAAATCTTCATAAATCAGGGTTTTATACAATTCACTTCAACATGGTAGCAGAGCGTGGTTCCCTGAGAAAGTAAAGATTGAAGATTTTTTTTCAAATAAAATATATTCGAGAAATATTTGTCAAAGTAGATCCTTGCAACTAAGTATATTATTTTGGAAAAACAAACCCAAAATAAAATGGACGTAAGTAAGCTGCACATTGGGTTACTTGAAGGCAAGTCGAATTGGCACACATGGAAGTACAAAATAAGTATTTTACTACGAAGTGTTACTGGTTCACATGAACTTTTAGAAGGTAAACTAAAGCCACCCTTACCTTTAAAAGAAGATGCCTCACCAGAACAAAAAGCCAAGTATGACAGGGACTTAGCTAATTTTAATCAAGCGGATAACAGTACACTTCTTATACTTACCGTTAATATGACTCAAAGTACTTTAGAAAAAGTAATGAGATATACAACAGCCAGAGAAGTGTGGTTGGAGCTTCAAAGATTATATGATGGTGTAATAGAAGATAAAACATATGACCTCTGCATCCAGTTCTTTAGTTATAACAAAGAAGCTGAAGATGATATTGCCACACATATTTCAAAATTAAAAAATGTTTGGAATGATTTACAAAATGAAATTTTAAAAGAAAAAACTGTTAGTGGGAAAAGCTGTAGTTGTAATTTGCCAGATTTGCTATTAATTTGCAAAATATTAGGAACTTTGCCGCAGGATTATTTTCCATTTAAATCAAGTTGGATGCTGATGAACAAAACAGAAAGAACGGTCGAAAATTTAACCACTCAACTGTGTGTTTATGAGAAATCTCTATCCAACAAATGTGAATATAGTCAAGAAGTTCTTTTAGCATCTAAGAAATTTAATAGCTGGAAAGGTAAATCAAAGAAACAGTTGATTTGTAAATATTGTAAACAACCAGGTCACAAAGTTAAGCAGTGTGAAAAATGGAAGGCTGATGGAAGACCTCCAAAATCAAATACGGTTGTTGCTGGTGCTGCTTCATCCAATAACGTTGCGAGTTATCCTTTCTCCTCGAACGTTACCCTGTTGGCAGAGTCAAATACCGCTTTATTAGCTTACTGCGACAGAGAAAGTTGGTTCGTTGATAATGGAGCAACAAATCACATTTGCAACAGTCGTGATTTGTTTGAATCCTACGAATCATTTCAAAAACTTCAAACAGTGACCACAGCTAATAATGATACCGTTGAAGCCTTAGGAAAAGGTGACATAAAGCTTGAAACCATAGTAAATGGAAGAAAAATTTTAATTACCCTTGCAGATGTTTGGTATGTACCAAAAATAAAGAAAAATCTGTTTTCAGTTCTTTTTGCACAAGACAAGCAAGAAGAAAGCAACTTTTACTCGACTGCTGAGGAATGTTCCTTGGAAATAGCCGGCAGAACAGTCTTAATAGGTAAAAGAAGTAGACATGGAGGACTATACAAGCTAGCTCTGCAATCTAGACCTACAAACAAGACCGAATCTGAAATAAATTCAGTCACAGATAAGAATCTCCTTCAATTATACCATGAAAGATTAGGCCACCAAAACAAGAAACATGTTCGAATGGTAATCTCTAGAGAACTAGGTATAAAGTTAAATTTAGATAATAAACTCTGTGAAGGCTGTATTTACGGAAAGGCACATATTCTCAAATTTGGTCATAGAGACAGAGCAACATCTCCAGGAGAACTTTTATATGCTGATGTATGTGGACCTTTTGAGAAATCCCAGTCAGGTTACAGATATTTTGTTTTATTTAAGGACGATTTTAGTAGGTTTAGATTTGTATATTTTATGAAGGAAAAGTCTGAAGTAGCTGATTATCTACAGGTTGTTATAGCTGAGATTAAAACTACTGGACATGTTATGAAGGAGCTCTTAACTGACAATGGAGGAGAATTTGTAAACAAGCAAGTTAAGCAAATTCTTCGTCAGCATGGAGTGAAACATAGATTATCAATGCCCTATTGTCCTCAACAAAATGGTTGTTCAGAGAGGGACAATAGAACTATTGTTGAAATGGCAAGGACAATGATGCATGCTAAGGAAGGGTTACCTCAGAGCCTTTGGGCAGAAATGGTGAATACAGCAGGCTATATCCTCAATCGAACAGGTGTTTCTGGAGTCGATGGAAAGTCTCCGTTTGAAGTATGGTTCGGTAAGAAACCATGTTTAAAACATCTAAGAGTCATAGGAACCACCTGCTATGCTCACATTCCTAAACAGCGACGAAAGAAAATGAATAAAAAGGCTGTAAAGGGAATACTCATAGGATATGACAACAATGATGGTTACCGTATTTGGTGTAAAGAAACCAAAATACTAATAAGATCTCGTGATGTCACTTTTGACGAAATAATTTTATCTTCTGTAAATATGCCTACCATACTATCTGATACAAATCAAAGCAATGGTCAACCAACTCAAAGCCAGTTTGATAGAAGATCAGAAGGGTCTGTAAATAGAAATTCAGAAGATTATATAGAACAAAATATTGAAGAAAGTGATGAAGCCAGAGATGAGAATGAAACATACATTGAAAAAGAAATAAGTGAAGAACATGAAGTTTCAGAAAATGAAAACCATGAAGAATCTAGTAGAATTCTTAGAAACAGAGAAAATCTTAGAAAACCAGCCAGATTTGAAGACTTTGCAATGTCTGTTGCAACTGATATACTCCAGTCTAAGGAGCCTTTAACTTATGAAGAAGCCATGAGAAGATATGATAAAGAGCAGTGGAAAGAGGCAATGAGAAAAGAAATGCAATCTCTTGCAGAAAACAACACTTGGACTCTTGATCATTTACCTCCTGGAAAGAAAGCTCTTTCTTGCAAATGGGTCTATAAAATTAAGACACATCCAGATGGTTCCATTGAGAAGTATAAGGCAAGATTAGTAATAAAAGGTTATTCACAGAAAAAAGGTGAAGACTATGAACAAACCTTTAGTCCAGTTGCAAAGTTGGGTACTATAAGGGCTTTGCTAAGTATAGCTGCTAGCGAAAATATGGTTTTAACACAATTTGATGTATGTACAGCATTTTTATATGGAAAATTAAAGGAAGAGGTATTTATGAGACAACCAGAAGGTTATCAAGATGATACTAATCGAGTATGTCGCCTGAATAGAAGCCTTTACGGTCTCAAACAAGCCCCTCGATGCTGGAATAAAAGATTTGTTGACTTCATTATTCTTCAAGGCTTTACAGAAAGTGAGGCAGACCCATGTCTTTTTGTGAAGAAAGAAAACGGCGATATGCTAATTGTGGCATTATATGTAGACGATGGTTTGCTAGCATCAAATAATGAAGACATGAAAAATAAATTTCTGAAAGACCTAAGAGATGAATTTAAAGTTACCATAAAACCTGCTTTTTATTTTCTTGGTCTAGAAATAAATAGAAGAGCAGATGGAGAAATCACCGTCAACCAAAGTGCCTACACAAAAAAATTGTTACAACGATTTGGTATGCAAGACTGCAAGCCAGTATCTACACCGATTGTAAAGAGCTATCAAGAAGGGAAGGAAGAGAACCTAGAAGAAGAGGAGAATAATGATCAAAATAAACCTTTCTCTTATAGAGAAGCTGTAGGAGCATTAATTTATTTAATGACTGGTACACGACCAGATATTGCTTTTGCCGTAGGTGTAGCATCTAGAAACCTAGAAGATCCTAAGTCAGAAGATTTTACATTAGTAAAGAGAATTTTTAGATACCTGAAGGGTACTTTTGATTTTGGCATAACCTACATGGAGGAGATAAGACCACAGGACGTTCCACTACGGGTATTGTCTGTATCTACGCAGGAGGTGCTGTTTCCTGGATGAGTCAACGTCAAAGTTCCGTTGCAATCTCAACAACGGAAGCCGAAATAGTAGCTGCAAGTGAAGCTGCTAGAGAAGTTATATGGTTGAAACGACTTTATCAACAAATTCTGAAGTTAAGACGTCTACCAAATATATTTATTGACAATGAAGCGTCAATCAAATTGGCACAAAACCCAGAACTTCATCGTCGTACAAAACATATCAGAATCAGACATTTCTTTATCAGAGAACTTGTACTGGAAGAATCGGTCGATGTTCTAAAGGTCGATTCAAATAAACAAATTGCAGATGCGTTAACAAAACCTTTGTTTAAGCCAAGACTTAATGCACTTCGAGAATCTATGGGACTCACAAAATTATCCAATGAGGGAAGGTGTTAAGATCATAGGAATAATTATGCGTCCTGTATAATTTAGTATCCATGTACAAGTACTTTTATTGTTAAAATAGATTGTTAAACTGAAGTTTATATAAATAAATCATATAAAAAGTCATACTAATAATTTCCGATATTTTAATTAAATAATCTACAATAAATCTTCATAAATCAGGGTTTTATACAATTCACTTCAACAACCCTACATACACTAATCTTCCTGCCTTAAATAACCTAATTTTGAAATCCCAATTGAGTTCTTTTAGTGAAGATATAATAAAGATATTTACAGATGGGTCAAAATATGATGAAAGAACTGGAGCAGCTTTTCTTGTTTCTAATATTAATCATATATAACAATTTAAACTACCTATGCATTCCTCAATTTTTACAGCTGAATCTTTGGCCATTAAAAAAGCTCTTTTGTGGTGTAAGTTAAGTTCATTTCAAGCGTTTGTTATTATGTCTGATTCAAAGTCGGTCTTACAGGCTATCCAAGGCTCTCCAATAAAGTTTTATCGACAAGAACTTGTATTTGTTATTAAAAATGTATTATATAATATGAGAACTATCAACAAAAATATTAATTTTATTTGGGTTAAAGGACACTGTGGCCTCACTGGAAATAAAATTGTAGATCAAGAAGCTAAGACTGCCTGTAGGATCGGTGTATATACCAAAGTCTCTTCATTGCCTGATATCGTCAATTCACTTAAGAAAAACATAAAAAACAGATGGATAAGCCATTACCATGATCTTTCTAAAAATTCAAATAGTCATTATTTTCAACTTCATAGGCAACTTCCTAATAATATTCCTCATCTCAACAATTTTGGTTTACCTAAAAAATATACTTCTATTCTATCACGTCTCAAATTAAATCATGGATGGTTTCCTGTCCATTTACATGAAATAAAAATCATAGGCTCTTCCACTTGCACTTGCAATAATAAGTCGGTTGGAGACGCCAATCACCTTTTCTTTGAATGTCAAAATTACATTACATTACAAACATCTGGGCTATATAAATCTTTAATCTCTCTCAATTTTCCTATACCAGTAAATTTGACATCCCTTCTGACAAGCACCGATAAACATATCCTCGATATTTTAATTAAATTTTTATGCGATACTTAAGCTATATATTTGAGACACTACTTCTCTTATTTCTTTCTTTTCTCTATTCCGTTTTTATTATTTAAACATTCTGTGGCAAATGGACACCGTCCGAAGCCATATCTCTCACACAACACAACAGCATAGGCGCCGGAACTCAAAAATTGCTTTGGGTGCCCGGCCTCTATGCGGGAAATGGGGCTCCCCCCTACACTTCCCTATTAGGTTCACCACCGGTTTTTTAAAAGCCATTTCAAAGCGTTGATTTTATGAAAATTTTCTTGGATAAAAATAAGTATTGTAAAATGTAGAATTGCTGGAGTTTTGAGGATTGAAGTGACAGATGAACAATCGGTAGACTGGAGGCTCCCACCTAAATCGTGCTAGAGTACCAATTAAATACACAATATAAAACATTTATTAACTATCGTGAATTTAGAAGAAGATTTTTGGTGATTTATTAATACACGTATAATGGACTATTGTATATATACAGGGTGACCAATTTTGGGCACCCTAGGTCATTTACGAAAAACCGCTTGGACCCGTCAATTTTTGATTTTAGGGGGAAACATTGTTTTGCTAGTTTCACCCCCTGACTGGAAACCCTCTAGCGGAGGGTGAAAATTACCTTTAAAATTTTAAATGGAGAGATGGGTCGAATGATATCTTATTTTGAAAGTATTTTTACCTAGATTATAACCATGGAGTTTTAAATCACTACTTTAAATGCTCACCAGTTACTCTATTAAATGCTAGCAATGAGGACCCTGGGCCTCCATGCAATTATAGAGGTTTTGTTCAAAACGCTCTCGGACATTTTGAAGCATCTGTGTGGTGATTTGATGACATTCGCAGTCGCAGATTTTCGAGTGATGTTGGCTGGGCGGCATACATTTAAGTTTTTAAGTGGCCCCATAAAAAATCTGACTGGGTTAGATCCGAAGACCATGGGGGCCACTCAATACTTCCTCTTCTTCCGATCCATTGACCTGGAAACGTTTGTTCCAAATACTGATGCAAAATGGGGTAACGCACCGTCTTGTTGGAATATTAAGTTGTTTGCTATGTACTGATTGTCATTCTCAATCAACCCTAGTAATGCTGGATAAATGGCATTTTCTAATAATTCCAGATACATTTCTGCGGTTAAAGTGTAAAAAAGAGGTCAATTCTACGGTTACCAAAATGCCAGTCCAAACATTTAGTTTTTCCGGATGTTGCGTATGCACTTCATAAAATATTCTGATATTTGATTCGGACCAATAACGATAGTTGTGACGATTTACCGTACCATTTAGGAAAAAAGTGCATTCGTCAGAAAAACGCACGTCGAAAAGAAATTGATGATCATTTATTGCCCGTACTTGTACCAGATGTATTTTGTAGATATGCCAGTTCTCTTAATACCAGATGTTATCGCCAACTGTCTTGTACTCAATGTGGGTTCTTGAACAACATGATCTGTAGTTTCATTTAACAGCGTTTTCCATTTCACGGTATTTGTTAGCTACTGACCCCGTTTTCCAATATTTTTGGACTCCGAAATATACTTTTGATGTACTGGTCGATTTAAAGTAAATCATTAAGAGGAACAATCGTATCTTCTAAACCGTTAAAGTTTAAGGCTTCAAATTTGGGCATAGTAAGATGCAGGTATTTTTCTAAGGCTATGTGCATTGCCAACAATGAGTCTCTAACTATAATTAAAATACGACTATAAAAATTGGAAAAAAAGAGTTTTCAAAACCCATGCACCCACACCTCAGTTATGAAAAACTAAACACGTCTGCGGAATTCTATTTGTTAATTTACATTCGTTTAGTAATGGGAATTTTTTTAAATATAGTAATTTTTCGTCTAAAATGTGGTGCCCTCTTTACGACCACTCACCGGTGTACAGTCAGAGAGACAATACAGTATCGGTGAGATTCGATGCGTCCATCATCATCATCGATTACAAAGTTAGAGCTTAGAGCATGATAAAATTGAATTTTTTTTAACTGCTTGTATATAAATTATTGTCTTTTAAAAACTAGTGGACGTGCTGAATTAATTATTTTTATATAATGCGGTATATAAATCGCTGCTGCTGTGTCGGATTTATTGGTTAGTATTATTTATGTAAATAATAAAAAAAAAAACATTTTATTTATTTGTTTCTTTACGTTCATATTTATATTTATACTCTTACCCAAGAAACATAGCTTGTATCAGGTTATGTAAAAAAATACCATGTATAGAAGTTAGGGTCTAAAATATAATTTAAGTACATAAAGTTACAAACTATTTTTTGTGGCCGATTTTGTAATTCAGTTTGGTACCTATATTGCGTTATTTCCAAAAATCAATAATCTGAACTGGAAGAAAAGGGATGTACAGAAATGATAAACTACTATTATACCTAGGTATTGTTTTAGTTAGTTGTTATTCGTTTGTGATTTAAGACACGTGCATTGCTATCTTTTTGTTGAGTTTTAGCGTAGGTACATCGTTTTTGTTTAATATCTTTGTCATACATTTTTTATTGTATTGTATATAGTTTTAATGATTGGTGATTATCACGGTCGGACTGGCTAAATTTGGTCCCATCGGCACCACGAGTAATTGGCCCCTCATCTTACTCTCTTTGACCAACTCGATTATTCCCATAAAGGTGATTAATCACATTTAAGACAAAAATATTTAGAATTTATATATTAAAAAGTAGTGTTAAAATAATAGATAGTCCAAAATCATGAAATTTCAAGTACTTTGCGACCGTTTCAAATAATCTAAAAAAACTGTATAATTATGCGTTTATAACATAATATAAATACTGTGTAGGTAATAAATAAAAAATAAAGGTTAATTTTTATACAAAACATTTTTAGTTTTTTAAATAAACAACAAAACGAAAAAATTTTAGATATTAAAACCAAAATAAATAAAAATAAAAGTAAAAAAAGGAAAAAATCACAAAGTAACATTCAAAAAAAAAAACCGGCTTCCATAAACAACAACAAATAAGAAAATTAATATTACATAGTCAAAAATAGGAGTGCAAATAAGTAAATACTATTCGACTAAATCTGACTAAAAATTTCTATCACAAAATATAACGTTGTCAACAGACATAAATAATTAAAATAAACAGGTACACGTACAAAATCACAAAACAAAATAAAACTACTATGCTAAAAGAACATAACAAAAATAAAAAAACTAGCCTATTAATGATAGGTACCTATACACAATCAGAAAAACGAAGCTTAAAAAGTCAAAGCATTATATTAAATTGAGCTTGTGGAAGCTAACTTATCGATAATTTTTTCTGGGTTAATACTATTTAAGATGTCTCTTTCCGTATTCATTAATATTAGGGTCTGCAATAATTCTTGGCCTAATGAAGATCTAAGTCTATTTTTAATAGAGAAAATACTCGTTCGCATGCCACTAGGGTGCAAGACAAAGTAATTAAAAACTTATAAGCCATATACAAATTTGAAAAAGTGGATATATGCATATTGTATTCTCTTAAAATTTTAAAAGTACAGTATACGCAACCTACTCATTCATTTGTTTCAGACTTATGTATGCAGAGGTATGTTTTTACATTTTTTTTAATATCCGGGTATATTTGTGTGAAACTCAATAATTTATTTTTTATTTCTACATTATTTCTACAGTCGCTTAATAAATCCAAGCTTTTAAAATTTCTGGAGTCAAGGTCTGAAAATTCTTCATAAATTTATTTGTTGGCTTCAGATCTCTGACTTATACTTTGAAATGCCTGATTAATTACTGATTTAAATACTTCAACTTCAAATTTTTTCATTGGATCGGTAATAACGGAATCTTCAGTTGGTTCGTCTACCATACGTTTTCTTTTTCTTAAACTTTGTTGTGGCAATTACAATATCTTTGTTTCTAATGGTCTCAATTTGATTTATATAATTTAAAAATGCATTGGTCTTTTTAACAATTAAAATTTGTCATATATTTCATTTAGCATTGCTTTAGATTTGTTACCAAATGGTATACTTGGATAGAATCAATACTTGATAATTTGAGGCGGGAGTCACGTATTCAAAATTTTTTATCATGATAAATGATATTAAAAGAGTTTCATATTTGCAGAAGTTTCTAAAAAAACAAGTATCAACGTAGAAAAAATTGTCTCAGCAGCCTAGACTACGTTTAAACGCACCAATTTTGCCAGATTTCTTAGATTTCGTTGAAATATTGTAAACAAAATTTTTATGATGGGGGTTTGATTTATCTCTAATGCTTGACCGTTGGCCCCTAAAAGGGTTTGGCCCCGTCGGCAAATGCCGACTTGCCGACCGGGCCAGTCCGACACTGGTGATTATAGCCACATTATAGTGCAGTGCAGTGCTATTATTGACGATCGTTTGTTTGATTAATACATAAAAAATGGGAAACAAACCCAGCGTTTGAAAAAAAAAACAGAAACATTTTATTGAAATACATAAAAAGGCGGTAAGTTAAAAAGTTGGTACATTTTTCAGTTAGGTAATAGGTATTTAAAAGATTTTTAGGCAATAAATAATTTTTGTAACGATTTATTTCTTTTTAAGAAATCTTTTATAAATACCTACATAGTGAAAATGAGAACAAATTATTTATTTACAACGAAGAGGTAATTAAACTATGTACTATATTTTGGGTCGTAATAAATCAATCAGTATTTAATGCATTATCTAAAGTATAGCCATGGGCGTATGCAGGAATATTCAGTAATTTGTTAAGGGGAGGCCAACATGAATTCCCCGCTGTCCTCCCTTGTACACGCCCATGTGTATAAAAATGATAAAAATTAAGTACCTACTACCTACAATATTTCTAATTTCTAGTCAGTAGAAGAACCTTTTTCCGTAGGTTAAAAAACTATTTTGTATATTATTTATACTTAAGTACTTTTATTACAGTAAAATTAATAAATGCTTATTAAAATTATATAAAAAAAAATAGACAAAATCAGTCTTTTTGTGACATATCTGTAAAAAAATGGGAAAATTTTAAATATATCCAAGCCAAAAGGTAGGTATCTAATAACAATTAATTATTAATTTAATAGAAATATTTATTAAATAATAATTACTGTAAATGTTGTTTTAAATAGTGTATACGTATACGTTTTGAGGTCCCTGAATCCGGTTTCGCTATTCTCGCGATGATGTTCGTGTGTCCGTATACTCGATAACTCTGGAATGGATAAAGAGAAAAACACCAAATTTTGAACTTAAGCCTTAATCCACCCTGAGGTGACCTGATTAGATTGGAAGCATAGACAGAACATCTAATGGGGTACTTTATACAGGTTAGTTTTTCTAATTTATGGAATATATGCGCTTGTAGAAAAAAATTCTTCAAGTAAAAGTTACCGATGCTATATCATTAGCTATTTTTTTTTTGTTAAATATATAATTTTCCTAAAATGGTCCTTATTCGAGAAATTCGACAGAAAGTGTAAAATTCCAATTAAAAAAAAAACTGTTTGTGATGTTATCCTGAAAATGAACCGTGTTCGGGATATTCAAGAAAAAGTACAAATTTCGAATTTTGAAAATAACTTAAAAACGAATATAGAGGAAAGCGCCAAATTTTAAACTTAAGCTTCAATCCATCTTGCGGTAAGCTGATTAAATTTTGGACATAGTTAAAGCATCTGGGTTGGTACTTTATGGGGTATCCTTTTTTTTACTTTAACGAATATCTCTGTTATTTACGATTGGAGAAAAAATTCTTTAATTTAAAGCTCTGTCTAATATCATTTTCTATAATTTTTATTTTATACATAATTTTCTTTAAATGACTCGTATTCGAGGAATTTGACAAAAAGTGCAAAATTTGAATTTTCAAGAAAATTCTTTAAATAAAAGTTAATCTCTATAAATTTTGCTCTATCGAAATTTCGAAAAAACCAAATATAAAAAAAATTATTAAGATATGTGTGGAAAATGTAAGTATTTAGTTCATCCTCTAAACATTTACAGGGGTGATACAATAGGTTGTACAAAATTACCGAACAACACCTGTAATAACTAGACAGGAAAGTCATGTGTGGATATATCAGATTTTTACTGCTTTTTTGTTAATTTTTCTGATAATATATTAATTTTACTGACAATTTTACCAACTAATGCAATATTAGTACTGACCAAGTTTACTGGTCAAAAAATTCATATTTATTTGAACCGTTATCTTTATAGGGCTGCAAAGTCACGCTGGGGACACGAACTTCATGAGTTAAATAATGATGCAATAGTAGTCAATAATAATCCGTACAATGTACCTGTACACAAATATTTTGAATGATGACATTTTATTAGATTTGGAAACAGAAGAGGAACTTCCTAACAAAACATTCACCTTAGAAGGAAAAGGGATTATTAACATTGGCTGCTTCTTTGAACAGCTTCAGAATATTCAGCATTTGCCAAGTTTTGCCTGTTCCTTGGCAAATTGTCAAATTATTAATGAAGTAAAAAATGGTCTTGCTTCAAAATTTATAGTAAAATGCAATATGTGCAATGAAAAATTTTCGTTAAATTCATAAGCAGATGAATTGGATGTAAACCTGGCAGCAGTACTTGGTAAATATGTCACTCAAAGTTATGTAAAACTAGCAATTGTAACATGTTACACAATTGCTGTATCACCGTGAATCTATTCAAAAAATTAACAATTTGTTTACCTATTACAGGTTCCACGTCAAGCAGAGCAAACTGGAAGCAATTATTGAAAAGTATTGTTAATGCAATTACATTTGGCAGGAGAGGAAGAGGCCAAAATTGACAGAGACAAACGAAATGTCGATGAAGACGGGTATCTGTATATAAAACTGTTATAGCAGATGGTGCTTGGTTCAAAAGATCTTATAAATCAAATTATAGTGCTTTGTCCGGATTTACAGTGATAATTGGGGAAATGACAAAAAAGTTATATATTGGCATTAAAAATAAATTTTGCATGTTCTGTGCTAAATACAAGGAAAATATTCCCAATCATGTTTGCGCAAAGAATTGGGCCGGTACATCTACTTCTATGGAAAGTGCAATTATCGTAGAAGGATTTAAAGGAAGTGTCGAAATGCATGGCAAAACATATTTAAAGCTGGTTGGTGATGGCGACAGTAGTGTTTCGAAGAAACTTCTTTCGGAAAAGCCCTATGGGCTGAAGCTTATAGAGAAAGTATAATGGAACCATCTTTTGCGAAATTTCTGTAATAAGCTAAAACTTATAAACAAATCTACAAGAAGCGCATCTTCTTTGAAAATAGTTCCTCTTAAACTGCAAAAAAAACTAGAAAATAGTATCCTGAGGTTTAGAACATCAATTAGAAAATCAGCTGAACACAGGAAAAAAAGTGATATTACAGTATCTGAAAAAATATTAAAATTCCAAAAAGATGTGAGAAATATTGTCAACCATATATTTGGAATGCATGATTTCTGTGAATCATATTTTTGTGAAAAAAATGAAAAAGCAGATGAAGAAAATTTTGTTCCTCTTATCACTAATTATGGTTTAATAATAGATATTAATAACTGTTTGCGAAGGGTGTTGGAGAATGCGTCGTCTTTTTATTAAATAAAAATAATAACCCCGCCGAACATTATAGGGCCATTCGTACCGCTTTTACTTAGCATCTAAGTGACACTTAAGAATGCATAACCGTTTGCATCGTTATTAATGTTCCACTTATCAAGGCATTAAGAATCACTTTACTAAGCCCAGAAATTTTTCAGCTTAAACCATTACTTAACCTTAAAATGTTTAATTTTTATAATTTTAAATGATATTAACTGTCATTGTGTCATTAGTTTATTAGCATTTGTAAAATTGCAAAACACAAAATGGAAATAATGGAAGATGATGAGGCTTTGAAAATGCTTGATTTCATTAATATTAGATACCACGAAGAATATAAAATAAAATATACAAGAAACGATTACTTTTACACTGCGATTTAAGTTGGCTGAAGAAAATTCTTAAGTGCCTTGATAAAATTGAAGCAAATTTATAGTATCCTTATAATAAATATGTAGGTTTCAAACTCAAATATTTTCATCGATAATACAATTATAACCATTTTTATAAGGAGTTTTTTTTTGAGAATCTTTTTTTTTAAATAAGCGTTAAACTCTTCATAGTATTGGCTATCTCATCCTCATCTTTCAACGTTAGTATGATTTCTATATTTTTTTTATATTAACTTATTGAATTAATACTAATTTTACTCTCAATGTGGCTGTACTTCGTGCTCTTATTTTATTACTTCTTAGTACATCTAATTTTTTTAAATAGTCCTGTGACACAGAAGAGAGTTTTTCTCTCTTCTGCACCTGTGACAATCATAACTTTAGTTGCGTTCAATGAGACATAGCGATCCCAACCGATACCAATCGCTTTCTTTCTACGATATATATCACTTAATATCTATCCGTATCATTTTGGAGCGGTTAATTTTTGCGCTAGCACAGTTTATTGCTAAAGAATCAGTTCGCTCACTCTGCGTCGGCACTTTTGATCTCAATGTTCCAGTTTATACACTGCGCAATTCGGATTTGTATCCCTGGCGCATACGGAATCAAATCATCACCAATAAAATATATGACAACCGACTTTAATCAAACAGCAGTCCTCTGCGCATCTTGAATTTGTATCCCTGGAGTGGATGTTATTTTAGAACATCCAACTGGCCCGAGTAAGCTAACTGATTCTTTAGCAATAAACTGTGGCGCTAGTTTCTGCTTCTATCAAGAAAGTTGACCGGGAAACCTCTTAAAATCAACCAAAATTGTCTATTTGCGATTGCTAGAAGAACAACCTGATTGTGCATTATAATATGATAAAAATAATAAAAAAAATACTTAAATAATAAAATTATTGTAAATTGTTGATAAAAACTCCAAGTGACAAATAAACAAATTCACTTTCAATTGCAAATGCTACGTTTCATTAAATTAGAATTATCGTTCGACACAAATTTAATTTTTGTAAATTGAGCGTACCGTTCAGTAAGCTGATCCTGCTACCCCAATCGCAGCAAGAATCCGATACACTCATTGAACGCAGCTTTCATTAAACATTCAAAATAAAATTCAAATTTGACATTATTTCTTCTTTTTCTAGAAAAATCTTGACGTTGCCAAATCAATCTGACACTTAATTAATCGTTGCTTTTTAATCGGCTGGTGCGAATTAAACTACGAAAAGTAATACTTAAATAATAAATTTCACTTTGCTAAGGGGAAATTTATTCTGAAGTGGTGCGAATGGCCCTTAATAGCCTACTCAACAAATTTGTTGGTGGTAAGAGAATTTATTACTGCTTTAAATCTTGGTACCAAACAAGATGTAAATTAGCTGCTATTTCCTATAACTGCAAAGAAAAAAACATTCTATAATAAGAAAGAATAGGAGTTATAGGGCTAAGCCAATAACAAGAGCAGCCAATGCAGATCAAGATTATGGAGATACCGAAGAAAATATTTCAAAAGAAGAAAAAAAGCCAGACATGAAAAATTCTATAATACCATTTAAAAAACTTCAGATGATATTAGATTGAAAGGCGTAGAGTCTGTATAGAATAAACGCGTCTAATTTTGGAAAGATATGTCGAATGAAGCAATCAACAAACCCTCTAGATGCGGTAAAAAATATGCTATATGGTACATTTAAGGGAAATTCGGCGACTAAATATGGAGAGCAACACGAAGCAATTGCCATAAGCGACTTTGAGGAATTAACTGGTCTTACTGTCACAAATTGTGGTATATTTATAGGACAAAATTACGAATGCTTTCTTGGAGCGAGTCCTGATGGGTTGATAGATTTTGATTTCTCCATTTTAGAAGTGAAGTGTCCAGAAAATCTGAAAACAATTACAGTCAGGGAGGGTGTCAAAAGTAAAAAAAATAAAAATTTAAAGTTTACTCAAAATGGAGAAATGACCTTAAAACAAAACCATCAATACTTCTATCAAATTCAGGGACAGTTACATTTAACCCAGAGGGAGTCGTGCTATTTCTTGGTTTGGTCTCCACAAGGTGAGCCACATATTGAAAAAATTGAACGAGATGATCAGTTTTGGAATAACCATATGAGACCATTATTATTTTCCTTTTTTTAACAGAAATTCTTAAAAATCCACTTTAAATAGTATAAATAAAATTAGACATTTATATCTATCTCCAGTGCGTCTCACTGTGGATTTGCAGTACGCAAAATTTTATCCAGAAGAATATTTTAGTGTTTTTTGAAAACTAACAAATTTTGTTATATTAGATACATATTATTTTATTTTTGTTGCTAATGTTTTGAGTTTTACTCATTATATATATTTACTAAATCGTGTTAAAAATAAAGAAAAATTTAAAATGTTCGACAAATAATTGTATTTGTATTTATTTATTTGTAACTTTTTATTAGGAGGAACATAATACAGTAATTGGGCATATACATTTAGTCAAAAAAAGTCTAAGCAAATTTCAACCTATTGCGAACGTAAGATTAAATGTTATTTTAAAAAATGCTTATAACTAGACGAATATAAATTAAGAGCTGAAATTTAGCCGAGCCTTTTAGCCTTTCATTAGTGAGGTGTGGGTGTATGGGTTTTAAAAACACATTTAGGATTTTTTTTTAATAACATTTAATTTTACGTCCATAATTTAAGCCACCCTCTTTACATTTTTGACCAATATTGAAATTTGATTACGCTTTTTTTGACTGAATGTATACACTCAATCAATCTAAATTAAAGCGTTCAATTAATCCAATTTTAAACTTTTCTGGCTCAGGTACACGCACGTCGCATACATACAGACGTCGCATACAGGGTGTTTCTGAACTTGGCGTCCAAATTTGTAGGGGTGGTAGTTCGCATAATTTGAGACCGATTCGCAGATTTCATTTTTCCAAAATACTTAAAATAAAAATAATTAAAAATTTTAAACAGGTACGGTCCTGCACAGCGATGGGAGAGCCTCGAGCAATACGCACTAGAAAAACAATTGGCTACGTCTTTCGATACCGGCCGGGCGGAGGGAGAAATTTGCAAATCGAATCTGTTTTTGAGTTGTAAATCCCTGATAGTAACCAATCAGGGTTCCACACTAAGCACTCATTTTCAACTGAAAATTCATATATTTTTTTAAAATACATCTTAAATTGTTCATGTTTCTGGGCAAAAGAACTACCTGTTTTTACACATTTTATAATTTTTTGTAAAAAATTATCATTCATCGTTGCAAAATGCACATCCTCAAATTTAATTTTTAAATCGTTATTTTTTGAAAAATAAGTTAAAAAATATTTTTCAAAGTTTTCCTTATTTTGACTCTCATTTTGACTTTCAATAGGTAAACGTGATAAAAAAATCGGCTTTATTATGCCCCGATTTCACATATTCAATTTTATAATTGTAATTTGACAATATTACTACCCAGCTACGTAGTTGGGGTATACCTTTAGCTGGGTTAAAAATAGCTACTAGAGGTAAGTGATCTGTAACTAGGATAAAGAAATGTCCATATAAATATTCATTAAATTTATTTAAGCCAAAAATTATTGCAAGGCCCTCTCTTTCAATTGGGGAATATTTTTGTTCGGACTTTGATAAGGTACGCGAAGCATGACATTTCATGGCCCCTATTCCCACATTTGATGCATCTACGATTAATTTAATTGGCAATTCAGGCTGAAGATGCAAAAGAACATCATTTGATGCTAATTTATTTTTGATTAAATTAAAAGATTCCTTGCAAGAATTATCCCAAATCCATTTCACTGATTTTTTTTATAAGTTGTATAACGGATATAAAAGGGTGGATACATTTTTTATAAATTTACCGTAGTAGTTAACTAATTCCAGTAAGGATTTAAGCAGTGTAATAAATTGTGGACATGGTGCATCTGATGCCTCCTCCAAGTTTCGTAAACAGCTCATCTGCCCTAGGTAGCGGATATTGATAAATTTGCAAATAAGGGTTTATGGTAATCTTAAAGTCACCACAAATCCTAACCTGGCCGTTGGGTTTGATAACCGGCACCATTGGTGTTGCCCATTCTGTATATTCTACTGGAGTGACAATATTTTCTTTTAATAGTCGATTTAGTTCATTTTCAACCATTTCTTTAAGTGCGAATGGGAGTGGTCTGGCCCTAAAAAATTTTGGAGTTACCGTACCGGCTTTTAAAATTATTTTAGCTGTTCCTTTATTAAAGGTTACCAATCATGGTTCAAATAATGTATTATTTTTTTTTAATAAGGTTGTTAAGTTGTACCTTTTCATCAAAAAAATAATGTTCTGTTAGATTTAAATTAAACAATTCAAAAAAATCTCGTCCCAGGATTGGAGAACCTCCATTTTCAATAACAAAAAATGTTAAATTCTTATAAATATTTCTGTTAGTTATAGTTATGTTATGTTGAGAATGGAGTGTTAATACACTGCGACCTAAAAGATCTATTGTGCCCCCTTCTGTCGCCAATGCACTAAGGAAATGTCTCAATACCTATAACAGCCCTTCCAATCCTATTTTCTTAAGGAAATGTAGGATTTTAAGTGCCTTCAAGTTAGGTAAATCTCCCTCTTCTATTTGATATCCTCCAAGATATAGTGCCCTTGGTTTCTGGAGTGCTACACATTCAGTTAGGATGTGAATCTGCACTCACTATCCTCTACCCCAGCTAGCACATAAACATCCCATCTACGTTAATAAGCTGCAATTTTAGGCTCTTTAAGCTCGCATGTAATGTACTGTAAATGTAACCCTATTATCCCTGCAACTACCGAATGTCCGCAACGGCAAGACTTTTATAGCACATCTCATAGAAGTTATAAAGTGAAGTTCGGAAAACATCACACTAGCACTTTTACGGTACTTACCCCGAAAGTTGCTCTGAAACTTTCTATAGATGTTATAATGTGAATTCCTTCTACAGCAGTATACAGTGTGTCCACCGATGGACTTAACAATACTTGTAAAAATATTTATTTTAAATTTTAAAGTACTTCTTCATAATTTCTTTTGCTTGTTAAATAAATACGATTAACGTTGAGAAATTATGAAAAATACCTCTTTTGAAAAATTTAAAATAAATATCTTTACAAGTATAGTTATGTCCATCCTTGGATACACTATATTCAAAATAGTATATTAAGGATATAGTAAAATCTGAAGAAAACAAAATAAAAAAATTGTATAAATTTATTATTAAAAAGCTATTGAAATCAAATACCAATATCATACAAGTAGAGGTAGGTAATAATACAGGTAATGCAATTACATATGTGTGATACCATAAGGTAGCTATAAAACACTGACAAATTGGACAAAAATAGGTATAGAGGGTATATAAGGAATATCTCAAAAGTTCACTAGAATCAAAAACATTGAACGCTTGCACGAAAGAGTATAATAAGGTACCTATATTGCAAAGGTTCACTAGTAGCTAAAATGGTGAACGATTGTACAAAAGTAATAAAAGAAGTGTATTTATATAAGGTATATTTCAAAGGTCACTAGATTTTTATTAAGATGGCAGTTGTACGATGCTAAAAAAATATATTTGCCTACAACTGGTACTAATTATAGTTTTAATACGATATAACTTGATTAAACTGAATATTGATAAATGTAAAGTTATAAGGTTTAATAAAACAGCTAATATCATTATGCATGATTATGTCACTGCAGGTTCTGAACTATAAATGATCTTGGTGATATTTTTGACAGAGGCCTATCGTTTATTCCTCATTTTATTAGATTCCTTGTTCCTGCCAGACTTACTAGGCAGATTAAACTATTTTATGTAAATACTCATAGAACTAACTGTGGACAGAATTTATTTGTAGACTGACTGATGTCCAATTACAATAAGTATTTTTCAAATTATGACATTTTAGTAGGTTTTTTTAAGCGTCGACTTTCATTATACTATATTGACTTCAATTTTATACTGACAATTTTATTAATTTCTTTTTTATTTTATTTCAATTGATATTTTAAATGTACCATTTAGAACTTTATGTATCTGTAGCGTACTGTAAACAAATAGATAGATAAATAAATAATGTGAACTTAATTATATAGTTTCTTCCTAAAAATAACCTTGTAGATAATAAATTTACTTGTTTATTATTAAAGAAAATAATATGTATAAAGAAAATGAAAAATATGCTCGTTTAAATCGTTACACCTATTTTTAGTTGATTTTTACTTACTTTGTTTTCCTAAATAAATAATAACCTTTATTTTGATTTTTACAAATTTGATACTTAATAATGGATGTTCAACTTATACAGAACAATGTTTTTAGCATGATATTCTGCTATGAAAGAAAAAGAAATAATTTCAGATGTTATATATTCTTCTTCAACCAATTCTGTATTATTAACTTTAGCTTCTAAAATTCCTGACATTTTTACTAGAATTATAATCCACCACAAAGAAAACCTGCAACACAATATTTTTAAAATTTATTTTTAATGATTAAAATATTATTACACTAGGGCGACCATACTTACATCAATTTTGCTGTATTGTAAAGCATTTTTAAAGTTTGTCCAGCAATTGGTATTGTGCAGCAAACGTACAGCAAAATGGCATAGGTATATGTCCAGTGAAATGCTGTATTTATCCACCAAAACGTCACTACTGTCCAGCAATGGTAATACTTAATTTACTGAAATGTAACAAATTTAAATGTTATTTATCTTTAGTGAACTACATGAGCACTTCTAACTGCCGTCCTAGCAAGAAAGGTTTTATCTGCAAAATTATCAGTTTTTTTATTTATGTATTTGTCTACATTTTATCTTTCTTAATACTGAAATGGAATGTCTTATTTGCATCAAAGGTACTAAAATGTTAAAAAGTTACACAAAAAAGGTTTAAAAGATAATAAATATATTTGCTAAAAATAGTTAAAAACTCGATTATTTCAAAACAACAAATTTTCAGATAGGACCTCTCTGTCTAGGATGGCAGTATATGACTTCTTTGTTTTTGTATTTTTATAGTAGTATAGGAGTAGGGCTAAGAGTATCAGTCAAAGGTATTGATACTGGTATCACGTGAAATACTTTATGGTACAGGCATCGATACTGTTCGATATTATGTTAAAGATATCGATATTTATAAGTATCAAAGTATTGAACAAGTAAAAGATTTTTTTTAAACGGCTGGGCAACCCCCATTCAACAGGATGGAGTGGGGAACTTAACTAAAAACAAGTGTGCATCAGTAAAGTATATTCTGTAGTGGACACATTTTCTTTCTCTACTGGTACAAGTTATAGTGTCAATAACTGGCAATTTAACTTATAATTAAATAACAAAAAAAAAAACAGTGGTAAGGCTTAATCATATTACCAAGTTTCACCACATGCGAAAACTAAAATATTTGAACAAACCTTATTATTCCTGACCACACACATAGCGATCGCTACTTGCTTCTAAGTATGGATATGGCGATAGTATTGGTAATTCAGTATCAGTGCCTAAATATGGATACTTTCATTGTTTAATATCGATACTTCCATAGTATTGAGACATCAATACGATCCCTATTATCGTGTAAAATATAGGCAGTCATTTAATATTGCAATCTAAAAGAACAGACAATAAATTAGAAAATATGTTTCTATTTTATTGAAAAGAAGAAAAGAACTTACCAAACTTATTCACAATTTCTTTAAAATCTCAAATAAATACAAGAAAATGTGACAAGTGACATTTTTTTATGTTTTGTTGGTTATAACAAACGAATGGGTACGTTCGAAAACAAAATAATGTATATAGTACATCTCGTGGATACTTTTTTAGCAAGTTACTTTATTACGTTGTGTTATCATAACCGGCAGGTTAAATACGTAAGTAACAAATAGATGTTTCGCGAGGTTTTGATTTCTCTCAACAACTTCTCATGTACGTTGCAATTACGTTATATGATAATGTTATTACGTTCCCTTAAAACAACATCGCCGAAAGGCTTGGCAACGTTATGTGCTAGCTGGGACTACTCTCAGTTAACTTAGGTGTCCTTTTATATTCACCCAGAAGTATCTTGACCTGTCTCAGCCCCAAGAGATTGTTCTAATTATCGGTTCTTCTACTGCCCAGTTCTTTTTTAATCTCTTCTAATATTATATTACTGCTAATACAGCAGAACGCCTCAGGTCCTACAAAGGGTGTTTGAGCCCCTTTCTTTGCAAGACTATCTGCAATCTCGTTACCTTGTACCCCGTTATGTCCCGGGACCCAAGTGAGAGTAACTCTATTTTTTTTGCCTAGCTCATTCAATTGTTCTAGGCATCTACTGACCATTTTTGAGCTGATTACGTAAGAGCTCAGCGCTTTGATGGCTGCTTGACTATCGGACATGAAAATAATCTCTTGTCTATGATAGTTTCTCTCGATGTTAAACTGGATACACTCCTCGATCGCGTGAATTCCCGCCTGGAAGATGCTTGGGTATTTTCCCAAGCTTTCGGAGTTAGTTATAGTTAAATTTGTACTACTAATTGGTTTAATTTTTTGTACCGTGTAAACAAAAAATTCTTGATCAGTATGATTTAATTTGAAATCTAAAAAATGATCATAATAAAATATATCGGAAAAACAACTACATGAAGCTCCCGTATCAATTTGAAATTTAAATATTATATTAAAAATGATTATCTCTGCCATAATAGGCTGTTTACCTAACGTCTGGTTTAAATTTGAAATCATAAATAATGAATTATCTGCTACATTACTGTCTGAATCTGAATTTGTGTCTGAATCAAGTTTTTCTAGAAAGTTATGTTGGATTTTTGTATAAATTATTTTTTTTATAATAATTACTTTGCGAACAAACAGTAGCTAAGTGCCCTTTCTGATTACAAACATGACATTTACACTCACGATACTAACATTTCGAAGCTGTATGATTTCCTCTTCCACAGACGTCACATTTCCTGTGCGCCATTGTAGATGATGACGTGGATGGCTGGTGCATGGCTGTGGTTCTCTTTCCGGACTTGCGCAAATGATGCAGTGGTTCTTGCTTGATGACTGGACCTCTCTCTGTATCCTGCTTGTTGCGAATTTTGAATGGCGGCATCCTTACTTGCTGCTATTGTAATGGCTCGTACGAAGGTCAAATCATTTTTATCTTCAAAAAGACGATCCATTATTGATCTACTTTCGATTCCCATTATGAATCGATCTCTTAAGGACATCTCGAGACATTCGCCAAATTGACAATGTACTGCTAAACTCCAAACTCTAGCCGTCCATTCCATAATTGACTCGGAATCTAACTTTTTTGCAAAATAAAATTTGCAACGTTCTGCAAAAACGGATAGTTGACCGACAAAATGTTTATCAAATACTTTCAACAAGTCTTTAAAATTTTTCTCTTCGGGTTTTTCCGGCAGGCACAAATTGTACATTAACCGGTAAGAGTCTTCTGATAATGAGTTTAAAAAAATTGCATGTTTTTTTGATTCCTCATTAATTCCGTTAGTACTAAAATAATTACTTAATCTTGGTTGAAAAATTGTCCAGTCGTTTGCGGAGATGCATAAGCAAATTTGTAAATTTTCGTCCGGCATTTTTTTTTTCTAACACAACACTTTACTTACAAATAACTAATTACAATCGTCGCCAATTTGTTATATTGTCCTTAATGTGAAGTTTATATAACACTTGAAGCCTTCAATTTGGAAGAATCAAACTCACGACAATATATCCCCTGTAGTAGTGCGTCTCCCATATTTTGTTAAATATTGACTGCACCATAATTATTCCGAAACATATGTAGTGCTTGTGCTTAAATTATAGAAAATGAAAACTATTTGACCGAACATTCGATGACCGAACAAGCCAAGGAACTTTTTATTTATATAATTAAATCGATTTGACACACAAGCACACTAACACGACAGCAATTGTTCAATTGTTTTCAAGAAATCTACCTAGCTGTTCGTATTGATCACAGCCATCTATTTTAGTTATAAGAAAAATTGGAAATAATATCATTTAATATTTAATGTTCTATATTTTTTGATATTTATATGCGCATTCGAATAAAAAATATTGTATGAGACACGGACAAAAAGTGTATCTTCGGACTCCTACGAGTTGCTAAGCGAGACGTAGTCGAGCCTAGAAAACTTCTCGTAGTCGCCTAAAAAACTAAACTTTAGGTCCTTATAACATAAACTACTATTTCTTTATAGTTTACACAAACATTAAATTTATTCAGTATCAACAAATCAAATCAAATATATTACGTACCAGATTACAAGTTTTTTTTTAATCCATGGAGGGGATCGTACCTAGGCATATATGCCTGTCTTGTGTGATCCCTTCCATAAAAAAAATACAATAATAAATTGTTTTAAAAGTACAAAAAAAAAATTAAAAAGAAAAACGACTCAGTAATAGGAGTAATAGGAAACTAAAGCAAGACAGGTCCAAAAAGTGAGATAGGTTTAAAACTTTCTCCTGTAGTATAGTTAAACAGAAGTTAACGCTAAAAAATTGTAAAAAATACTTGAAAAGGCACCAGAAATAATGTACGTTATTTGCAGTTTTATTTAAAATATTTCAAACATATCTGGGGAAGTTTGGATCAATTCCTTGATTTCAGTTTTAAATTTAGTTAATTTAGTTATTTGTTTCGTTGATAAAGGGGAAAGATTAAACAATTTGGGGCCAAAATAAAAGAAAGATCTTTGTGTTACCGTTTTTTGAAATAGGTCTACATTCAAATTTAAATTTGTAGTTGCTCTGGTTTTTGATGAAACCTTGTGTAGTTTATCCTGATCTCTGTATACCCTTTGAAGACACTGATATGTATATAATTGTCTTAAAGTAAAAATGTTTAATTCTTGATATAGTAGTTGAGTTGAATATAGTCTATACTTTTTAAATAATATTTTAATTAATGTATTTAATGTAGTTTGCAGATTTTATAACGTACTTTTAAAAGTACCACCCCATATCATTATACAATACCTTAAAATTGATTCGGAAAACGAATTATAAATCATAAATAAATTGTTTTTTGAAAGAATATCTCTAATGTTATAAAATTTGGTAAACAAGACTCTTAAGCGTTTTGTAACGTAAGTAACGTGTTCGTTCCATCTTATGTGCTGGTCAATCATTACACCTAAATATTTTATTGCTACTGTTTTTTCCAAGATGGGACAGTTACATCTAGTATGATTGCATTTAGAGTCATGTAGTTTAACGTCTATTTTAGGTTGATCAGCTGAAGTAGGAGAAAAAGTAATATATTTTGTTTTTTCAATGTTTAGAGTCAATAAACTATAATCTAGATAAATTTTTATTTTTTTTAAGCAAGCTTCTGTATTTAATTTTACTTCATCCCAAGATGTTCCAGTCACTACAAGGGCAGTGTCATCAGCATAACATACAAGTTTTCCTTTAAAATGATTTATGTTGGAGATGCTATTTATGTAAATTAAAAATAGAATTGGACCCAATACTGTCCCCTGCGGTATTCCTATTTGTACTATTGAAGCGGCACTTAATGTATCCCCTATTTTTACTTTTTGGGTTCTATCTGTTAAATAATTTCTAAGTAAATCAAGTACTGTACCTCTAATGCCAGTTACTCATTCTGATTAAGAGATCAGAGTGAGGAAGCGTATCGAAGGCTTTTGCCAGATCAAGGAAAACCGCTAGGCATTTACTTGATCTATCCAAGGCGCGGATTATCGGTTCAAGTAGATTTAATGTCGCATCTTCAGTACTGGATTTTTTTATGAATCCAAATTGTATTTTCGATAGAACTTTATTTTTGTCTAGGAATTTTATTAATCTGTTTTTGACAGCTTGTTCAAATATTTTTGCAAAATTATTTATAACAGATATTGGTCTATAGTTATTAATTTTGCTATGATCCCCAGATTTAAAAATAGGAGTAACTATAGTATGTTTCCATTGACAAGGTATTATTCCACTAGACAAAGAAAGGTTTATAATATGCGATAAGGGAGTCACTACATCTTTATGAATATATTTAATGAGTTTAGTTTCTATTTTATCAGGTCCTGCAGAACAGTTATTTTTTAAGTTAGAAATTAATATTATTATTTCTGGAACCGTTACTGGTTCTAAAAAAAGAGAATTTTTTATGGCATCATCAGCTAAGAAATTGTTTGGTAATTTAATTTTTTTGATTTTATTTGCCATACTTTTACCCAAGTTTATAAAGAAATTATTAAATAAGGTTGCCTTTTCTTTATTATTTTTAACTAAACTTCCATTTTCATTTATATCAGTATTTGAAATGTTTAAACTGTTTTTGTATTCATTTATATCATTGATTATTTTCCACGTTTTTTTACAGTCACCGCGAGCATCATTTAATTTAGTTTGATAGTAATCATTTTTAGTTTTTTTTTATTAATGTATTTAATTTATTTCTATATTCTTTATATTTGGTTTCCCGTTCCATAGAAAAGTTTTTTAACAATCTCTTTTTTAATTGATCCCTCTTATAGATAGAAGTAATTAAGGCTGAAGTTATCCATGGTTTAAGTTTCCTATTTTTTTTGTTTACAGTGAATGTTTCAGTGGTTTCGTCTATATAAAGATGCAGTTTACTGATAAATTTGTCATATGAAATTTGGGTATCTCTTGCCATAATTACATCTTCCCAATTTTCTTTTTCTACTAGATTTTTGAGTTTAATGAAATTAATTTTTTTGTATGTTTTTTTATTTTCAATAGCAGATATGTCGAGTTTTTTGTTTAAATATATGTGGACAAAGGGTGTATAATGATCAGTAAAAGCAGTATGAAAAACTATAGGTTCCGTTTCAATTTGATTACTAATTTTTTTGCTTATTCTTAGAAATACATGTGTTAGTAGTTCGAGTGAGACGAGTTGCTTTATTTATATATGAAATAAATCCGTAAAAATGTAATAAATTTAAATATCTAGTTGTTTCAATTACTTCAGGTTCTAGAATATTAATATTGAAATCTCCTAAGTAGATTTCTAGACTATGTTTTTGAAGGTTTTCAAAGTAATGTTCTAAATCATCTATGAATTTTTGAATACTTGTTGAGGGAGACCTATAATAAGCTGTAACCCCTACATCTATGTACTCGTTTAGATGTTTTTTATTAAAGGTTATACGTAAAAATTTAGTGAAATTTACTTCCATTATTTTTACAGATGTGGTTATATTATTTTTTATGTACACTATTGTGCCATCACTTTTATTTATAGATGTATTATTGCAATAAGGCGTATAATTTGGAATATGAAAGTTACTTACATCTGCTTGCCATGTTTCAGATAAAACTATAATGTCCAATATATCCATACCTGTTTCTAAATATATCAAAAGTTCATCGAAATGTTTCCTCAGACTTCGAATATTAAAATGAATGACCCCAATCCCACTTTCTGACCTGTATTTATCTAGTTCCTTTATGTAATCCTGAAAATTTTCCATTTCTTTTGTTGTTATTTCATTATAATTATCTAAAATATCAAAAAACTCAAGCATTATATTAATAGTATTCCTAAAGAACTCCTACAATACACATAACAATATAAAATAATATAATTTAGGCTTTTATATAATTATTAAAGTTACACTATTTTAGTCCCTTATTACTGCTTTGTTTTTCTTGTTTTATTTTTTGTTTCCTTTTCTTTTGATTTTTTCCTTTCATTTTTTCTTACATTTTTTTAATATTTTTATAGCACACTATACGTTTCTGGGTCTTCATAAACGGACAAGAGGACCGCAGATATACTCGAAAACAGTAGATATACAGTATCGGCTTTCGAATGTTCTCCAATACGGTTATTTTCACAAATGTGTGTGAAAACTACAGAGAGTTAGCATAAGATGAGTAGGAAACGCGGTAACTTTAACCACAGTTATCTATCCTGACTGACGCTAACATCAAAAGCAACAATTAATAGTGAGATTGCTGAATTCTTTATAGAGATACATTTTCAATGATATGTCATACTTGGTGCCTTTTCAATGACGCATGATAGTTGAGTTTTCAACAATTAACATGTCCGAGCGTTTTATCTTAAATATTGGCTCTGGTACGTGTTCGTCGGGCATCCCAGTATATTATATAATAATAGTTGAATACCAAAATAATTGACAGTAATTTAATCTGTAAAGAATGCTGTCATATGTAATTGCGCCTGTTAAGAATACCCTTAACAAAAATATCAGAATCGCGCAAATGACTAACATTTACTTAAGTATTAATTTAGAGCAAGGTTGGCAAAGTCAACTAGCGCGGTTCTTATCCAATACAGATGCAATGTAAAAGGTTAGATCCTTACAGGCGGCATGACAGCACCAAAGTCTGAAGAAATTTTTGAAGGTTATGGGACAAGGGTTTCAGTGGTGGGCATATATTTCAATTGCATATATGGCACCTCTGTCAGCATTCTTAACACATTGTTGGCACTCAATTTCTGTCTATTATTTCAACTTTACTAAACTATTATAATTTTGACCCAAATTTGAACATTATACCTAATTTACAAACACACGCAATCCTCCGAATATCAGAAGTTTGGAACAACCTGTACCTATATTTCGAAGCTGGGGTATACCGAATGGCTTTATTTCTGGTAAACTTTGTGTTGGAATCTTGAATTTTTTTGGTATGAGACATTGCGTAGAAGAACGTCATTCCACATATTTTTTATCCCACTACCCCTTCCCACTTTGCCCCAAGCTACCCTTACGTCAATGACACCCTGTATATAGTATGATAGGATTATGAAAGTGCACAATTTTTTGAGTATATCCGTAATAAACAATTACAAGTTAAATAGGTTATGTTGTTATATTGGGTATAGGGTATCTAAAAGATTTATTTTACCTCTTTCTGTTACTAATGCATCGAGAAAATAGTCTCAATGTCTATAACGACCCTTCCAATCCTATCTTCTCAAGGAAGTTTAGGATTTGGAGTGGCTTCAAGTTTGGTAGATCGACCTCTTCTATTTGATATGCTCCTAAGTGCCCTTGGATTAGGGTGTTGCATTCAGTCAGAATGTGAATGGAGGTTTCATCCTTATCCTTACAGAATCTGCGTTTACTATTTTCTACTACTGTCAGTTTACTAACGTGTCCTTTAAGTCGGAAATTCCTGGTTAGGATCTCTGTTACAATGTGTAGCATATTTTTGCTCAGGCTTTCCGATCTTTTCTGGTTTTATTCACCCAGAAGTATCTTAGCCTGTCTTATCCCCAAGAGATTGTTCCAATTATCGGTTCTTCTACTGCCCAATTATTTTTTAATCTCTCCTAATATTGTGTTAACGCTGACACCGTAAAACGGCTTAGGTCCCACAAAGGGTGTTTGAGTCCCTTTGCCCCATTATGTCCCGGGTTACTTTCTCAGATATTTTAATTTAAAATTTTGATGGAATATTTTATTTACTACGAAAAATTAGGCTATCTATATATGAAAAGTATGTCGAATTACGTCCTACTATGCGCTGCTTTAGACCCCAAAAATTAAAGATGCCAACTTAAATTTTATCAGAAATAAATCCATCGAAATTTTCGCAAGACAAGGCAAGAATACAAATAATCTTCACAAAAAGTTATTCAAACATTCCATGGGATTTGAATAATTATATTTTATTAGGTAAATATGTATCAATACATAAATGTTTGTTGACTAAATTGTAGTGAATACAAATCTAAAACTCTCTACATTTTGCAGTTATACCTAAATGTACGTATGTAATAATGAACGCATAAAATGAAATAAACCTTTAGTGTAGAAAAATGTGTTGAAAGTTTTCACTTCATGTTATGCACATGTTGCGGTGATACAATAGTGTGAAGAGAAAGGTAAAATAAATTCGTCATTCTAAAAATTAGATTAAACGGTTGATAGCACTTGTTTAAGAAATATACAGGATGTTGTATGTTATGTGGGTCAAACTTTGCGAAGGTATTGGATACCCCAAAACCAAAAGTTATTCTTTTTTCAATATCGTTAAAGTTTGCAAAAATGTCAATGATTTTTTCTCTTTCAACAAAATAAAGATACTTAAATTAAATTTGATACACACTTCACCTTTACAGATTATTATTTTGTGAGTATATGACCTTCAGCAGGAAAACTCTATGTAGCTACAAGAGACAACCCCCTTTCCACTTTCGTAGGAAAGGATGGTCGGACTTCAATGAGAATCGGGAAGCAATTAAAAGATACTCAGACAACACAAGTTAATTCATTGGGTGTCCATCGGAAGTCCATTGATGGACATATCGGCTGTCTAAACGACGTCCAGCATTTTACTGAAGGACATCCAATGGAAATCCATTGGACTATACAAATGTCCCACTCCTGGACGTCCATTTGGACTCCATGAAAGGTCCATATATGGACTCTTTTTGTATTTGTTTTGGACAATTTATGGACATCTGATGGACATCACCATTTATATTAATTAGAAATAAAATATTTGCAACCATGGACTTATTTTTATTGTCATACATAATATCAAGCATGTATTAGTTTTATACACACTCCTTTCTGTTGATCTTCTCTGCCATTTTCTTAAGCCTATTTCGCTTACTTTTTAAGCAGCACCATTGTCACTCTCAGCAGCAGCAAAAAAAAAGACATTACATTTTATAAGAATATTGAGTCTTAAATAAATCGTTTAATAAACGCCTGATCAGGCAAAACTGATAGTTAAAAATGTAAAACTTTTAGATAAAATGTTATTAACCAATATGAAAATATGCATTGACTAATGTACTTTACCCCTATACATACATATAAACCAAAAAAATCTGATGTGTCCAACACATGACTTTCCTATTTAGTTATTATAAGCTTTTTCCGGTTATTTTGTACAACCTATTGCAGCACCTCTATAAATGTTTAGAGGATAAACTATATATATACATTTTCCACATAAATCTACCTCGAAACATTTTTCTATAGATATTCATTGAAAACGAAAATACAGAAAAATTTAAATTTAGCACTTTTCCTCCAATTTTTCCATTACGGTCCATTTTAGAAAAATCATGTAAAAAACAAAAATTATAGAGATCGATATCGCAAACAACTTTTAGTTTAACAATTTTCTTAAAAATCAGAATTTTGCACATTTTGTCAAATTTCTCGAATACGGACCATTTCAGGAAAATTTTGTATAGAACAAAAAATATTGATAATAATATTGTAAGTAACTTTTATTTGAAACGTAAATAATAGATATATTTTATAGAATATAAAAATGACCACCTATAAAGTGCTCCCCCAGATGTTCCGACTCTGCCCAAAATTTAATCTATTCATTGGATGCCAGAATAAGGCTTAAGTTTAAAATTTGGTGTTTTTCTTTCTATCGGGCACCATAAAAGAACAAGATAAAAAGAAAAGCTTTAATAAAAAAATAAGAAAACGAACAAATATCTATATAGAAAATCAATTGAAACGTAATCTTCTAGAATTCTTTGCAAATTCGTTAGTCACTTTGTTGACAAAATCGTTCAAGTTTTTGAAAATGTGTTGCCTGTGTACACTCATCATTGCGAGGCCATTGAGTCGAGCTTCAGACATGGTGCTCCTCAACCAGGTTTTGATTCTCCTAAGGCTACTAAATGACCGTCGTACAAGGTAAAGCAACAAGGATCTTCAAGGCCTTCTTAATTTCAGGAAAAAATCTTCAGTTTCCTTGAGGATTTCCACAACACTCAATTTGATCGATTCTGGTTTTTCCTCCCATATTTTTTTCCAAAGCTCTATCTTATTTTTGATATTTGTAAGACCGTAAAAATTTTTGAATTCCTCGCAAGCTTCTTCAAGTTCTTCCAAAGAATTGTTTTTCATTTGCGCAGGATGTAGTTTTGTTAAAGTAAATGATGGTCTATTTTCTTCAGAAAACCTTATTTCTAGGTAATTTATAATTGACTCATAATAAGGAATTGTTATGGACCTGCGCCAGAATTCTGAGGGGCTTTTTGCCGGGTGGTTGCTACGGTGTTTTGTAAAAAACGAGGAGCATAAAATTTTGAATAGGGTATAAAAATAGCCTTGAAATAGCCTAAAAATATGGCATAGGTTGCAACACAAAATTGTCTAGGTGCTCTGCTGCCTTCTTTGACATTAATTTGTAGATTCTTAAGTTTATTTTCTAAATATTAACAATCGGTCTTCAGTCTGTTTCAGTTTACACTTCGCGATAAGTCAAAGCGTGAGTCGACCGTTCGCGCCGGCGTAGTTTGATCTCTAAAAGGAACCGAGACTAATATTGGTGACTCGAATACGAATCCTTAAGAATGTAATGTAAGTTTAGCTTTATTATTTTTTTTTTAAGATCCAAGCGATGCCGTCATTTGAGTAAAATCCTCATTGCTACATCAGTCTGACACTGTTTATCAGTGCCTCTAGCACTTATAGATGGGGCATATTTCTGTAACTTCAAATTCATTAGTTACAACCTACAAAATAAAATAATTATTTATATAAAATTGTACTACGGTCAGGAAATTATCCTTCTTTAAATAAAACATGTACATATTAAAATTGTCATACTTCTGAAATATCTTTTGGTAAAATGATCTTTCTTGGCTCGCAACCGCAACCTAAGGTCTGTTTAAAGATAGGTATTTTATATTATTGCCTTAAGAGCCCATTTCTTGATGGAACCCAGTCCCTTAAATTTTAAATTTTATGGTTTTCCTATAAAAGAGTACCGTTTAAAATAAAAGTCAACCTAATAAAGTTGCAACAGTTTACCCGACACACTCGGATATAATTAAATTTTGTCTCTATTAGATCTCTTCTTATGACATTGTATATCCATTTACACAGTTTTCTGTTTTTGGAACTTAAGTTTATGGCTTTTGTAGGAAACACAAAAAAATTAATTTTTTGTTCACTGCATAGTACTAAAAGGGCTCTACACGCTACGTTTTTTTGAGATTTCAACTTAAAAGTCCATTGATTTAGTCCAAAATTGAACGTGAAGTGCTTGATTTGATTCACATCTGGACTCTCCGGCCAGATCTGTGATCTTCCAACATGTTGAATATTTTTAAATGCACAGGTCGTAGGCCATGGCCATAACTGTACCGTGTAGGGCGGTTTTCTCGAGGTTTATCGACGACAAAGATACAGTCTAGTAAGAAATATGATTGTAAAACAAAGACAAATATTACTATCATTCAAATTTCGTTCGATAAGCAGTGTTGTTTAGTTGTCTTTGTTTTATGGACATCCAGTTGCAAAATATCTTGAATGGTAGCTTAACAAGCTTCGGGTGAAATGCATCTGAAAATATAAATGAAAACTCCACCTCTCTCTATGAAATTAAGGATACCTTCCCCCACAGCCCCAAGGTGAAAACAACATTAATTAAAAATTTAAATAACTGAAAAGAATAGAAAAATATGTCTAAGTCAAGGATCGAACCAGAATCTGCGAGTTTATACCTCAGCACCTTTACTAATTAGACTATCGGAGTACATAGCTACAACCATTTAATTGGCAAATTTAGAACTCTAATCGGTACACACACTTTCCTCTCATTCAGCTCTCCCAATCCACCCTGAAGCTGCCAATGCAGCATCGGTTAGCCAATTTAACCATCGCCGCAGCTACATGCTCCAATGGCCTAATTGGTAAACGTATCGAGGAGTAAATTCAGATATCCGGACTTGGGCACATTTTTATTTTCAGATTTTTCAATTTTACTTTTGTTTGTTTTCACCTTGGCGTTGTCGATGGATTTCTTAATTTCATTACTAGTGATGCCGCGAGACGAGACGCCTCGTCTCGTAAGGCGAGAGAAAACTGTCTCGACGAAGAGGCGCTTCTCTTGCTCAAGAGAGCCTTACTCTCGTCTCGACAGGTTTCGTCTCGTTTTTCTTGTGATTTAGATTAGATTTAATTAGGACTGTGGGCCACGTGGCCTCCCCCATCTTGACCTTTTCAGATCTATTGTGGATATCCTTAAATCGTTATTTAGAGCAACTTGTCTAATTCGGTCTTTTGTAGTAGACTCCATAGACTGGGAAGTAGTTCTCCGGTATAGCTAGTTGCCCTTGGTTTTTCTTCTCCAAGTGTAAGGAATCTCAGTCTTGCTAGACCTTCGCAGTAGCACAATACGTGTACTGCCGTTTCCTCTTCTTCCTGACAGAATCGGCACAAGGTCTCTTCTATCAGACCGATATTATACATATGTTTGTTAAGCCTACAGTGCCCTGTTAATAGACCTACTAGTACTCTAGTATTTTTCCTATTAAGGCTTAGTAGATGCCGATGGTTGTTTTATGAACTCTTTGGTCTGTCTCTGTCCTGGAGAGTTTTTCCACCACTCCTGAGATTTTTTAAACATTCACTGATTTGTGCATGTTCTGATAGTTGTTTTTGTTACACCACAGAAGGGTTCTGGGCCAATAAGAGCCTCTGAGGCTCCTTCTCGGGCTAGTAAATCAGCCTCTTCATTGCCCTTATGTCCTCTGTGGTCTGGTACCCAGGCTAAAGTTAGTCTGTTTTGACTACCCAGCTCTGTTAGGGCTTCCAAACAGTCCCACACAATCTTTGACTGTACCTGCATGGAACTGAGTGCCTTTAACGTCGCTTGACTGTCTGAGTATATTACAATGGTTTTTCCATTTACCTTCTATCTTAATACCTCTTTTGCGCAATGATGTATTGCTGCTATTTCTGCCTGGAATACTGTCGCATGTTTACCTAAGCTCAGTGAGATTCTTGTCTTTGGCTTGGTACTATATATACCTACTCCTGAACCTTCATGGGTTTTGGAGCCGTCTGTATATCAGGTGAATTCTGCATGAACAGGAGGTCCTCCCGTCCATGCTTCCCTGTCTGGTGTACTTACTTTATATTGCTTTTGAAAGCTATACTTTAGGATCATTTCATCTGAAGGCATTCCCATTATTTGGTCGTTCTCCAACTCTTTATATAGCTCGCTGTAGTCACGTCCATACAAACTGCTTATGGGTGATGAACCTTTGTGTAGTCTGTATGTGACAGACCTGGCTTCGCCTTGAATGAATATATATATATAGTGGTGTTAGGTTTAGCATTACTTCTATAGCTGCTGTTGGAGTCGTTCTCATAGCTCCCGTGGTACTCAGGCATGCTTGTCTTTGAATACCATTAAGCTGTCAAATGGCTCCAGCTTGCCGAGTCTTTGGCCACCATACCACCGACCCGTAGGTTATCATCGGCCTTATGACTCTGGTATATAACCATAGGGACATTTTCGGTTGTAGCCCCCAATTTTTTTCCACACAACCTTCGACATAAGTTGAAGGATGTTGTGCTCTTTTGGGCGATTTTTTGCAAGTATTGATTCCATGTTAACCTGTGGTCAAAGATGACTCCCAAGTATTTGGCATCTTGAGCAAATGGAATCTTCACTCCTTTCAGTACTGGTGACTTTAGTCCTGTTGGTACTTTTCGTTTTGTAAAGTTGACTATTGTGGTTTTGTGATTTTGTGAGGGTTAACTGTTAGTTCCTCCTCTCTGCACCACTCGTCAACAATGTTTAGAGCGCTCCGATATTGTACCTGCGAACTTGTTAATGTTATTGATGTTTTGTGGAAGCTAAACCTTTAAAAGTAAATAAAATGTTTAGAAAGACTTTTGGGTTTTTTATTAATCAAACTTAACTCAATTATCCCATTTCTATAACAACCACTTATATTAAAGTAAGTGTATAAGTGTAAAGACTAAATAAATTATATAATGATTACTTCAACACCTTCCCTCATTAAATAGATTTTTCATTTCAGTTTAGTCCTAAATCATGACATAACATCTGTAGTCTTGGTCTAAATAGTGGTTTGGTCATCATATCTGCTAGTTGGAATTCAGTGGCAACTCTTTGTACTTCAATTGATCCTTCCATGACCAGTTCCCTTATGAAAAAGTGCCTCGTCTTGATGTGTTTAGTTCTTCTGTGGTATTCTGGATTATTGGCTAGTTTGATGGCTGCTTCATTATCAACCATCACTTTTGGTGTTTCAGTCAGTCTTGTAACGTCTTCAAACAAGCGTTTGAGCCAAATTAGCTCTCTGGCAGCTTCGCTGGCAGCAACTATTTCCGCCTCTGTAGTGGATATGGCGACTGATGACTGTCTCTGACTAATCCAGGATATCAAACATCCTGCGTACCTACAGATTACCCCTGTAGTTGAGCGACCTGTAGTGTTGTCTCCTCCATGATCTGCGTCACTAAAGGCTTCAAGGACACCTCGTTTTGACTGACTTTTGTATATTATTCCGTAATCTTGGGTTCCTTGGAGATATCGAAATATTCTTTTTAGTTTAGTGCAGTCTTCGTTCGTTGGGTTATCTAGAGTCCTTGAGATTACTCCTACAGCGTATGCTATGTCTGGTCTTGATCCTATCATTAGGTACATAAGGGCTCCAGTCGCTTGGCGATACGGGAAACCTTTTAATTCGTCTGCCTTCCCTGAATCTGCGCTCTCCTTAATGATGGGAGTCGAGACGGACTTGCATGTGCTCATTCCATATCGCTCCAGAATCTTCTTTGTATACGCTTTTTGACTTACAAAAATGGACCCGTCTTCCTTTCTATCTATTTCGAGTCCCAAAAAGAATGATGCTGGTTTTAATTTGATTTTAAACTGCTCTCTGAAGTTTTCTAAGAAGCTTTGTTTTAGATGTTCATTGTTGGAAGCGAGAAGTCCATCGTCTACATAGAGACCTATTAGCAGAAGACTTCTTCCTTCCCTTTTAATGAATAGACATGGGTCAGCTCTGCTTGTTGAAAAACCTTGCTCAACTAGGAAGTCTGTTAGTCTTTTATTCCAGCACCTGGGTGCTTGTTTAAGTCCGTAGAGGCTCTTTTTCAACCTGCAAACCCTGTCTGTCCCATCTTCGTAGCCAACTGGTTGCTTCATGAAGACTTCTTCCTCTAGGTATCCATATAGGAATGCTGTGGTTACGTCGAATTGGGTCAGCGTCATGTCTTCACTTGCAGCTAGACTTAGTATGGCTCTTATTGTACTGTATTTTGCTACGGGGCTGAATGTTTGGTCGTAATCTACGCCCCTCTTTTGTGAATAACCTTTGATCACCAGTCTGGCTTTATACCTATCTACCGATCCATCTGAGTTCGTTTTCACTTTGAATGTCCATTTGCATGGAATTGCCTTCTTGCCATGTGGTAGTGTCTGCAGAGCCCAGGTATCGTTTTCTCTCAAAGACCTTATCTCGCTATCCATGGCCTCTCTCCAGTTTTCCTTCTCCTGGCTAGATATGGCTTCCAGATATGTAGATGGCTCATCAATACCTTGTATAAGGGCATAAGTTTCCATAACAAAGTCGTCGAATTTAGTGGGTAGTTTTATTTTAGATCTATCTCTCAACTGCCTTCCTACTCCAGCTTCCTCTGAATAATCATCATCTTCTGATGTTACTGTTCTTTGATCATCATCTTCCTGCGCTATTTCGTCCTCTTCAACATCTGCAATATCGTTCAATGTGCTTTCTTTTCTGTATTCATCATCTGTTTGCGTAGTTCTTTCCTCAACTACTCTTTCTGATGAGGCAAAAGAAAAGTCATTTACCCTGCAGTTAAGAGGGCGTTCATAGAAAGTGACATCTCGTGACCTGACTAGTTTCTTATTTTCTTTACACCAGACTCTGTATCCATCGTCATTATCGTATCCAATTAATATTCCCTTAATTGCTTTCTTGTCTAACTTCTTCCTAGACTGTTTGGGAATATGTGCGTAACAAGTACTTCCTATGATACGTAGGTGCTTCAGGTTGGGCTTCTTGGTAAACCATACTTCATAGGGTGTCTTACCATCCTCTCCTGATTTTCCTGTCCTATTTAGTAGGTAGGCGGCTGTGGTTATAATCTCAGCCCAAAGGTACTGAGGCAGTTCAGCTCCTGAATGCATTATGGTTCGTGCCATTTCAACGATCGACCTGTTGTCTCTTTCTGCACACCCGTTTTGTTCTGGTGTGAAGGGCATCACTAGTCTTTGTCTAACTCCGTTCTGATGGAGGATTTCTCTAATTTTTCCGTTGTCGAACTCTCCACCGTTGTCACTTAAAAGCTCTTTGACGACATGTCCAGTAGCTTTTGTCTCTGCAAGCATGATTTTGAGCTTCTCAGATACCTCGGATTTTTCTTTGATTGGAAAAATATATCTGAATCGGCTGTAATCGTCTTTGAAAAGAACGTAATATCGAAAATGAGTTTGTGAAGGTACAAAAGGTCCGCAAACATCGGTATGGATTCGCTCTCCTGGTACCGTTGACCTTTCTCTTACTCCAAATTTCTGTCGATGTGCTTTACCAAAGATACACCCTTCGCACAGTTCGCTATCCAGCGTGACTCTTATTCCAAGTTCTGTAGAGATTACTTCTTTCACGTGCTTTTTGTTCTGGTGACCTAATCTCTCGTGATATAACTGTAATAGATTATCAGTAGCGACAGAAGTTACTTGAACTGTATTAAGAGTACCATTTTTGACATGAAGCTTGAATAATCCTCCAAAGCGATTCCTGGTTCCCACGAGAAGTACTTTCTTATCTAAGATAAACCTACATTCTTCAGCTTTCGAGAGAAAGTTACTTTCTGGGTGTTTGTCTTGAGCAGATAAGACGGAGAACAAGTTTTTCTTAATCGAAGGTACGTACCATACGTCTGAAAGCTTGAGCTTTTTCCACTGGTCATTGACTTGTGCCTCGATCGATAAACTACCTTTCCCAATAGCTTCTACAGAGTCTCCATTAGCGGTTGTCACCTTGTGGTCTTCTCCGAAGTACTCGAACGATTCATACAAGTCACGTCTGTTAGTGATGTGATTTGTGGCCCCGTTGTCGACAAACCAGCTCTCTGAATCACATTCAGTGGTAAGAACGATATCGGAACAAGCATATAACGTTACGTTTGTATCAGTAGCATTTTCTAGTGCGTTTCCGTTGGCGGTCGTATTGGGTTTTGGTGGTTTTCCATCAGCTTTCCACTTTGTGCACTGTTTGACTCTATGTCCGGCTTTTTTGCAATAATGGCAGATTAAATTCTTGGTTGATTTGCGTGCGCTGAATCTTCTGGTGCTATTTTCTGCCACTAAAACTTCTTGGATAGTTTCACTTTTGTTTGATAATGCCTTTCCGTATGCACTTATTTGATATGTGAGATTATCAATAGTTTTATCGGACTTCGACATTAGCATCCAGCTGGATTTAAAAGGAAAGTATTCCTCTGGTAGTGTGGCCAGAATCTTGCAGATCAGTAGCATTTCGGGTAAGTCACAAGCGCAAGAACTGTTTGATGCTAGTTTATCGTTAACAATTTCTGATTGTAATTCATTCCACAGGTTTTTCAGCTTGGACATGTGAGTTACAATATCGTCTTCTAATTGTTTTCGGTAGTTGAAGAATTCCATGCATCTATCGTACATTTTATCCTCTGTTCTGGCATCAAATAGTCTGTGGAGTTCCAGCCATACGTCTCTTGCGGTAGAATATCTCATTACCTTCTGTAATGTTTCTTCCGTCATGTTCGTGGTAAGAGCTAGAAGTGCGGAATTGTCTGCCTTTGCGAATATTTCGAGTTCCCTCTCAAATATTTGTTTTTTGTGCTGGAGTATCATCGGAAGTCACAGGTTTTTTCAATTTACCTTCAAGGACATCTGTGGCGTGAGGGACTCCTCTCAAGAGTATACACATTTTATATTTCCAGGTGGACCAATTACTTTTTCCTTCCAATAGTCCTACTTGGATTCGCAATGTTCCGGTTGCAACATCCATCTTTTTCTTTACAAATTTCCAGAACTTGGGTTTTTCTTGGAAAAATTAGTTCGCCTGGGTGCCTGGGCCCGTAACCTGTTAATGTTATTGATGTTTTGTGGAAGCTAAACCTTTAAAAGTAAATAAAATGTTTAGAAAGACTTTTGGGTTTTTTATTAATCAAACTTAACTCAATTATCCCATTTCTATAACAACCACTTATATTAAAGTAAGTGTATAAGTGTAAAGACTAAATAAATTATATAATGATTACTTCAACAGAACTTGCCTCTTACGACGATCGCCAGGTCATCGGCATACCCTAGGCAGTAGAAATCTGTAGATATTAGCCTTTTTATGAGTTCGTCCACTAGGACTGACCAGAGGAGGGGTGATAGTACTCCTCCCTGGGGACAGCCCCTGCCTGTTTTAGCTGTCAGTGTAGCTTCGCCAAGAGATGATGTTATTACCCCTTCTTCTAGGCTGGCTTTTATCCACTGACATAGGACCACTGGTACCCCTTTCATTGTTAGGGCGTTAATTATAGATCTTGTTTGGGCATTACTAAAAGCTCCCTCATTATCTACGAAAGTTGCTACTGCCATTTCTTTATCCTCCAGGGATTTTGACAGTAGCTTGTTGAGATCATTCAGGGCCAAATCGGTTGACTTGCCTGGCTGATATGCATATTGACGGTCGCTAAGAGGGTTTTCTCTCAGTATTTTGTCTCGTATATATCTATCTATTAGTCTTTCTAGCGTTTTCAGCATGAATGACGATAGACTGATTGGGCGGTACGACTTTGGTGTCATATCATTAAACCTTCCCACTTTAGGAAGGTATATGACTTTCACCTTTTGCCACACCTTTGGTATATGTCGCCAGGCTATACATGCTTTAAATATGCGACACATATGTGGAATTAAAGTTTCCTGTCCCTTTTGTAGTAAAATGGGATATATTCCATCTACTTCTGGGGATTTGTATGGTTGAAATTTGTTTGTAGCATCTAATTTTGTTCGGCCTCGATATTTCTGTAGCTAGCCTCCATTCCAAAGGAGTTGGCCTACGAGGCCTTCTTTGAGGGCTGTATGCTACTATCGGGTCTAGCAATATTTCTGCGGCCGGAAAGTGTACTTCTGTGAGCATTGTTAACGTTTCCTTGAAGGTTTTTGTATATGTTTCATCATCTTTCCTAAGAAATCCTACTTGGTTTGCAGTACCCTCTTTAGCTAGGACTTTGTGAATTCTAGAGCATGTGGGTGTTTCAGATAGCTCCTCACAGAACTTCCTCCACGATTGCCTTTTAGCCTTTCTTATCTCCTTGTCGTACTGCGTGAGTTTAGCCTTGTATAGGGCCCAGTCTTCGGTTGACTTGGCTTTATTAAATAGCCTTCGCACTTCGCCTCTAAGGCGTTCCAAGTGTTTGTTCCACCAAACTGTTTTTGTTCTTTGCTGCCTTGTTTTCTCCGGACAGTTTTCCTCGTAAGCGGTTATAATAGCCTTACTTACTTGGTCTACTGCTCGGTCAAGACTTTGTTCACCCGTTATTTCCACCATATCCTCTTCGAGATACTCTCCAATTGATGTTGAATACCTTTCTCAGTTCGTCTCTCTAGGGTTTCTGTATTTGGTTGAAATTCGAGGCGCGGTAATTAGATCAAATCTAATCTGTCTGTAGTCTGAGCACGATGGTTCGTCTGACACATGCCAGTTTGAAATGTTATCACTTGCTTTATTCGAGCACATAGTCATATCTAAGACTTCTTTTCTCGTTGCCGTGACGAAAGTTGGTTTGTTATCTATATTAACAATTACTAAACTTTCAGATAAGATGAATTGTAATAAATATGTATTGATGTCAGTGCTTCCCCAGATGGTATGATGGGCATTTGCATCGCATCCTATAATCAGTTGGAGGTTAGCCCTTGCCGCATATGAGACTATTTCGCCTATTATATGCGGGGGACATAGCTCCTCGCCTGGGAAATATGCAGAACAGACTAGCCATCTTTTTGATCCTTCCTCTGTCGGCGTAGTTAGGAGAGCTGTAACAATATCAGCGTTGCACAGCACCGGTATTAGTACACAATTTACCCTATTGTTATATAAGATACGTACGCGTGATCTTTTAGACCTTTCGTTATACAATATCTTACCTTGGTTGAGTTTTAGGCCTGCTACCCTCCCGCCATGTAACCAGGGTTCTTGCAAGAGGCCCAAATCTAGACCCTCCTTGTCGAACCTCCTACATACTGTAGCGGTGGCCGCCTTGGCATGATGGAGGTTCACGTGAAGAATCCTGGTCGATCTGCTCAGTTCTGTGAACTGGGCCGTTTGTCTGCCTTCATAGAGGTCTTTCCAATTTCCATAGGTACAGTAGTCACCTCTTGGGCTTCTTGCATCTTGAGATGACTGACCTCACTGTAGGAAGACTCCACCTCAGCGTCCTCTACCAAGGTTTCTTCCTCTGAAGAGGACTCGTTGGTGTCCTCTTCCCTGCTGTGGGAAGACTTCACCCCGTTGTCCTCTGCCAGGGTTTCTTCCTCTGTAGAGGACTCTTTGGTTTCCTCTTCCCTACTTGTGCCTGGGTTATTCACCTTTTCGGCGGGTTCTTGATCATGTCCTCCTTTGACTTTGAAGTCTTTCTAGGTCATAGTAGGGGGACATGCCCAGTTTTTTAGCTCCTCTAAGGATTTAGGATCCATCGAAAAAGCCCAAGTTTGACCTTTGGCCGCTGGGGTTTTACCCCACACCGTCCAAAGGTGTGTTTAGTTCATGGTTGGCTATTTTTAACCTTTTGATAATTTTATCCCCTTCGGGCCTTTGTCCTCTTTCGTCGGGGACGAATGTTGCGCAGGCTAGTGGCCTAGGGATATCGTTACCCTTCAACGCTTTCATGTTTGCCCCTTCCCAAGGTTGGATGGTTGTGACGATGTCCCGCAACCAGTCTGCACTAGTTCGGTCCGCGCAAGTCACGACCAGGTAACCTGGCTTGTGGCTGAACTTGGTGAACCTTACCTGTGTTCCCTCTGTGGGGATTTTGTCGTGGGCCTCGGAGATCGAGTCTTTGACTTTTCCTAGTCTCTCTGGACTCATCTTGATCTTCGGGTACCCTATTTCTACCACTGCAACCTTCACTGAGGTAAGGGCCTCTTTGAACGAAACTTCGTCCATCCTGGCCTTCTTCCTCAGTCGGCTGACCTGCGGTGGTGTTGCGTCTGTCGACCTTGGGCGTTTTTTAGCTTTTGTACCTTGCTTGGCAGCTTTTTTCGCCTTTTCTTGACGCTCTAGCCTATGGGGCTTTTGGGGCTTTGTTTGGGCCATTTGAAAATTTTCCTTAATCACCTGCCTGTTTGTGGCTGTGTAATCAAGGCCAGTTTTCAAGAGCTCTTTTAGCCTCGTTCTTGAGTGTCCACCTAGACGGGCAGACTGTACCTCGTCCTCGAGCATTTGGTCTACCTTTTCCATTGAGGAAACGATGACTTTACGCCTCGTATCCCCTTTCGAGGTTGACGTTGTTGCCTTTTGTTGCATTTCGCTATTATTTGGATTGTTTTTAGAATTCATATTTGATCCCACGAGTAGCTAGGGAAAGATAGTCCGCTACGGCAGAGCCCGGCATGCCGCAGTTAGGTCTTGATACTCTGGGAGATGACCTGGTGACCCAGAGGCTCCGTTTGCAATACCTTGACCCAGGTATCATTCAGTCCTCGGCACGGGTCGCATTACGCCTTAACTTGGGTTGTTGGTTCACGGCGACAGTTTTCGCAAAGGATTTTGAGGGTTTTAAGTCCCCTTACCCTATTTATAGCTGCCACTAGCCAGATACTCTGACCGTCCTCCTATCCACCACCTGGAGACGCGCCCGGTAGGCTCTCAACCCCCGGGTTCTCTCGTGATAAAAACATATCAAATTTAAATTTAGAAAAGATATATTTTGAACGAAACATAAAAAACTGTAAAATTTTGAAGACAATAACAAATATTTTTTCAATTAATTTGTCTCATCATACCCAAATTGGCAATAACAAACACTTAGGGAATAACGTCGGTGTCTCTCTGTTTGTCGCTCTGTCACAATCGTTTTACTTAGAGAATATTTGACATGAACAATTAAAATTTGAGGTAATCAGTGGCCCAAATTTGACGTTAAATAAAAATGTAAATACTTGGTGGTCAGTTGGGAGGGGGAGGTTCATTTGGAAGTTAGAATTATTAATGATTAAAATATTTTCTGAAATTACGATGACAACCTTTTTCGTTTGGAATTTTAATTTTATGTAGATAAAAAACTGCTTGCAGCTTCCAATTAAAATTAATTTTAAATAAATGGCATGGAAATTAATTTTTTTTTCTTAACCACCATTGATAAAATCCCAATTACCTACGTATTATTGGTTACCAGTTAATATAGATATATAGAATAGGTGGGTTATAGTTAACTTTTTGACTACCTGGAAATGTGATATGTTTAAATTTTACGATAAGCAATTGAAAATTCTAAATAAGCAAAAAGTTATTTGCTCGATAAAGCTCGAGAGAAACGAGAAATTATTGTCGCCGAGAGATGATACTCTTTCGTCTCGTCTCGAATCCTTTTTCGAGAGAAAATGTCTCTCGTCTCGCGGCATCACTGTTCATTGCACATTTCCAAATGCACTCTTTAGTTTTAGGATCTGATCTCTGACCAATATTCTCTTCTTTCTTTCTTTCTTCATATTAAATATTGTTTATGGTAAAAGTAAAAAAATAAATGAAAGTCATCCATTCATTTATTTTTTTAATGATTCGAATAGTTTCTTCGAAGAACCTTTTCATTTCTTTAAATTCATTCATGGCCCAAAATTGCCACTTCTGTCGCCTCATTTCTTACTGTCAGTTCGATTTTCCACAATAACGAAAACCACTTATAGTAATCAAATAAGATACATAAATTGCGTTACCAGGTTTTTCAATTGTGTTGAAGTCTTACTATAATAAAATTAGAAAAAATAAAACAAAATGTCGTTACAAACAAACAGTAGCGGGCAAAAAAAACTGGAGCTGCTTTTTCCAATGATGTACAACTTTCAAATATCACACAGATTTATTTCCGAAAACAAAAATATTTTTTTTAACAGCTCATGTAAAATTAACTCTAAACCTAATATGATTCATTCAAATTCAAAAAAGTGCACAACGTTGTGTATAGAATTCAACGAGCATTTAAACTAAGTACTCGACTCCTATTCCCTTTTCAAATTTTAAGGGTTATTCACGCCACAATTCGAGGGAGTTGAAGTAACGGTGCTACAGAAAGGACAATATATTGTCCCCCTCCAAACTAAAATCAACCTGTCTAAGCGTTTTTTTGCATCAACTATATTATTCCACAAAACCGCCATATCAATTTTTGATTGGCTATCCAGTAAACATGCCTAGTATTGTTATTCGTGTTCAATCAATATTACTATTGGTATAAAAACATCATTTTAACTTACTTTAAAGGTATCCTTGAAAGTAGCCTTAAAAGTATCCTCAAAGGTATCCTTAGAAGTATGCTTAAAAGTAACGTATCCTTAAAATTATCCTTAAAAGTATATGAAAAAATTTCTGGATCCAATTCTGAATTCAGACAAACATACTATTGTATTTTTTGAAAATGTTTCATTTAAGTTCGCATCTGATTTTTGCATCGCTTTTGAAGTGCTCTTAATCTCTTGATCAAAAAAAAAATAAATAAAACAAAATACAAACTCTCAAAATTTTCCAATATGATTTTTGCTTTATCGCTTACCTTATAAACAGGCCCCTAAGATGACTGGGTCCTAGGTGCGAAGGCGTAGCTACGCCAGTAGGTCAGCGGTCTATCAGATCAGTAACTTCGAGAAATATTTTTAGTGCCAAACAAATAAAAACAAGAAATATGTGAATAAATATATGAAATTAGGGCTCATTTTGCAAAACCAAACTTTTGATGACAAAAATTATAATGAATTCTGCCGTGAGATCCGGGTTTTATCAATGAAAAATTCATTGAAATTCAGTAAACATAAATATTCCCAGTTAAAGCCAAATACGTTACGTAACGACATAAATAAATGAGGTATTGTCAAATATATGTAAAATTTTCGTCATATTGTTTTGCAGCTTTCACTAGTTGATATCAGGTACCCATATCGTTGCACCCGGATATGAGAAAGTATTCTATGGAACAATAAACTAAGGCGTTTGCCTTAAAAATTAATGACTGAATGAATACTTCAGCGACGAGTCACATCCCACATTCAGATTTCGATGTTGGGACTGAATTTATTACGCGGGGATAACCGAATGAAAAAGAAAGTGGTATATACAAAAATAGAGTTAGAAATATCTTCGTTCCACATTTGCATACTATTTTAACAGATCAAGCTAGGTATAGCAATATAGTAAATAATATAAAATATATTTTTTTAATTTGAAAGAAAGGAACTCAGTTAATGAAGAAAACTCATGTTTGAATAAAAGCTTTCTCAGGACACTCTTAAGCGAGTTACTGTCTAGGATAATTTTACTGATAATAAAGTATTAGTTTATTCGCCTCACTTATTTTAAATTTTAATATACATATATTGTAATGGTTCCACCTAGTATAAGGTACAATATTCTACGAACATTAAGAGTTGTGGCTTCAACGGCTTCCTACAATGATTTTAAATCCACTAAACATAGAAACTTACAAACACTTAATTCAAATTTATTTTCGGCTTGCAACGTAAACTATATAATGTATGGAAGATTTATTATAAGTTCACTAATTTTAATTTATAAGTTTTAAGTAAGTTTTTATACGAAAATGTGTATTTTTACTTTCCTATCTGTAAACAGATAAGGAAAGTGTAGGAATAATGATTGTCGAGTTTTCGACGATTTTTTACATTTTGGGGTCTCCTGAAACCGTTTTGACTATTTTCGCGATGATGTCTGTGCGTGCGTGCGTGCGCGCGTGCGTGCGTGCGTGCGTGCATGTCTGTGTGTCTCTGTGTGTGTGTGTGTGTGTGTCTGTAACCTCGATAACTCATGAACGGATACAAATAAGAACACCAAATTTTAAACTTAAGCATTTTTCCGGCCTACGGTGACTTGATTAGATTTTGAGCAGAGTCAAAACATCCCGGGGGGTACTTTATAGGTGGTCATTTTTATATTTTATGGTTTATATCTGTTATTTACATTTAAAAAAGAAAATTCTTTAAATAAAAGTTACTTAAAATATTATTATCTATAATTTTTGTAATATTAAAATTTTTCTACAATGGTTCGTATTCGAGAAATTTGACAAAATGTAAAAAAATCAATTTTTTATAAAAATTGTTTAAATGAAAGTTGTTTGTTTACGATATCGATCTCTTTAATTTTTTTTACATGCTAAATTTAAATTTTTCTCCTTTTCAGGGTTGTTGATAAATTGGGATTCTTATGGAATCAGTCAATTTATCAGGCTTTAAATTTTTTCAAGTGTGAGTTGTGCGACTTTTATTCTTCGGCAGGTATGTTCAAAGTTTTTCTTACAATACGACACGTTTCTAGTAAAACTGACTTTTGCATTGTTGTGAAGATATTTTTGTCAGTGATGTTTATTTGTTTTAGGTTCGACTCCAAGTTCTTCGAAACCAGACCAGTAGCAGAGATTACTATGGGAATTATGGTAATACTTTTTAGTTTGTGTATACTTTTATATTCTTCTACCAGTTCAAAGTATTTATTATTTTTTTCTTTTTCTGCTTTTTCCAGATTATGATCATTCGGATGCGTAATGTCAATGAAGAAGCCTACTTTCTCCTTTTTTTCTTACGAAGACGATGTCAGGTCTATTGCTGGATACTGGTTTGTCGGTGTATATTGGCGTATCCCAGTACAGTAGATACTTATCACATTCTAGGACCGGGAATGGAACATACTTAAAATACTGCTTTTTCTCGAACATTGCACATAATTGCCAGGTGCTGATGAACTATGTTGGCCGTTAAGTTATGGCGCTTTAGGTATTCAGTAGGCGCTAACACCGTGCATCCCGATACTATGTGCTCAATCGTTTCTGAGTGGCGGCGACACATTCTACACAAGTCGTTATCGAGTCGAACTCCGTGGATAATTTGAATATGATTTCTTGTCGTAATAACGTTGTCTTGAATCGACACCAAAAATCCCTCAGTTTCTCCAAACAAATATCCCTTTCTTAGCCATTCAGTTGAGTTTTCAATTTTTGATTGCAGAAGTTGATTGGGATACTTTCCATGAAGGGGATTCGACAACCATTCACTTTTTAGTGTGCTGAGATCAGGAAGTGCTAAACTTTCTTCTTTGAGTTTAAATGGGGAGTAATTATCCAGTTGAGTTACGACTCGGTGATGTGGGGAAGTTCAGGATTAAATGGGGAGTAATTATCCAGTTGAGTTACGACTCGGTGATGTGGGGAAGTTCAGGATTTATCCCGGAAGTATTTTTTTTTGTTTATTTATTTGCTTCTGATAAAGTGACTTTATATCTAACAGTCGCCGGCCTCCCATTTTCCGGGGAATATATAGCCTTTCTGTACACGCTTTTGGATGGTGAATTAAGTATTTTGTCATTTGCACACGAATCGATCTATTGAGAGCCTCTAACTCCGTGTTTGACCACCCGATGACGCCAAAGGAATATGACATTGTAGGGATTATAATTATTATTATTATTATTATTATTATTATTATTATTATTATTATTATTATTATTATTATTATTATTATTATTATTATTATTATTATTATTATTATTATTATTATTATTATTATTATTATTATTATTATTATTATTATTATTATTATTATTATTATTATTATTATTATTATTATTATTATTATTATTATTATTATTATTATTATTATTATTATTATTATTATTATTATTATTATTATTATTATTATTATTATTATTATTATTATTATTATTATTATTATTATTATTATTATTATTATTATTATTATTATTATTATTATTATTATTATTATTATTATTATTATTATTATTATTATTATTATTATTATTATTATTATTATTATTATTATTATTATTATTATTATTATTATTATTATTATTATTATTATTATTATTATTATTATTATTATTATTATTATTATTATTATTATTATTATTATTATTATTATTATTATTATTATTATTATTATTATTATTATTATTATTATTATTATTATTATTATTATTATTATTATTATTATTATTATTATTATTATTATTATTATTATTATTATTATTATTATTATTATTATTATTATTATTATTATTATTATTATTATTATTATTATTATTATTATTATTATTATTATTATTATTATTATTATTATTATTATTATTATTATTATTATTATTATTATTATTATTATTATTATTATTATTATTATTATTATTATTATTATTATTATTATTATTATTATTATTATTATTATTATTATTATTATTATTATTATTATTATTATTATTATTATTATTATTATTATTATTATTATTATTATTATTATTATTATTATTATTATTATTATTATTATTATTATTATTATTATTATTATTATTATTATTATTATTATTATTATTATTATTATTATTATTATTATTATTATTATTATTATTATTATTATTATTATTATTATTATTATTATTATTATTATTATTATTATTATTATTATTATTATTATTATTATTATTATTATTATTATTATTATTATTATTATTATTATTATTATTATTATTATTATTATTATTATTATTATTATTATTATTATTATTATTATTATTATTATTATTATTATTATTATTATTATTATTATTATTATTATTATTATTATTATTATTATTATTATTATTATTATTATTATTATTATTATTATTATTATTATTATTATTATTATTATTATTATTATTATTATTATTATTATTATTATTATTATTATTATTATTATTATTATTATTATTATTATTATTATTATTATTATTATTATTATTATTATTATTATTATTATTATTATTATTATTATTATTATTATTATTATTATTATTATTATTTATTATTATTATTATTATTATTATTATAATTATTATTATTATTATTATTATTATTAATATTATTATTATTATTATTATTATTATTATTATTATTATTATTATTATTATTATTATTATTATTATTATTATTATTATTATTATTATTATTATTATTATTATTATTATTATTATTATTATTATTTATTATTATTATTATTATTATTATTATTATTATTATTATTATTATTATTATTATTTTTTTTCTGGTGGAAAATCTTTTATAGACACCGTAGGTTTCCGCCCCTTGGTAGTGTGGGAGTTCCCAGCTTTGTAGTGCTAGTACTGGGGTACCCACTAAAAACCACCATTTGTAGTACTCCTTATCGCATTTCACGGAACCGCCAATCTTGACATCTACATCGTGAAGGCAACGAGTATCCTCAGTTTCCAGTCCTTTCTGCTTCTTCCTTCGTCTTTAGAATTTCTTTCAACATTCTGTGTATTGTTTGCCAGTTCTCTTTTGTCTGTATCATTTTGTCAATTAAATTATCTGGTGTTATATTTCCAACGTTATTGTATACTTCTTCTCTGAGGTCCCTCCAGTTCTCACACACAAATATCGTGTGCTCAGGCGTATCATCCATACCGCAGTACACGCACCTATCCGATTCGGTCTTTTTGAATCGTTTCGAATATGTCCTGAAAATTCCGTGTCCTGTGATAGCCTGTGTGATGTAATAGTCCACGTTTCGATGCCCGCATTTCAGCCATTTCTCCAAGTCTGGAATTAGACGTTTTGTCCACTGCCCTTTATCTCTGTTGTTATTCCACCTTTGTTGCCACTTTTCCAGTGTTTTTCCCTTTATATGTATTGTTGTCTCGTTTTGCCCTAACTCATGCACCTCCTTTCTTTCTTCTACCATCAAATCTATTGGTGCTATCCCAGTAATGACCTGCAACCAGTGGACTCAATAAGCATATGGTAAATTTTATCCACACTTAAATTGGCTTTGATAGTAAGGCGCCAAAAGAACAACGCTTCACTTCAATTTTTTAAAACTTATTTGCCACTCCAATTTGCAAAACTCTTATATAAAGGTACAGAGCACTATACATGCTGATTTTGTTACAGAAAACATTTTTCATAGGTGTGCTTTATAAATATTTAATTATTTAAATGCATATTTTTCTAAGCATTTTCATGTCTAAATAGACAAATTATATGATGCGGCATTAATTTAAATAAAAATATAAATTGGCAAGATATTTGACTAGTTTCAAATCATAAAACAGTCAATGTCAATATGGTTCTTTTATGATTTGAAACTAGTCGAAATAAACCAATTTATTTTTTTTTTGTTTGATTTTACATTTTTGCCCAGTTAAATTTCAAGAAGCTCGCCCCTAGCTGCCTTATTGAATTTAGTACACCAGCAGCACATCGTCACAGGTATCATAGAATTTTCTTTCTATCTATTCACACTCCCCTAATCTATGGGCACATGAAAATTATGTTTGAGAAGTAGCCCTGAAAGTGACTTTTTATTATTTAATTTATAGATTTAGGAAATAGTGAAAATCTACTATCGATTATTTTTTATTCGCGGCAATTTGATGATGTTTTTCTAGTTTTTCTATTTACGTTTCTCACATAAAACCTCCAATATACATACGTAAATTTAAAAGCAATCAAAATAATTTGGGCGACGATAACTTTCGTTGTCAATATTAACGACACGAATTTATTAGGTTGAATCTGTTTGATGCACACCTTCCGTTATGTATGATTATTTCGATAACATTTGCAAGGCATGGGACCTGAATAGAAAGTAACCTAAAATCACCGATTCGCGTACGTAGTTATAAAAATTAATTCGTTTGATATTTTCTCTGAATCTACTTTAAAGATGACTTTAATTATTTAATTGATTCATTAGCACGCCGTTATTAATATTTACACATAAAAAAATATATTCATCGATAAAATGTTTTGGAGTAGTTTGTAAGTTTTGCAATCTCCTTTATTTATACAATTAATTTTGTTAGCCAAAGAAAATATGTCATACTTCCTATCTGCTGTAATATATTTATTGAGTGACATTGATAAAAATAAGTAAAAAAAAATATTAATATGTTTGTCATTTCGTTTTCTTATTTTTAATATTTACTGCTTTCATACTGTATATTATTTGTTCTGCTGTTCTAATAATAGTTTGCTCTGAAGTATTTCTATTTTTCAGTTACCAAATTATTTATTTTTAATTCACAAATTTGAAAGGCAATTTCATTTGCGAACATTTAAATACAAAAACCAAGAATACTATTTTAAACAAAATAAAGACTTTCTTCATTCACAATTAACCGCTTTCTTGATATCGTATTAATTTATGTTTGTAAAAATGGCACACAATTTACCATAATAATCGAGTTTAAGAGAATAAATAACAATAATATGTTGTGTTTCATTCATTCAACTAATTTATTTCCTAATTTTCTGTAATTGTACAACGGAAATTGAGTTTACAGTTAAATGAAATAAAATGTTCCCAAATAATTTTATATGAAATCATAATTAAATTAGTCAATTATAAAGAATGTTTTCGATAAATATAATAAACGCGTGTGCGAATATTATAGTCCCTCATCTGACTGCAAAAAGTGGAATGTCGTGTTTTTTGCTTGCTATTTGTAGTTAGGTACATGGAAGGGGGGCGACGAATTACATGTACTATGTCCAGTGATGGGAGCTGTCGTCTAACCTGTTATATTCAAAATTCACATAGATGAAGTTATTTGTTTTTGCTGGCAATGAAATAATTTGCATCCAGACGTCTATAATTATAAAAAAATCCCTTTGCAAGCATTTTTACGGGGATTTAATTACCAGCAAGCAGGGACGCACCGGGGCTCAAAAGAGAAACTGGTCCGATACCAGCACGCCGGAAAAAGGTAAAACCAAAAGGGCTAAGGATGCAAGAGCTGCGGGTTCGGGACCAACTGGTACCACATCAAATGTGGGGCCGGATGGGACTGAGCGGGTAGCATCGTGTTCTTACGCCTCTAAAGTAAGCAATATTGGGGTAGCCATTGTACCAATAGACTATCCCAGTAATACACTAACAACGGAGCAGGGAGACCTAATAAGGACTGCACTGCTCGACAGACTCGAAGAACTAGACGAAGGAGGACTTTCACCCAGGTTCTCCGAAGCTAGGATAAAAAACGGGAGCTTGAACCTTTCTTGCGTTGATCAAGCAACGAGAGATTGGGTTGAGCAGACCGTCAAAAGCATGGTACCTTGGTATGGTGCTAAACTCAAAGTCATAGACTCTGGGGAAGTAATCAAACCCAAGTTTACCATGACATGGATACCGGGACCCGCAGAGGAACCGGAAAGAATAATTAAAAGACTGAAAATCCAAAATTCGGGGCTCCAAACGGGGAACTGGAGGGTTACTGGAAGGAAGTTGGACCCCAGGGGACAGCAACTTTTCATAACCATGGATTCCGTCTCTTGGGAGAAGATATAGGAGAGGCAGGGAATACTGTACCTGAATTTCTCCAATATCTCCATAAAAGAAATTGGAGGAAAGACGGAACGAGCTACTCCTGCTGCTCCTGAAATTTCTCAGGGAAAAGAAACACCTACTGAGGTAGGAGATAACATACCAGAGGAGAATCAGTCCTTGGTCGTAGAACCACAAGAAAGTGGGGCTACAGAACAAGAGACTGAGGCTCCAATGGAAATAGGGGACTTAGAATCCGCAGCACGCGAGCTAGGTGAAGACGAGGAGAGGACTCTTTTAGGGGACTCACCGCTGTCTAACCCGGCTGACGTGCCGGAGGAGGAAGAGGACCCTAAATCAAGGAATAGTGGGTACCTTAAAAAAAAATGAAGGTAATACAAGCAAATATACATCACTGTTGGGCGGCCACAGCTGTCCTACAACGATGTATAATAAAACAAGACATTGATCTTGCTCTAATCCAAGAACCACTTATATACAAGGGGCAAATTAGAGGGTTGCATATATCAGGGGACTATGACCTGATTTATTCAGCGTCTGGGCACCCAAAAACCTGCATTATTGCAAATAAACGCTTGAAGGTGTTTCCACTATGGGAATTTTGTACAAATGACCTAGTGACAATATCCCTAAAGCTAGACGGAGGAACCAATCTGATTGTTGGATCCGTATATCTACCATATGACCAACCTGGGCTCCCCCCCACCAAGGAGGTGAGAGAACTGGTTAGTCATTGTGAAAAAAAAAATCGAACTTCTTCTAGGGTGTGATGCCAATGCTCACCATATTGTATGGGGAAGCACTGACATTAATAACCGAGGAGAAGCTCTTCTTGAATTTATTGCATCCAATAAACTAGAAGTTGCAAACGTTGGAAATGAACCAACCTTCGTAACATCTGTGCGAAGGGAGGTAATTGATATAATCCTAGGTACACAACGGGCATGTTCATTGGTGGGAAAGTGGCACGTCTCACCAGAAGCGTCACTTTCCGACCACAGACATATCCTGTTTGAGATGGATACTAAAACCTCGGGTGAGAAGACATATCGTAATCCTAGGACCTGTAACTGGGGAGCTTTCAAGGAATAACTCAAACAGGGACTGGAGGACTGTCCTCCGATACCAAAGACTTCAGTGGAAGTTGAGTTTATGTCAGAGTTTCTGACACGAACCCTAACCAACACATTTGAAAAAATTAGGAAAGAGTATCGAGACGCTGTATGGTGGAATCGAGACCTTTCCAAAAAAAGAGCAGAAGTTCGTAAACTCTTCAACCTTTCTAAAAGGTCGGGGAACTGGGAAGCCTATAAGGCGTACCAGAGAGAATATGGCTATGCCATCAGGAAAGCCAAAGAAAATTCCTGGAAGAAATTCTATGACGGCATTGAAAGCCTTCCAGAATGTGCCAGACTCAGGAAAACTCTACAGAGAGATAAGCAAGGATGCATGGGATCTCTGAAAAATCAACAAGGAGAACCTACAAAAACAGAGGGGAGACCTTAGATTTACTACTAAAGTCACACTTTCCTGGATGTAAGATTATTCTTGACCAAGAGAACAGGAGTACTGAGGCACTAATTTCTAGGGCCTCAACAACAAACTGGTCTTTCGCAAACTCAATAGTAAACAGAACAAAACTTGTGTGGGCGATAAATTCCTTTCAACCATACAAAACAGTTGGACCTGATGGTATAATCCCGGCACTTCTACAAAAGGGCCAGGAAGTACTGGAGGGACCACTGTGTGAACTATTCCGAGCTAGCACAGCCCTCGGATATGTTCCACAAAGCTGGAGGTGTGCAAGAGCGGTCTTCATTCCCAAACCCGGGAAAGCGTCATACGACGAGACCAAATCTTTCAGACCAATCAGCCTAACGTCATTTCTCCTAAAAACATTGGAGAAATTGATCGATAGATATATACGGGACGATGTTCTACGGGATAAACCGATACATCGATACCAGTTTGCCTACCAATCTGGAAAGTCTTGCGATGCAGCCATACATAGGCTAACTCAACGGGCTGAACAAGCATTGGAAAGCAAAGAAATAGCACTAGGAGTCTTCCTAGATATAGAAGGAGCCTTTGACTCGGCTTCATACAATTCAATACTGGGATCTATGCAAAGACGTGGAGTAGCCCACTGCATTACGAGGTGAGTAGAGTTCATGCTTAATCATAGAACCATTACCAGTAATCTCCTTAACACAACAAGAGAGGTCTCAGTTAACAAGGAATGCCCGCAGGGAGGAGTGCTATCTCCTCTTATGTGGACCTTGGTGGTTGATGACCTCTTATGGGAGTTAGAGAGAGAAAACTTATACACGCAAGCATTTGCAGACAACATAAGCATCGTAGTAAATGGTAAATTTGGGACTGTTGTATCCGAAAGGATGCAGCGGGCCCTAAATATCGTCGAAAGATGGTGCCTAAAAGAGGGATTGTCCACAAACCCGACAAAAACCTCTGTTGTTGCATTCACAGGAAAAAGGAACCTTCAAGGAATGAAGGAGCTTTATATGTGGGGACAACATCTAAAAATGGCAAAGGAGGTTAAATATCACTTAGCTTCTGCAGCCATATAGAAAAAAACAACAGAAAAAGCTGTAAGAATACTATGGGCCTGTAGACGGATGGTAGGGAACGCATGGGGGCTTAAACCAAGTATGATGCACTGGCTTTACACTATGGTTGTAGTACCTGTTATAACTTACTCATCAGTCTCATATGGTGGCACAAGACTAAAAGCATAACAGCTAATAGAAAATTAGACAAGGTACAAAGACTAGCCTGCCTAATAATAACAGGGGCATTTAGAACTACGCCCACAGCAACACCTTGTGGTGGAGAAGGAGGCTATGGCGGCGGCATACAGGGTGTTTACTAATGGATTTGGATGGGAACTTTCGAGAAAAGGACACCACACAATGATATTAGAGAAATTAGAACAACATCCGGTACTAAGAATGCCATCGGATAGAACGCCCATTATTCACGACTTCAGGAAACCTTTTGATATTCAAATACCAGAAAGGGCCAAAAGCCGGGAAAAAAAGGGAAAAACAAAACGAATCAATCTGGTATACAGACGGTTCGAAAATGAAAAACAGCACAGGAGCTGGGATCTACCATGTGAACTCAGGGAGGACAATTAGTTTGAACCTGGGGTCACTGACAACAGTCTTCCAGGCTGAAGTAACAGCAATAAATGCCTGCGCCAAAGTCATGCTAAATGACTCTCTTAGAGATAAGAGAATCGTTATCATGACAGACAGTCAGGCAGCCCTTAAAGCACTAAAAAGGGTAGAAGTACAATCTAAATCAATATTTGATTGCAAACAATCCCTCCAGGCTCTGGCAGAACATAACAAGGTTACCCTTGAATGGGTGCCAGGACATGGGGGAGTATTTGGAAACGAGAAAGCAGACCTCCTAGCAAGGAAGGGAGCGGAAAAAACTCTTATTGGACCAGAACCCACATGTGGTATCTCATACCAACATGTTAAATGGGTGTTAAAGGAACAAATAAAAAGAGAACACCATAGGCTCTGGATGGAACTTCCTGGACTTAGACAGTCCGAAAGATTCATAGAGGGACCATCCACGAGCAGACAACATCAACTGCTAAACCTTAGCAGAATCTAACTCAAGGCCGTAATAGGACTCCTTACGGAACACTGCGGCCTTAGAAGACACCTAAATCTCTTAGGGATATCTGATGACTCCCTATGTAGAATATGTGAAGAGGAGGACGAAACTCCTATTCACATACTATGCCACTGCCGGAACCTTAAATGGGAACGGGAATGGTACTTTGTGGTACAATATCCGGAACCTGAAGAAATCGCGAAAGCGCCCATCAGACATATTCTTAAATTCATCAAGAAAATCAAGCTGATGGGATAGAAACTGTGAGGGGTACAATAAGCCTAGAGCTTCAGTACAAGTGGGCTTTGTACTACGCCCTAATTCAGATGATGATGATGAAGGAGGAGAAGGTTTTTTTCCCAATACTTGTTTGTAAGTTCAAGTTTATTTGAAAGTTTAATTGAACTATCTTATGTATAATATTCGCTTTTTCAATCGAGTTTTTGATTATAAACTTTTCAGCGAGTTATTCTCTTCGTAACTCAAGTGAAGGCTCTAGGGCTTCTGTGCGTAGGGGTTCGACTGGGGTTGAGCACATTGTTCCAAGTCTAAGTGCAGAGTTTTGGATGATTTCAAGCTTTTTCAAAGTATGCGGACTAGCCGAACCATAGAAGATGCATCCATAGTCAATGATGGATCGAATATATGCATTATAAAACATTAAGCATGTTTTGAGATCGGTTCCCCACCAAGTTTTTCGAATTAATTTAAGAAAATTTAGACCTTTATTGCATTTTGTAACAATTTTGTCAATGAAGGGTTTCCATGTGAGTTTCTTGTCTAAAACGATGCCGAGGTAAGTTGCAGTAGAAGAAACAGGATATGTAACATTATCGACGGAGATGGAGTTTATTTGAGGTAAATTATGTCGGGTAAAAAAAGTTATGTTGGATTTTTCAGGTGACAAGGTGAGTTAGTTTGATTTAAAGCATGTACAATGTTTGTACCGCTAGCATTAGTCTTATATGAGCTCCACAGGTCATGATGTGCGTTAAAATCTCCCCCAATTATGGTAGCACCCTGAATATTATTAAATAAATTTATAAAATTATGTGATGTTATTGATACGTCTGGCGGGCAATAAATTGAAAAAAGGTGATAGTCGAATTATCATTGTAAATTTGAACGGCGCAAGCTTGCATACCTTGAACAATGTTGTTTAATACCAATTCGTTGAAGCGGAGATTACTTTTAATTAATATGGCGACACCAGTTGTGCCGTCGCGTCTGTCTTTACGGGCTATGGAATAGCCGTGGAAATTATAATTATTGTTAGGTTAAAACCAGGTTTCAGAAAGTAAAGCAACATCAATTTCGCTATCAGATAAAACCTTTATCAGACTTTTTTTATTGGATACAACGGAACGTGCGTTCCATTGTAAGATATTTAAATTACTAATATTCGTCAAGGACATCGTCTATCCTAGTATGATCGTTACTAATATCAGTTTGTGGGGAAGCTAGATTTTTTATGTACGTAGTGTCTATGTTGGAAAGCTCTTCAAAAGTTTTAACACTGTTAATTATTTTATGGAAAAGTGAAAGGAAATATATTGCAAATTCTTTTGTTTTTTCAGATTTAGGTTCGGGATCTGTCCTTACAGGCAATTCTATGGGTTTTTTGGGTCCGAATCTAAATGGAAACATAGGTGGTGGTGCATTTAAGTCACTTAATGATGATGTAGCTTTTCGCTTTTTTTGAGGATTTTCAGTTTGGGTTAGGGATCGTGTATTTGCTGTATATTGTGTTTCTTTATATAGGGAGGTAGGTTGCGACATTTGTGGTCTATTTGCATAATTGCGAGTGGATCTAGAAGTGGATAGAGGGGGAAACTCTTGGTCAGAATATACATCTAATACTTGGTATCTATTGTTTGTTCTGAGAGTATTAGAATAAGAGATTTTGTTAAGTGTTTTTGCTTCTAGGAACGTATAAATTTTCCTCTGCCATTTTTTTTCTTTATTTCTTCTTGATTTTTATAAACTGGACAATTTCTGTGGTTAAATTTAATGTACATCTTTTTGTTACACATCGAAAATAATGCTGATATTTAGTATTTTGTAGTGTTTATGTTGTGACACTTTAAGTAATGTCTACAGTGAAAATGGAAAATGGTCATAGTTTAGTCCCGTGAAACGCACGAAAAGTAGTCCACTATCGCTAAATGAGAAAACTAATAAAAAAATATGTATAACCACGTAAGGAGAAAGCTTTCATCTGGAATAGTGGAAAGTGACGCCAAAAGAACATCAACAATGACTGGTGTGGGAACATCTACTATATACAGAATTCTTCGTGGGCAAAAGTCTGGAGTTCTGACGACAGCAAAAGAACATCGAGGAGGTAAACAAAAATCGGTACTTCCAAAAGAGTCGGTAATCGTAATGGATAATGCGCTACGCTATGCAACGCTATGCAAATTAAAAAAAACCTGCTTCGTCAAGGAAGTAATTCTCAGATCATTGAGTGGTTAGAAGTAAAAGCATTGATTGTAATGAAGTTGAGTTACTAACATTCATTGATAATTAAGTTACCAACTAATTTTCGGCGTTTTACCTAGAGCCATTATTTTTTCTTTTTACTGCATTTCAATTGAATTACATTAAGCTATTATTTAAACAATACAAGCTACATTACATATTAATTATCATTGCAATTATGGTATGTCTTATTTAAAAATTCTACCAAATTTTAATTTAATCCTAGTACATGTAAAAAACCAGGCAAAAAACATCCCGAATATTAAGCAGTTTTTACTTTTACTGAGCTGCACAGGGATTCTTATGTGCGAACTTGACACGTATCGAATAGAGAGAGACATTACATAAGAATCGCAGTCCGTCAAACAAAGATAGACGTCTCGATACGACACGTATCGAAAGATGAGAATCCCACTGCTGGAAATATTGATAATAAAAATACAGATATGCTCAAGCTACGAGGAGTCATTTTTATATTTCTAGACTAGGCATAAAAACAAAAGAGTTAGAAAAGTTTTAATAGCGGATTCATCCGTTTTGTGAAATTTCCTTTCGTTTGGTAAATATCAAAAAACAACATTTGCATATCCTGAGTTTTCAAAAAAAAATAAATAAATTCGCGTATACTACGCGACACTCTTAACAATCTGGGGTCGAAATTTTTCCGATGCTGAAATGAGGGGAGAATTTGAATCGAACGCTTTTCCGGGAAAATTTTTATTTAAAAGGGGAGGTGTAGCTACAAAAACCAAAAAAGAATTATCCTGATCAACGAGGCCTGTCGATTAATGTATCACATGACAGGGTTTTTATTACAGGGAGAAAAGTAAATCATAAAAGCTGGTAAACAATATTTTTTTTATTTCATAGACTTTCTTTTAACTCACATTGGATTCTCATTTTATAGGCTTTACTATAATTTATATTCTATTTTATTGTTGAATTGATTAATTTACAAAATCATCAGTCCATAAAAAATTAATGACGTACCTTAATACTTACTTTGCATTCTTTATTACATGCAATAAACTAGCTATTATTTTCGTTTACGCCATATTAGTTACTGTGATGTATTTAGGCACTCCAACGACATGTCAAACGATAGCTGCCGGTGGGTAGGGCTCGTATATCTTAAACGCTATTTTTATTCGAAATAGTAGTCGCCAAGCCTGCCAATTTATAAAACATATATAAGCGATTTGTTTTAAATAATATTTTCATTGTTTGACATAAAATATTTTAATTTTATTCATGATTTTACGTGTTATAAATAGAATTTATCCTATCTTGCAACCCCTAAGATAAATTGACAATTCTCACCAACAGCCATTTTGTTTGGAATGCCTTATTGGGCTTGAACAAAAACGAGTCAATCTATCTTTGATTTTGGCATCCACCTTCCCGTTATTCGACAATTTCGCATTATTCATGCGCGAAAAAAGCACAGGAGTTTTGAATCTAGTAATTTTCCATACAACTTATTCTCTATCTCTCTCTTTTATCCTCCCCTTACAGCTTTTCGGTTGGCTACTACGATTAACCCCAATTTATTTTAAATTGGACACCTGGGACAAAAGAAAAAATCGAGACATAAAACGACTTGGATACAAGATATAAAAAGCCAAAAAGGACAGGAATTAAAAGCAATAGAGACCATAAATTGATCTATCCCGAAAATATAGATCTGGAAAGCTTCTTTAAAGAAGCGACCTTACTCCTTTATTAAGTATCATGCCACTATATACTGAGTGTTCGGGTACCATGGCACAAATGAAAAGGCTAATGATCTCGCCAAAGAAGGATCAGAACTACCATATACAGGACCCGAACCTGTATTTGGGATAAACAAAACCTCTGTTCGACAGATAGTAAGCAGGTGGATAACCACAAAACACAAAACTCACTGGCAACAGGTAAGAGAGCACAGAATTAGTAAGCTCATGCCAAGGAGACTAAACTCACGCCGCATTGCTATTGAGGTACTACCACCCGCAAGGCCTCAGATATCCACCATTGTGGGATTACTAACGGGATTTTGCTTGCTGAAACACCTGCATGTGATGGGATTACACAATGATGTGATCTTTAAATGCGAAGTCTTGCTAGGCGGCGTCTCACTCTTCTCGGCACAGATCCAGAAAAAACGCCCCTGGAACACTTGGTAGGGAACCAACCAAAGGCACTGGAGTATTCCAAAAAGATAGTACCTAAATACGGGAAAAGCAGGGGAATACAATAGACCCAAGAGGCCGCAGTGTGATGGTCCAAAAATAACCCCACCTGCTTTAACCGACAAAGATAAAGATAAAAGAGTGTAAGAGATATCGCCCGAATAATTTTAAAAGGTTATGTTATGTTGAGAATGGGGTGTTAATACACTGCGACCTAAAAGATCTATTGTGCCCGCTTCTGACTCCAATACACTAAGGAAAGTCTCAATGCCTATAACGACCCTTCCAATCCTATTTTCTCAAGGAACTGTAGGATTTGAAGTGGCTTCAAGTTAGGTAAATCTCCCTCTTCTATTTAATATCCTCCTAGATATAGTGCCCTTGGATTCTGGAGTGCTACACATTCAGTTAGGATGTGAATGTAGGGTATTATTCGCCGACACTAGAACGGCGGATATAACTATTGAAATGTTATAAAGAGTTTCTAGACACTTTGAAACACACTATACATAACAATTTTGGGTCCGTTAACAATTATTTAAAAAAAAAAAATTTTACCTTAAAATCCAAAATCTTTAAAATTTGTTGTCGGGTCTCCATCATAAAACAAATGTAAAATAAACCATTTTCACTGATTTCTTGTTGTAGAAACGGCTAAATATCAATATAAGACCATTCATAGAGCAATAAACCGTACCAAATTTTTTCATAGACAATAAAATTTTCTTATTTTTCATTTTTAGTTTGTTAAAAAAATAAATAAACGCTAAATTATTTTTAATGACAATTGATGTGTCTAGTTTCTATAAATGCGGTGTTGCCAAATCGAGTAAGAAAACATATGTCAGGAAATAATTCGGTTAGTGAAAGTTGGCTGAAAAATTACATAGTGTCTGGCCAGCAGGTAAATTTGGATCTCGAAGTGATAACATTTGTAGTAATCACAGACAACCGTCTTTTTATTTCATTTCATGATGAGTGTACGTTAATTACGGCATGTCGGTACTTATCTAATATTTAAAAAAAATTTCAATTTGAGCTGTGTCCAGGCCGTTGGAATTTATGCCGGTCGGCGTAGCCAGGTATGGTTTAAAAATTTTCTGGTGGCGGCGAAGCCGCCACCTTACAAGAAGTCGTTCTTTCGTTTTCTTATTGTATATTTTCTTATTATTAGATGCCCACGATACAAGACACGTTCGTTAAAAGTTGGAATCGAAGTTCACTGGTCAGACGCTAATGAGGGTTGGTTAGGTTAGGTTGAGTTTTTTTTTTCAGTTTGAGCTGTGTCCAGGCCGTTGGAGTTTATGCCGGTCGGCGTAGCCAGGTATGGTTTAAAAATTTTCTGTTGGCGGCGAAGCCGCCACCTTACAAGAAGTCGTTCCTTCATTTTCTTGTTGTATATTTTCTTATTATTAGATGCCCACGATACAAGACACGTTCGTTAAAAGTTGGGATCGAGGTTTACTGGCCAGACGCTAATGAGGGTTGGTTAGATTAGGTTAGGTTTTTTTTTTTAATTTGAGCTGTGTCCAGGCCGTTGGAGTTTATGCCGGTCGGCGTAGCCAGGTATGGATAAAAAAATTTCTGGTGGTGGCGAAGCCGCCACCTTACCAGAAGTCGTTTCTTCATTTTCTTATTATATGTTTTCTTATTATTAGATGCCCACGATACAAGACACGTTCGTTAAAAGTTGGGATCGAGGTTTACTGGCCAGACGCTAATGAGGGTTGGTTAGATTAGGTTAGGTTTTTTTCAATTTGAGCTGTGTCCTGGCCGTTGGAGTCTATGCCGGTCGGCGTAGCCAGGTATAGGTTAAAATTTTTTGGTGTCGGCAAAGTTGTTGATTTATTTTCTTATTGTATATTGTTAGTTTAGATTAGTTAAGGTTTTTTTTTTTTAGTTTTAATTGGAACATTAGGAAAATAATTATATTTTCTTTAATATATTTTACATTTATATTTAACCAAACAAACGCTTTTTTTAATTTTTTCGAACGAATATTGTTAGATAAGACTGTTGTCTGTATAAATTCAAGAATAAAGTCCATTAGATATAAGATGAATGTTCGTGTTATATTGAGCTTGCTTAAGTGTACGTCAGGGGTTATTATATTGTAGATATACATATTGATTTTGCTCATTTGTATTGATGTTTTTTTATTTTTGTTTTAAATTGGCAAATAACGTTACAATTGTAACAATTTTTGAAGCGTGCAGAAATAATGATAATCTGCACGCTTTTTTGTTGAAATACAAACTTGTACCGGTTGAAGGAGAATACTTGTGTCGGCGATGTAACAGCCCAATGAAGCTGTGTTCTAATCATGAATCGTAAGTACTATTCAATGTTTGGTAATTTCAATAAAAAATTTCAATTAAAATAACTTTTTAGCCTTGACCAGTGGTATTGGTATTGTAGAAAATTGCATCAAAAGCCTAAAGCAAAGGCCGTTAGATGCAATTGTAAGGTATTATTTAAAAAAGGCACATTTTTTTCCCAGTCAAAATTGTCATTTTTCCAAATACTTGGATTAGTCAATTTCTGGGTTAGAAATATGCCTTTGACTTATATCGGGATTGAACTTAAAATCAACAAGTCAACTGTTGATTGGGCGAGTTTTTGCAGGGAGGTGGTTCTACAATCCTGTTTGCAAAATCCTCAAAAACTTGGTGGGCCCGGCATAATTGTCGAGATAGACGAATCAAAATTCGGAAAACGTAAATATAATCGAGGCCATCATGTCGAAGGGCAGTGGGTTTTTGGAGGTTTTGAAAGAGGAACTGGTAGGGTATTCATGGTTGCCGTGGAAAAAAGAGATAGTGATACTCTTATCCCTCTCATTGAGAAATGGATTGAAAAGGGTACCACTATCTACTCTGATTGTTGGAAGGCATACAGTTCTCTCGGTGATCGTGGATATAACCACCTTACTGTGAATCACTCAATCACGTTCAAAGATCCCGAAACCGGCTGCCATACCAATGCTATTGAGTCTTCATGGAGACATGCGAAGGCCGTTACAATGTCAAATGGACGAAAAAAGGCACACATACCAGGTAATTTGGCTAGGTATATGTTTTATAAACGCTGTCAACTAGACAATACTTGTCGAGTTGAAGAGTTTTTAAAACTGGCGGAAAAATTGTATAATCCTTGCAATTTAGAAAATATCAATATTGACGTCGAAGAGTATTCTGCCGATGAGGGTGAGGGAGAAGATCTTGATATGGGTATTTTTTAAATTGTTAGTTTTATATAATTTTTCTGATACCGAAGTCAATTGGTTGGCCTGGTACAACGCAGGGCATAGGTAAAAATTACCATTGCTATGGCAACATTGTATTTCTTTTAGACACATGTCACGCTGCCAATGTCAATTGTCATTGCGGTTATGAAAATTGGATCATTTTGACGAAATGTAACTTGGTCGTAAATTAAGAAAATAAGACTGTTTACGAAAAAATTTGGATAGTTTATTAGATTATGGATGGTGTAGTGTTGTTATTTAGCAGTTTCTATAACAAGAAATTAATCAAAATTATGTAGTTCAAATTTTTTCAAGATCGAAATTGGAGGATACATTTTAATAGTTTTAAGGTATGAAAAAAATATTTTATAGTGTTTGCAGGGCAAAAAAAGTATTTTGAAATGTGTTTCAGAAGGTCTAAAATCGTTTAAAAAAAAAAGCTTGTTCGACCGTCGGCGGATTTTTCTGAATGGAGGTCTCGTTCTCCTCCTCACAGAATCTGCATTCACTATCCTCTAGTACTCTCAGTTTACTCAAGTGTCCTTTCAGTCGGAAATTTCCGGTAAGGATCCCTGTCACAATACGTAGCCTGTTCTTGCTCAGGCAGACGCAGGCTTCCGATCTTTTCTGGTTATATTCACCCAGAAGTATCTTGGCCTGTCTCAGCCCCAAGAGATTATTCCAATTATCGGTTCTTCTACTGCCCAATTCTTTTTTAATCTCTCCTAATATTAAGTTACTGCTGATACCACAGAATGGCTCAGGTCCTACAAAGGGTGTTTTGAGTCCCTTTCCTTGCAAGACTATCTGCAATCTCGTTACCCTGTACCTTGTTATGTCTTGGGACCCAAGTGAGAGTAACTCTATTTTTCTCGCCTAGCTCATTCAATTGTTCTAGGCATCTCCAGACCATTTTTGAGCTGATTACGTAAGAGCTCAGCGCTTTGATGGCTGCTTAACTATCGGACATGATGATAATCTCTTGTCTATAATAGTTTCTCTCGATATTAAACCCTTTTCGATTGCGTGAATTTCCGCCTGGAAGATGCTTGGGTATTTTCATAAGCTTTCGGAGTGCTTGGATCTCGGCCTATACACTCCTATTCCAGTTCCTTCTATGGTTTTGGAACCGTCCGTATAACACTGAATAGCACGTATTTCGGTTGCAAGCGCGATGGATTCTTGGCTCCATTCTTTCTTGCAGCCCAGCTCTGTGGTTTTGAAGTTTTTCACAAAACTGTACTTCTTTAGCATTTCATCCTGGGTCATGTCCCAGGTTTCTTTAGTCCTGAAGCAAGTAGACTTTCATCTGATTACTCCGTTCCTGATATTTCTACATCGTGTCCTTTTTGCCACATTCTCTATCATCAAATGTAGAGGGGTGAGGTTTAAGATCACCTCCATTGCGGCCGAAGGACAGGTTCTCATTGCACCAGTAATACAAACACAGGCTAGTCTTTGTACTTTTGAGATATTAGCTCTTGTAGTAGCTAAACTAGTTCTGTTACTCCAGGCTATAGCCCCGTAAGTGATGATTGGTCTCACTATTGCAGTATACATCCATCGCAGTATGTTTGGGTTACAGCCCCATTGTTTACCTGCAATGTTTCTGCATACCATTAGGGCTTTTGTTGCCTTATTTACTACTTCCTTCTCATGTGTGTTCCAGAGAAGTTTGTTGTCCAGGGTTAGGCCTAGATATTTGACTTCATTTTTCCATTCTTTATCTATCCCGTCTAATTTAACGCTTTTCCTTGAAAAGGCTACTAGTGTTGTTTTTGTAGGGTTTATGCTAAGTCCCACTTCACAGCACCATCTTTTGGTATGTTCTAGTCCTCGTTGGACTATATCACACAGGATATTACTAAACTTGCCACTAGCAAATATGGGTATGCCGAGGTCAGTCAATCTGCATAGAAGTTGTAACGGTTGGAACCGTTATTCGTTATTTTGACACAATCATCTCTACTCAATTATCATTTGTCGTTTATGCCTTGTGTCAAAAATTCGTATTTCATTTTATATTTGAATATATCAACTCGAACACATTCATTTTAATATCTTGGTCATCCGATTTTTATCTATCGTAAATTCCGTCTGATTTTATAAAGTAAGTTTTAATACTAATATATTGTTAAATATATATATTTTGTACAAGGATTTCTTAAATAAATTGTCAAGTATTGTACATAACCTCAATATCAACAATGGATAACACATGTTCGTTTTATATTAATTTATATATTATTTTTTTAATATAAGATATTATGCTTTACTATGTTTAAATGTATTAAATAAGATTTTTCCTTTTCATATTAATTTTAGTGTCTGTGAAATTATTTATTTAATTTTAAATTGTTCATTTAATGGTTAAAGCATTTAATCTAAATCCTGTTCCAATTTCCTGTCTTAACATCTTAACCCTTTCTTTTTAGCATGGCTATATCTAGACGGTTTATTTGGATTTATATCTAGACGTTTTTGAATTCCTCTCAAGAAGTTTTATGGTTTTTATACTTAGAAGTTTGTTTTGGTTTTGGTATAATCTGAAGACCGTGGTTTGGTTTATCTAGAAGATCTAGACAGTTTCGAGTTAAGTTGGAATATCACGAGATCATTCAAGTTGCAGAATTACGAATAAGGATCCCGAATCCCTTTGAAGAAGTTGCCTGAAGATATACCATGCAATAATACATTCCTTTTATTACCTCGATTAAACAACAGATAAGTGCAATTGAATAAATCATCTTAAATTTGAATTTAGTAAAACTATGTGAATTAGAATTTGCTACTACCTTATCTAAAACTTGGTTTAAATATAATTTGTTAAAGGTTAGTGATTTTCTATATTTTTATCACTAATCTAAAGTCAAGTATAGTAAGCTTTAAATATAGTGGTGCCCAACTTCTTTTTCAAAGTTATTTGAGTTATATAATAACCTAACCCACGCCCAATCAATTGAGCTCAAACACATTATAGCAAATAGATAGAATATCAAGTATCACGTTACAAAGTTCGTCTACGATTAGGCTTCACATTAGTGGGGATAGAACTCCTCCTTGTGGGCATTCTCTGGTTGGGCAGATGGAGATGGTGTCCTGACCTATCTGTGTCTCTGCAGTTCTCGTAGATAAGAGCTGAGCCATCCATCTGGTTGTGATGTTATCTACTCCTCTGTATGCAAGTGCTCTTTTTACAGATTCGTGTGGCGTGTTGTCAAAAGCTCCTTTTATGTCTAGGAAGGCACACACGACCGTTTCTTTGTTTGTCAGTGCATCCTAGATTACGTCAGTCAACTGTACCAGGGCAGTTTCTGTAGATCTTCCTGCTCGGTACGCGTGTTAGCTGTGGTGGAGTGGACTTCCGTTCTGATATAATTATCAACAGCCTTCTCCATTGTTGAAAAGGTGATTAAGGAGACAATGAAGCAAACACACCTAATCTTTAACCGATTTTTTTAACACCCTTAAATTAGTGTAGGATAAAGTAACAATATAACAAACACAAAAATAACATTTTAAAAAATAGGAAAAAACTAATTTTTAAAGGTGATGTTCAAATTGAAGATAATTTTCTGTAATGCAAAATTGGCACATCTTTGTACTACTTTGAATAGCGTTTAAAAGAACTATTGTTCTCATTCGCAGATTTCAAAAGGCTAAATGAATTGCTTCTCAAAGTTCTGCAATGACGTCATATCGTATTTGATATAATTTATTTTGTATAGAGCCCCATAAAAAAAATCTAAAATTGAGAGATCGTGGAGGCCATGTAACACGTCCGTTGGTACCTATTCATCTTTGAGGAAAGTTATTATCAAGAAATCCCCTTACGAGCCTAGAGTTATGTCTTGGGCACCATCTTGCTGTAGGTAAACAGCATTATATTGGGCTAATGGAATATTTTCGAGCAGTTCTGGAATAACTTCCTTAAGGATTTCTAGGTATCTACGTGCTGTAAGACCTTCTTCAAAAATCCTATAAACTATAGGTCTACCCAAAATAAAACATGACACCCCAACTCCAAAGCGTCCTGGTTGTGCCCTTTCAAACATTAAATCCTGATTTCTACTATGCCAGTTCCTGGTATTGTGACGATTAAAAATGCCCGCGCTTTAAAAAAAGGATTCGTGTGACCAGATAACAAGTCTGCTAAATAAATCGTTAGCATCGATTTGTTGCAAAACCACTGACAAAACAGTGCTGGCGCTCGGCATCGCCAGGATGTTGCACTATATTAAATTTGTATGTATGATACTTATATTTCTTTAAGATCCTGTGAGAGCCAGTTTTTGGAATACCAATTTCCTTCTCAATTTTTTACATGAGGACGAAGGTGTTGCTTCTATATAGGGTGTTCAAATTAAAGTGTTACAGTTAAATACCGCCGAAAATATGCATTTTAGAAAAAAAGTTTCAGACAAAAGTTTGATAGTTTTTTGTGGGAAACATTTTGGCTAAATTAATTTTTTTATAGCTGACTATAATATGGCCATATCGAGGTGGACTTTGTTTTTTTAAATTGGAACCCCATTTTTTTACATATTCTTAAAGTACATAAAAAAATAAGAAACTTTTGAGAGAAATATTTTTTATTGGACTTTTACTTTTTGAGTAACAGCTACTTGAAGATTTTGCTATGCGAAAAAAAAGTTGGCCATATTATAGTTAGCTATAAAAAATTATTTTAGCCAAAAATTTTTTCCCACAAAACTATAAAACTTTGGTCTGAAAAAGTTTTTTAATAAAAGGCGGTATTTAGCTGTAACACTTTAATTTATACACCCGGTATATCCCAAAGCATCTATCTCTTTTCTTTCCCTGTTCTCTTTGTTGTATGTTTTAGGACACAATTGAACAAATAGATCCGTGCTCTTTTAAACGAGCAAATAACTCAAAAAATTTGATGTGTCCAACACATGACTTTCCTGTCTAGTTATTATAGGCTTTTTCCAATTATTGTGTACAACCTGTTGCGGCACCTCTATAATTGTTTAGAGGATAAACTAAATATATACATTTTCCACATAAATCTACCTCGAAACATTTTTCTATAGTTATTCATTGAAAACAAAAATACTGAAAAATTTAAATTTAGCACTTTTCCTCCAATTTTTCCATTACGGTCCATTTTAGAAAAATAATGAAAAAAAAACAAAACTTAAAGAGATCGATATCGCAAACAACTTTTAGTTTAACAATTTTCTTAAAAGTCAAAATTTTGCACATTTTGTCAAATTTCTCGAATACGGACCAATTCAGGAAAATTTGGCATAAAGCAAAAATTATAGATAATATTTGAAGTAACTTTTATTTGAACAATTTTCTTCTCCAAACATAAATAACAGATATATTCCATAAAATATAAAAACGACCTCCTATAAAGTACCCCCCAGATGTTCCGACTTTGTCTAAAATCTAATTATTTCACCTTAGGCCAAAATAAAACTTTTTTTTGTGAAAAAACACTCCAAAAGGGGCGTTTATTGATATTACAATCGGATCAAGAGTGGATCAATGAGTAATTTTGTTATAACCTAACTTAACTAGGGTTGCAATCTTAAAAACTAAAGTTCTACTCGCTAGTATACCTTAGGGTCTGATACACTAAACTAACCTGTAACACTAAACCGCACAATGCTTTGCTTTGTTATTAACACAATCACTTGGCTAACTCAAAAGGTTTCACTCTCTTGAGTCTTCTTGTCAGGTTCGTGTTGTCAAGAAGCTGGATCGTCTCAACGTTCACATGTTGGTAAAGCCGTTGTTCGTGACTCCTAGCGAATCTGGTGATAGTCTGGTCAACAGTGTCCATCTGAAGGTCTCGATGAAGGTCGCTGTTTCTAATATACCAAGGAGCATCGACAATATTCCTCAATACTTTGTTCTGGAATATCTGGATTATTAGAATATGACTATAGCTGGTACAACCCCAGAGCTGAATGCCATAGGTCCAAATTGGTTTGAGAACTTGTTTATATAATAGAATTTTGTTATGTGTAGATAAGCTGGAATGCCTACTAAGTAACCAGTACATTTTCTTGAATTTCATATCTAACTCTTGTCTTTTCTTTTTAACATGACCTTCCAGCGAAGTCTTGCAGCTAATGTAATACCTAGATATTTTGCCGAGTTAGCATAAAGGACCTGAGCATTATTTATGTTAATTGGTATTCTTTCACCATTTTTTTTTAGTAAAATTAATATTAACAGATTTGGTTTCGTTTAGTTTATTACGCCATCTTTTGGTCCATTTATTTATTTATTTGATTAACTGATGTTTGTAGTTCATTTGCAGCCTCTTCATGATCTTTGTCTATCGCTAGGATGGCAGTATCATCTGCAAATGTAGCTATTGTGTCTTGTTCTAGTTGGGGTATGTCACAAGTGTATAACAGATACAAAGTGGGTTCTAGGACGCTTACCTGTGGTACTCCTGCTTTAATTTCTTTCAAATCAGAGTATGCTTCATCTTGTTTTACTCTAAAAAATCTATCTGAAATGTATGAATCCAATAGCTCTGAGTATGGCTGTGGAAGCAGCACATTCAGTTTATGTTTTAAGTCATCATGCCATACTTTATCAAAAGCCTGCGCAACATCGAGGAAGATGGCTAAACAGACTTCTTTGTTTTCTAATGCTTTTTCAATAGCATTTGAGATTCTATGAACCTGATCTATAGTTGAATGGTTTTCTCTAAAGCCGAACTGGTAATCTGGAATACGTCTTCTTTCTTCAATGATGGTTTTCAGTATTTTTATTAGTATTTTTTCAAATAGTTTCGATATTATAGGTAATAGAGATATTGGCTTATATGACGAAACTTCGTTCGGAGGTTTTCTTGGTTTGGGGATCATAATGACTTCAGCTACTTTCCACAATCTAGGGACATACCTTAGTTTGAATGAGGCATTAAACAGATGTGTAAGTTTAATTATGGCTTTCTTTGGAAGTTGTTTTAAGACTTCTCCTGTAATTAAATCATAGCCAGGAGCTTTCTTAGGATTAATATTTGTTTTTATATCTTCTGCAATTTCCTTTGGAGAGGTTGGTCTGATAATTGAGTCATCTCTCACTAGAGGAGCCCAGTTTGGTTATTCTTCTCCTTCATTTGGTTTGAAGGTGTTTTCTAAGTGTTCTGCGAATCTATTAACTTTTTGTATATTATTTCTAGCCCAGCTACCATCTGTATTCCTGATTGGAGCATTCTGTACAGTGGGTTTTTTAATCGCTTTGTGGCTTTCCATAGAGAATAATCAGTGGATTTATCGTTTGTCAACTCACTAAGGTACTCACAAATAGATTCATTTTTGATTCGTTTTATCTCTCTTTTTAACTGCTGGGTGGCGTTATTAAGTTTCGTTTTAACTGATGGAGCTCTGGTCTGATGCCATGTCCTCCTTAGTTTTCTTTTTGCAGAGATTAGATCCCTTATTTCTTTAGGATAGTTATTTCCTGTTGTTCGCTGCATAATAGGTGGCGTATTATCCCATGCTGCTTGTTGTATGTTGGACACAAGTAGTTCTACTTCTTCATCTAGCTGTGCTTTTGTTCTTAACGGAAATGAAAGATTGATTTTATTTTCAAGGTCCAGTCTGAAGCTTTGCCAGTCTGTTCTCCTATTTATTAGTCTAGGAGCGCTTTCCTCTTGGATAATGGTGTCACTAAGAGTGAGAAGAATGGGCGAATGATCTGCATCCATATCCCATGCCTCATCAGCTTGGATGTAGTTTGCTGAAATATTTCGTACAACAAAAAAGTCTATTAGGTCTGGTATTTTGTTTCTATCTGTGGGCCAATAAGTTGGTTTGCCAGTTGAATTCGACTCACATTTTAACTGTGTCATTGTTTCTTTTAGGTTTTTACACTTAGTTGTCGTTAATCTGGAGCCCCAATGGGTGTGTTTTAAATTAAAGTCGCCTCCAATGATAAATTTGGGTTCTTGACTATTGAGGAAATCTAGGTATTGTTCTTTCTTAACGGTATGTCTTGGAGGACAATATACAGAAGTGACCATAACATCAGAAGTTTTAGATTGTATCATTATTAAGGTAGCCTGAAATTCTTCAGTCCTGTATCCCGCTTCTTGATGATGCTTAATTGCTTCTCTAATTATTACTGCGCGACGCCATTTTGCTGCATTTCGGGGATGAATGGTATGATAAAGCTTATATCCCTTAAATTTAATAAAGGACTCATTGGTAAAGTGAGTCTCTGAAATTAAACATATGTCTATGTTTCCTATAAATAAGTTTAAAATTTAATGTTTTTTCCTTTATCCGTTTTTGAATTTTCTTCAAAATTCGTAATTTCCACATTATCTCAAATATCTCGAATACGGTCCATTTTGAGAAATTATGTATGATATAAAAATTATAGACAATTATATTACAAACAACTTTTACTCAAACAATTTTTATAAAAAATTATTTTTTTTACATTTTGTAAAATTTCTCAAATACGGATCATTTTAGGAAAATTTTGTATAAAACAAAAATTATAGATAATAAAAGTGACTTTTATTTGAAGAATTTTCTTTTCCAAACGTAAGAGATATATTCCATAAAATATAAATACGGTGCCTTATAAAGTACCCCCCCAGATGTTTGACTTTGTCCAAAATCTAATCATTTCACCTTAGGCCGAAAAAAAACTTAAGTTTAAAGTTTAAAGTTTTTTCTTCATCCCCCATGCAGCATCATGCCATCATTATGACGTGATTTTTTGGTGTGCGTTACGTCATTTGATGACGTGAAAATAAAGTTATGGTAACGTGAGAATGTCACAGCGAAATGACGTCATTCTATATCGTCATTTTGACGAATCGATATCACGTTAAAGTAACGTGTATATCGGGTGTCCTAGGCTAGGCAAATTGACGTCATTATGACGAATCTACCTAACGTCAAAGTGACGTCTATATTGGGTGTCCCAAGGTTGGATAGAAATATTAAAAATACTAAGCAGATGAAAGTTATTTATTAATTCCAAAAAACACATGAAAAATATATTATAAAAATTAAATTACACTGGTAAATAAAAAAGTCATGAGCAAGAAACCAAAAGGAATAAAATGACGAATATTAGAGGAACTGACACAACATACCTAAAATTGTAGATTTGATTTTAATTGGGGGTGGGCGAGCATGCATTACGATTTCATCATCTTCAGTATCATCGAATGACAGCTTTCTAGTTGGCACATGTTTTTTTTTTAGTAGGTACTTTATCAGCCTTAGAATGTAGATCTGAGGTAACTTCGACTTTTTTTAATTTGGTACATCACTTATCATTATCATCTAAAATAAAAGAACTATTAAAATACAGACCACTGAAAATTCTTAAAGATAGAAAGTAAATTGTGTATCTAGTTGCAAAAACTACCTTCTCAGAGGTATACATATAGTCTGAGTTTATAATAAAAGTTAATAAAAAAAAGATCATATATTCTGTGAGATGATAAAAGGTATCTAAATCAAATGACCCCCTACAAATCTTTTATTTTTAAATAAACTATTAAAAAAATACCCTCAAAGAAATCATAATCAAAAAATAAAAGTATAACATTACTCACCAGTCTTGTATTATAGTATATTTCTTTATAAAGGCGGCCAAAAGACTTGTTTTTTACGCAGCGTCAGCCATTTTCTGCTCACCTTTGTTTTTTACGCAACGTCAGCCATTTTCTGCTCACCTCACAATCGCCAGACCGTCATCATCCGGTTTTTCAATGCAATACATCTGTAAAATACCAAATTCGGTTTAATATACTTTATTATTTTGTCACATTCTATTTTTTACCTTTTTCTAAAACATCTTATCAAATAAAGTACAATTTAAAAATGCACCACGTTCACAAGATCACGACTGTCACTCACGAGAATCAGGAAGGTGGAGGAAACAGGAAACAACAATGACAATTGACAATTGATAATATGACATTGCCAGAAATATACGAAAAAATAACGTAATTATGACGAATTCTAATTGACGTCTATTCTATATCATTATTGCGACGTCAAATATACGTTACTGATTAGGATATTTTATTTTGGATAAATTAATACTAAAAAGTTACGTCATAATGACGAGTCTGTATTAACGTCTAATTAACGTTGCAAAGACGACGTCAAAGTAACGTCATTAATTGGGATAGTGACGTTTCTGACGAGTAAACCTAAAAAAAAAGTCATAATAACGGCACCTTGCTGCTTGGGTTTGAGTTTTCTTCAAAATTCGAAATTTACACATTTTCTCAAATATCTCGAATATGGTCCATTTTAGAGAAATTACGTATAGGATAAAAATTATAGAGAATTATATTTTTATAAAAAATTAATTTTTTTACATTTTGTCAAATTTTTCGAATACGGACCATTTTTGAAAAATTTTGTATGGAATAAAAATTACAGATAATAATATTTTAAGTAACTTTTATTTAAAGAATTTTCTTGTCCAAACGTAAATAACAGATATATTTAATAAAATATAAAAATGACCACCTATAAAATTCCCTAGATATTCCGACACTGCCCAAAATCTAATCAGTTCGCTGGAGGTCTGAATAAAGCTTGTTTTAATGTGAGCCATTTCATTATTCAGTCATGCTCTAATACTCCAAGTCCCTCTCTGTCTTATTTAGCCTTTGAAGCTCAACTTATCCGATTATCATACATAATTAAACCCCTTAAGACCAAACATATGTGACGACTATGGCAGAGGAGCTTTCAATGACTGTTCGAGAAATAACGGGATAATGTTTCTAGTGTATTGGTCAGAATAAGTGAACTTTCTAGCACAGTCGGGAAATTTTTTAAATTTGTATATAAATATTGGTGGAGGACCAAGCGAAAGTGAGTTATTATATGGACAGTGAAGATAAATAGTAAACAGTTTAGAGACATTCGAAATATATATAAATTAGAATAATAGTGTTATAAAATAAATAAGTGTTTAAATAAATTATTAATAAATAATCATCACATTTTATTTAAAATTTGGTGTTTTTATTTGTATCCGTTGATGAGTTATCGAGGATACACACACAGACACACAAACACACACACACACACATGCACGCACGCACCCACACACACACACACACACACACACACACACACACACATCATCCGAAAATAGTCAAAATGGATTCAGGGGACCACAAAACGTAAAAAACCGTCGAAAACTCGAGGTCGAAAAAATCATGATACTTTCCTTATCTGTCTACAGATAGGAAGTAAAAATTGAAATAAATTTGGATGATACTGATGATGATAGGGATATTATTTCAGAATATGAAATTAGTGACTGTGAATGTGATTTAGAAATATAGACGTTTTTAAATGCATTTCCACAAAATAAATCTAGTGAAACATATTCTTTTTAAATTAATACTTACTTAATTAATACTTTTAGTCAGTTTCAATTTTCAATATATTTTTTAGTTTTTTGGTAATAAAACCTTTGTTATTTTTTTTTAATTTTAATACAAGTTCTCACCGTGTTATATTTTTTTCAATGCAATTTAGACCGCAAAAGAATCTTTGTAGAAATCAAATTTTAAAAATTATCTTTAACATTTAAACAAAGAACAGTCAACCTAAGCCGGCTCTGATCAGCATGTTGGCGAACGTTTCAAGAGGTTGCCAGACCATTGCGCTTTCTAGATTAACTTGCAATGGACTATACAGTAACACACAAAGAGCCTTGTAACTACGTTTTTTGTTTATTATTTTCTCACTTACTCTCAGATAATAATTTCAGAATATTCTACTTGGCAAAAAAGGAGAGCATTGTCGATTAAAAAAAACTAAGCCAGAAGTTACCAGAGCTTGAGAACTCTCAATAATATAAGCTCTCGTTCGTCTCATGGAAGAATTTAGAAGCTTCTCTTGATAAAGGGGTTAGTGACCATGAACTCCAAAAGCAAATAAAGAAATAAAAATATCATTGGACACAAGTGTAACGTTGTATAGTCAATGCCATTTTATTTTTATTAAAAAAGGCAGTTGGCTGAGGGAAAAAAAGAATCGTGATTTTGCAGATCCTGACAGTGGAAAATTCCTCAATTCCATTGAGTTAATTTCTCACTACAATGTTCCCCTTTGGCAACATATCGATCGACACAAGAAAGGATAGCTTAGTTATTTTTCCAACACCATTTAAGACGAATTTCTTCAGCTAACTTCGAACAAAATTAGGGTCAACATAATTACAGATATTAAAGAAGATAAATATTTTTCTTTTATTTTCAATTATACTTCGGATGTTAGTAACTACGAACAGATAACAGAGGTAATTTTGTTACATTAAGATGCACGAAGAAATACCAAAAATGTGTTAGAGCTTTTTGGACTTGCATTACACATAAGCTCGAGCGGGACAGTTTAGATATAAAAATTTTAAGAGGTTAGTCATATGATAACAGAACAAATATGGCGTGTAAATATAAAGGAGTTTACTCAAGAATAATCCAAAAAAACAATCTGGCTTATTTTGTTCCATGTTCGGCTCATTTGTTAAATCTAGTGGAAGCACATTCAGAGGATGCATATCTAGAAGCTGTTTCTTACTTTGGCACCTTGCACAGTGTTTATAACTATTTTCATGGCTCGACATCAGGTTGGGAGGTTTTAAAAAAATATGAACCTCTTAATTTTAAAACAGAAAGTCAAACGAGATAACCTGCCAGATTTGAATACGTAGAAGTCATCTACAAGCACTTGGAGAAGGTTCTTAATACTCTTGAAGAACAAAAATGAAATTTTCTTTACCAGAAACAAAACCTGAAGCTGAATCTCTCTTATGCAATATTAAAACTTTTGAATTTGTTGTGTTAACATGTTTTTGGTATAGGGATCTGAATACAATTTACTTTTCAATAAGTTCCTAAAGATAAAAAACTCAACATTAGCTAAGTCAGCAAGGAACATGTAAGGTTTTTTGGACCTTTTATTATCAACAAGAGACATTTTTGTTTCAGGGTCGATTAATGAGGCTAAATTATTCACTAGTAATAGGGGTTTGAACCAAAGTATAAGGACGACAGGAAGAGGAAAAGGAAGAAAATGCCTGGGAAAATATTAGAATATGGCGCGTCTGAATTAACTAAGGACTATCTGTTTAGAAAATCTCTATTCTGAAATAACTGACATAAATATGAATGCCTAATCAAAAGATATGATGCACTTAAAATAATTTATGATCAGTTTTTTGTGTGAATAACAAATTCAAGAACTTAAATATTCAGTATTTCAAAGACAAGTCCAGAAAATTAGCCAACTCTTACCGGGGTAATTTGAACAAAGAAGAACTCGTATTTAAAATAGAGAGTTTCAGGTACCATGATTTAAAAGCAGAAGAGGGATTTAAAAACTCATCAGCAAAATCTATGTTAAATATACTGCATAAAATCAAATTTGAAGAAGGTTATTCAAATATGTTCTTCCCGTATCGGATGCATCTAGTGAAAGAAGTTTAAATAAATTAAAGCTCATTAAACATATTTAAAAGCACTACTAAATAAAAAAGATATTTCAAAAAAAGAAGTTTCTTCAAATAAAGGTTAATTAAAACATTTTTACGCTATAAAACTACTGGGGATTGGCTAAATGGCTTAACTACATAACCCATTGAACATGGTCTAGCTGAAGAAATTGATGTCAAAAAATTATAAAAAATTAATAGTGAGAAAAAAAACACTTTTAAGTTTAACTGTACTGTTTAATTGTATTTTTAATAATTAAAGCATTAATGGTAGAAATATGCATCGTTGTACTACTTATCTTTTTATATCCTTATTGGCCGTCTGATTTTGTAAGGTAAGTTTGAATACCGATATATTGTTGAAAATATATATTTTGTACAAAGATTTCTTAATTAAAATGTCACATATTGTACATAACCTCAACACATGAATAACACATGATAACACGTTTTATATAATTTTATATATTATTTTGTTTGGAGTAAGATATTAAGCTTTACTATATTTTTATATTTAAATATGTTAAATAAATTTTTTTCTTTTCATAATAATTTTAGTCTCTGTGAAATTATTCACTTAAAATGGTTTTAAATTGTTCAATTATTAGTTAAAGGCATTTTATCTGGTTCCTGTGCAAATTTCCTATTTCCTTTCTTAACATGTTTACCTTTTCCTGTTAGCATGGATATATCTAGATGGTTTATTTCGAGTTATATTAAGAAGTTTATTTCGAGTTTTATTAAGAGGTTTATTTCAAGTTATATCTAAACCAGTTTATGGAGATTTAAATTTATGAAGATTTATACCCAAGAGTTTAGTGCCATCCGAAGAGGTTTGGTTCACCTATAGAAGATCATTCAAGTCCAGAACTAAAAATAAGAATCCCTTTGTAGAAGGCCTAGTATACCGTGCTCCTAATCTAACTACCTCCTGTTACAACAGATAAGTTATTTATTTAAATAAATCATCTAAATTTAAATTCAGTAAATCTCTGTGAATTAAAATTTGTTGCTACCTTATCTAAAACTTTGTTTAAATATAATATCTTAATGGTTAGTGATTTTCTATATTTTATCACTAATCTATAGTCAAGTACAGTAAGTTTTAAATATAGTGGTGCCCAATTTATTTTTCAAGGTAATTCGAGTTATTTAACAACCTGACCCACTCCCAAAATCAATTGAGTTTAAAACACTATAACAAATAGATTAAATAACAAGTGTCACGTTACAGTATGTAAAAAATGTATATACTTAGTTTATCCTTTAAACATTTACAGAGGTGCTGTAATATAGTTTGTACAAAATAACCGGAAAAAGCATGTAATAACTAGATAGGAAAGTCATGTGTTGGACACATCAGATTTTTATTCATATCGCCCAATAAGAGGATTCAAACAACTCGAAAAAATGCTGTCCAAGCAACATCAGCATCTTGTTTTGATTTATAATTTTCAACTTAATATTTAGATACGTGTAACACTTTCTTTCCTTTTGAGATAATTCCAAATATAAGGCGTAAATACAAGAAAATTTGGCTATCTTCGTATTTGCTTAGTTGCATGATTTTTTTCACCACCTCCTCTTTATCGCACATCTTAAAAATTAGAAAGAGAATGTTCAACAAACTAAGGTAATTTTCTGAAACTTAATTAAGATTCGTTGTACTGGGTCTTCAACAATACCGAAAACCCACGTGACCAAATCGTCATGACAGCGATTGGTGAAAATAAAAGTAAAAATCCCTAAATTTGAGTCAGTGCCGTAGGTATTTTATTACAAATAGAAAATAGATCTTCTTTTTTTATGGTCTGCAACTACGAGAACAAAATTCAGTTAGGTAACTGTTAGAATTACAACACAAATTCATAATATTAATTAGAGGTGCTTTACATTATTGTATTTTAATGTTAGAATTCGATATTTTAATTAGATTTAATCAAATTCAATAATCTAATTTTTAAAATTATGATATAAATAACATAACCTTAAAAACTGAGCTGTTTATATCTAGTTTGTATTTAACGAAAAGAATAATAAACTGAAATATGGTTCGTACCAGTTATTGTCACTACTACAAAAAAAACCTTTACCAGAACAGGGCACAAAAAAGTTATGGATAAAAATGTTATGCATTAAAATATGAATAAAATTAAAAAGTATTTACTTTAGATTGACTCTTTAAGGGCTGATTCCACCGTTGTGTTAAACGGAGATTAAAATGACATTGTTAATGTAAAAATGTAATTTTAAACTTCGTTTAACACAACGGTGGAATCGGTCCTAAGATATTTAGCTACAGCTGAAACTCTAAATACGATAGGCAGAAGACAATGGCAGTATTTGGCAATTATTGCAATTAAAGTAAACAAATTTAAGACTTACTGGAATTGAACCTGGATAATGGGAAGTAATAAACACATAATTTAAGTTTGTTCTATTATTTATTTGTTACAGGATTTACAAAATACATTGTTACTTATATGCATACAAAAAAATATTAATATTATTAATATAACAAGCACATATTTGTTTTACCTTACAGCTCTTACTTCTCACTTTAAATTATAAAGGCATATCTATTAACAACTATTTTATTTAAAAGGATATTGAGTAGTAATCGGTGGTGCACAAACTAATTCACAGTACCTATCTGTTCAAAATCTTAATCACCAGCTTTAATGCAAGCATTAAACCTTCTTTTTTGAACACATTATGCAGTTTCTCCTCAGTTATATTTTGTATATCATTCAATATAGGTGCTCCAATTCATAAACATCACAAACGATTTTGAATTGAGCGATCTGTAATATTCCATATGTAGTTTTAACAAAATTAAGGTAAAATGATTGTTGCAGTATCGAAACTTTATAGGGGATGCATTATCAGAATTTTTTTTAACTTTATGGCTAGTTCGTAGTGATGAACCTAAAAAAAAATATGTTTTGAATTTCACTCGCCAGAGTCAGTCTTTAAAACACCGTTCATACCTGTTTGAGGTGCTGTTTTTTTTTTACTAATTTATTGGGAATTTACAACATGTTAATTTGCACATCTTCAACAGCTTTTGTTATTACTTTGGGCATTTTAGACCTTTTTCCTTTTTTGAACAAGTATTTGTTTATGACGACAAAAAAGAATCACATTCCATTTATTCACCTGGAAAACGTTCCTCAAATTTTCGAATAATTTTGTTCCAATATAACATTACCTACAATAAATTATATAGTCATTAACTTTTACGAGTTACAGTAAATAAATTTGTACTTACCAACAAAAAAGAAGCCACCAATATTCTCTAAAAATAACTAATTGCTTTATTAATATTAAATGAAAAATGGACTAAGGGCATTTATAAAATGTAAACAAATATAATATAAATATTGTCAGTCCCCAAATGAACGCCAGTGACATTTCTGACAGGATTGACAGTTCAGTTTAGTTCCTTTTACGTCAAATCAGGCCCTTTCGATGGGTTTTTGATGGTTATCAGATCACGTGGGTTTCGGGTATTGTTGAAGACCTGGTATTTCTGGCCACTTGCACTGAATTGAGTAACAAATATTTTAACTGCTGACGAGTTAGTGAAGACGCAGATTGTTTAGGAGTACATTCTACACGATGGCCAAAGCATATATACAAAAAATTTTAATGGACAATGATTTGTATTTTCAAGACAGCTATAAGAAAGAAGAACTTCTTAAAGTTTTACGAACGAAACAATTTAAAAAGTATGCGCCATAGATAGTATTGCTGAATACCATGGACATACTGTATTGAGATTTTACCCTTATTTTGGTATGTGTTAATAGGATATAAAACCACATACTTTAGACGAAAAAGTTATTCTATTGCTTCACCAGTGACGTTTATCTTATCGTTTATCAATTAAATTAAAATTTCTTCATTTTGCAGTATTGACGATTAATTTTAATTATTTTAATCTAGAACCGAGCGGCTGGCGAGAAAAATACAAGATGCCGTATTGATATAGAATTGACCATTCCAATGAGTAAAAATATCAACATGGAAAGATTTCGGTGGCGTACCACTTTTTTTGTAGAACATATCAGATGACATATTTGCAGAGACGCCACTGGTAGAGCAATAAAATAAATTTTGTAACTAAAATATCTGGTTTTATATCCTATTAACACATGCCAAAATTAGAAATTATATCTAAACTATTTTCAGAGATATTAAAAAATATCTCTTTAAAAAACAAATTTTCAACTCCCTGTAGCAAAAAATTGAAGCCGTTGCGGACATATGTTCATATGAACTTTTCTTCATAAAATAACCTGAGGAATCGCGCCCTACAATATTAGCATACCATTTAAAAACACCCTGTATAAATTGTAAAAACAGGAAAGCCATTTTGAATTTTTAAAAAATTATTTATGATCTGTTATCTTTGATCAGATACCAGTTTTATCAGAAACCAATTTTAGTCGAAATATGCTCACCCTGTATATATCTGACCGGAAGAATAACCGGTTTTGAGCCCAAAGGAAGCCTTACCTGCATACAAAAGTTGAAGTTTTTCTCTTGAGACGTTTTTGAGATATCGCGCCAACATACAGACGTCAGACAACAGACGGCAGAGAGACCGATGGAATGGGGAAAACATGTTTTTCGTAATCTAGGGACCCTAAAACGTGAAAATCTAAATTTTCGCGATTACAGTACTTCCCTTTTTTCGAGGAAAGTAAAAATAAAATAAGAATACTCAATTTCTTGAATGCTCCTCTACTAATTTAGTTGTTTTTTGTATGTTGCCGGCTGGCTTTAAAGTATATACCCAATTACTTAAATATTAGTTAAGAACCGGTTATATTTACTTTTACCAACATCATCTATCTCTTTTTCGTTATTTATTGCCATTGATCCACTTATACTAAAAAAAAAAGGTTCTAGTGACCTTGTGGTTAGTTTTTATGCGTTATAGTCTTCATTTGTAGGAAACAAACGACCACTTTATTCAGATTCATAATATTAATTGGTATTAACCTAAATATAAACAAATTAATTTCAATGCAAATAATGCAGTACTTTCACCATAATTAATACACATTTAAGTTGTCTTTCAACCATAGAAATATAATTTTAGTAGGCCTTATGCATTGGTAGGTCCGCATTGCCAAGAAAAAGAGAACAGAATATTTGTTTTCATTATTATAGGTACTTTTTTCTCGAAAGTGCTTCTCAAAGTTTAATTTAGAATGTATTATGTAATCCTACTTCTATAGTAGAATCGGAATCGACACAGATTAATAAATCAAAATTTTATGGGTGTTTTACAGCACAGGCGGCTCAAACAAAATCCGTTATTTTAAACAGCCCGGCAGTTATAAGGTGTGTTGATTTTAAGAATTTTACCTATGCCGCCCGGTTTTGTTTAACGTAACAATGGGCTACCCTTATTTTAATCCCTTTTAAGACTCTGATGAGCGCGCTGTTGGGTAATTTATAGGTCTTTAAAAATATTTAATTATTAATTTACTCAAAGAGATAACTCTACCATTTACATAACAATTGCAAATAAATAAAAAAAAAATTGTAAAGTACCTACATACCGAAATAATACTCAATAATACATATTCAAAAAAATATATTTTAAAATGATGATTTTATGTACCCACCCCTGAAATTTCCTGATTTGACAGATTTATTACTCCGTTTCGATTGCTATTCTACTATAGGGCTTTAATAGAAAATTAAGGCATTTGCAAGGTGTTTTATATTATGATGATAGATTCGAATCAACGTTCTAAGTGGTCATTGATTTTCAAATTTAAATACACTTAGTTACATACATTTTCCACACATCTTACTCGAAACATATATGCAGGATGTCCCATTAGTGCGTAAGTGTTCCATATTTATTCCATATTATTTGTTATTCAATTTTTTCAAATGCAACACCCTGTATATTATTTTAGTCTAATATTTCTTACAAATTTGCATATCAACAGGTTAGACAAAAACACATATACAGGTTGTCCTATCAGTGCGTAATTGATCGATAGGTGTTTTATTATTGGAAATACGAAAAAAATTAATGTATGACGATATATTACAATTATTCCTAAATATACAGAGTGGTGCATAAAACAGGGGCTGATAAAATCTAGTATTCATTCATTTCATAGGGTGTGTCAAAACGTGACGTTACGATTGTCTCAATTTTTTTATTTAAGAAAAATTCTTAAATATGGTCATACCATTTTTATATTATTTTTTCTTATTATTTCCAATAACTAAACAGCTATCGATCAATTACGCACTGATGGATGCAATGCTGCTGTTCGTTGCTGACTTAAAAATATTTACCTCAATCTCATCAATTCAAGACTGTCACTTTTTACAGACCCAACTGGGCATCGTTGAAAATTGGTGTAATGAAAACAAGCTGAAGTATTAGGGTGGAGTTTGATTATTTATTTAACGGCCTACCTTTATGGACTTGTGCACAAATTAAAGATTTAGGTATATTATTCAACCAAATAGTTACTTTTTCGAATTATATTAAAAATACCGTTGATTCTGCGTTGAAAAGCTTAGAGTTCTTAATTCGTAATACTCGTTCTTTTACAAACTCTCAAAGCTTGGAGATCCTTTACTTTTCTTTAGTTCGTTCCAAGCTAGAATATTCATCTCTTATCTGAAACCTTATTTACAATATTCATAAAAGATCATTGAAAAATGTTCAGCGGCGATTTCTCAAGTACCTTTCTTTTAAAATAGATGAGCTGTATCCCATTCGAGGTATTGAGCAATCTCTGCTTCTTTCGAAAATAGAAGGATAGTTTCCAGTGTGACATTTCTTTATAAAATATTACATAACACTATTGATGTACCATTTTTGATAAACAGCTATTAGATATCATAAAACATTTTATACAGCAAGGAACGAACTTGGGAAGAAATTCGCCTATAACGCTAATGTGCTCAAATTTTAATTAATTTTGTTCTGATTGGGATATTTATTTCGACCATTAATTGTACTAATTTGTAGCTCATGTATTTAGGGTTCTTTTTTTTTTCTTGTTGTTAGTTACTAAAATTATTTTCTGTCGAAATATTATGTTTAACATTTATTTCATGTATTTTGTCCTGTAAATGGATTAATTTGTTGGCAACAAAATTATTTTTATTTTGTTAAGCAAAAAATGTTTATTTTGATGCACCTATCACCTTTAAAAGTTTGTCAGTATATTAACGAGAAATCCTATATAATTTCCAAAGAAAAATATTTTTGGAATAAATTCCGAATTCTATTTATTGATATTTGTTATTTTTTAGGTTCAATAACTCGAAACATGATCAGCTACACCAAGAATATCCTTGATACTTAAAAAAATTATATGAGATTAAGCAGATTTTATGCTACGTCACATTGTGGTGCGAAGACGTGGCTTGTATAAATTTGGGGTATCAGTTGATCGAAAACAGTGGGCAAAAATAAATTTAAATCTGCATAGGCATCATAGATAGCCCTATTCCGTACCACAATACGTCATGCGTGAACTCGATGAGATTTCATCGGCTAAGTATCATTCCTCTGTAATGTTTTGTATCTTGTAGCATTAAAACTACATATGCCGGAGCTGTTCGTCGGAGAGCGTCGCAGGTTCGAAATTAGATAATTAAATGAGTTAAAAACTTAAGCTTGAATGAATAAAAATAGTTAGGATTAAATTTAGAAAAATGGATTATAGGGCGCCACTGGATTCTATAGTATATGAAGTTCCAGGCCTAGAATCCAGAGAACCCTAGGAGTTCTATGAACTAGGTATCCTCTGTACAAATATATATTATTTGGATAGGTCTTTACATAAAAAGTCTAAATAAAAACTCAATGATTTAACATTTATTAAACAACAGTTTAAAAAAAAATAAAATAAGAACAGGAAAATGAAAGTCTTGACTATATCGCTACCTACTTAATACAAGGGAATTTGTCTCGATTGGCCAATTGACACTTACAACTAAAATTTATTTTATGTAGGTAGACGCATTTACTTTAAATGTCTATTTAAAAACGTTGTCTAAATTGACTGACTAGAAAAAAAAATAACTAAACAAATAAAGAAGTATTAGAGGCTTATCTGTACAAGTCCACAAATGGACGCAGACACGTAGATCGCCTTAGCTGTCGGCTTGACTCGCTTCTTGAGATTCAAGTTGGCCGATGACTATCGCGCCAAGGACAGGGACGAGGGATGAATCTGAATTTGCAGCAACTTAAGTTTCCTCAGCTTCTCGGGGTTGACTATAGCACCAAGGACACGGATGAGGGACGAATCAGAACTGATAGCACGGCTATCCAAGTCTCCTCATTTTCCAAGTTGAATTTGGTTTACAGCTAATCCTCGAAGATGTTTAACCAAAAATGGAAACCCCAAGTTGGTAATTTACGCTAACCAACGTTAATCTCCCAAAACCCAAAAAAAGGTCTTGACTTCTACCTGACTTGTCAGATATTGACGTTTTCGATCAACGATGATTCGATTTTTTATCAAAATTTAGCTCAGTAATGAATGTTGCATAAGCAGTAGGGCTAACTTATATTGAAATTACCTTAAAAGTATGAATAAATGAAAACTAAATAATGTATAGCAATAAAGATTAAAAATATATATATATACCTTTAAGAATTTTATTATGTCAGCCATAGTTTTATACCAAAAATTAAAATAAACTAAAATTATACATTATAAACATTCTCCTATTCAGTGTAGTATGCATGGTTTTTGGAATATCAAGTATTTCACCTATCTAATGATGTATCCTGCAAAGTTCATCTTCAGTACACCTGCTTATGTGACATCTATCTTGATGTCAAGTTTGATTGAACATCCGTTTCTTGCCTATTACTCTTATACATATACTTAAACAGAACTCGCTTAAACTCGGACGCAAATGTCTAATTTGGCCAAAACACAGCCTTGGTACACAAATATTTATTTTACCGCTGGTTTCATTACAAAAAAACTGAGTAAAGTGTAAAATTATCTCTCGTCCAGTATACTCGTATATACTTGAGTATTAGCCTATATTATTTTTGATTGAAGACGTATACGTTTAAAAATGTCGTTTACTTAAAAATAAACATTTAAGTTTGATATTTTATTTATCTCAATAAAAATATTCAATTGTTATTTTCCATTTATATATAGCTTATGTACTCTAGCTAACAGTGTTGCCGTCAGTTGCCGCCACATATTCATTAGTGACATACGTTTTATAAATGCATCGTGTTACATATTTGTTGACATAAAGAGATAGAAATTTAAAGTGACGTCCTGTATTACTTCGAATGAAAAATCGATAATGCATATTTTCTAACCTAAACAAAATCGTGACTATATGTCAAACAAAATTGAGTTGGGCCTTAATAACGGACCATACCCTTAGTTAAATATGATGTATGAGTGGTGACAGATATGCCATTTCTGGATATTAGTAGGGGGAGTAGGTACGATAATAGTGAGAAATGCGAAATAAGTAAAGAAAACGTGTTTGAGCCACATACTTTGATTACTATACGGGGCAAGAGAGAGGTCTGACACGCCCAACATAGGGCGCGGCCATTTTGAACCCTATGACACAGTTTATAGCTATAGCAAAAGAATCAGATCGCTCACTCTGCGTCGGCACTTTTTATCTCAATGTTCCAGTTTATACACTGCGCAACTCAGATAATACAATATATGACAACCGCCTATAATAAAACAGCAGTCTTCTGCGTATCCTGAATTTGTATCCCTGGAGTGGATGTTATTTTGGAACTTTCAACTGGTCCGAGTGAGCTAACTGATTCTTTAGCAATAAACTGTGACTCCAAAAATAATATTCACTGACACTGACAGCTATATCAAGCTAGCGGTCACTCTGTGGCGGCACCATTTAAGACCTGGCGGGTTTTTTGTAGCTATTTTGTAGCTTTTTTGTTACACTATTTGCAAATTTGTAGCTTAGCCCAGGTCCGAAAAAACAGCGGATCCGCTAGCTTGAATTTCCATAAATTCCATAGTAGCGGCACAGATTCAGACCCAGCTGGTTTTTCGTAACTTTTTTGTAGCTTTTTTGTTACGCTAGTCTCCCTTTTGTAGCTTGTACTGAACCTGAGAAAAGCGCGGATCCGCTAGCTTAGCGGATATTTGTAGCGGCACCAGCCCGGACCCGGCTCATTTTTTGTAACTTTTTTGTAGCTTTTTTGTTACGCCTGTCTTGATTTCGTTGCGAGGCCTGAACGTAAGTAATAATCGTTTCTCCATGAGCGTGAGAGAAAAGTGCGTTAATTTAAAATCAAGTTTCGGCCTCTACAAGTAATATGTGCAACTCGATAGTGTGACTACTATCTGTTGCTAGATGGCACCAGTATTGAATTTCACGAATTATGGCCATCTTCCATCAAATATATTTTTGAGAAATTTAGATATAATCTCAAAATCGGACATTTTCAACGGTATGTATATTAATTATTTGTCCGATATTAATGTAAAATACATATTGACAAGATTATTAAAATAGTTGTATGTCGGACGCCACTATTTTCCCGATCGGGTGTTTTCGGTTATTTTTACTTACGGTGGATTCATAAACTACGTTCAGTTCACGCTCAGTTCGAGTTCAACATAAACAGAGCAGAATCAGAATGACACGATAAGTATGTTTTGGATAAGAAATTATAACGGATTCATAATTATTTTATAACCAACACCATCTACAAATATAATTAAAACAAAAATAACACCAAAATATAATTTTATTTTGTGGAATTTGTGGTTTTGTCTTGCCAACTCGAACTGAGCGCGAACTGAACGTAGTTTATGAATCCACCCTTACTGCTAACTTCACACCGGTGGTAATAGCTACCAAGCAATTACCTATTCTCACTATATACAGGGTGTTCCATCTCAGACGAGCCACCCTGTATAGTTCTTATCCCATAGTAATTAGAAAAATTTCCCGAAACATGTCTGATGATTTTCTTTGGGAAACATCTTTTGACGTATATTTGAGGCTTGAACGAGCAACCCCCTATAAGGGGGCGCTTCAACCCCTCAAAATTGAATAGGGAAGAGGGGTTGGGTGATACTTCATTTGTAAGGTCCTGAAAGCCTCTTTACAACGGTGTATGAAAAAAATCACATTCTTAAAAAAATCATTTGTTTTATCATGCTTACAATCAAAAAATCAAAGCTGCGTTTTTAAATGAAATGTTCACATTGTCCTTTATTGACTTCCATACAATAATAAATTCTCTCGAACTAATAAATAAAAAAAAAACAAAACATTTTCTTATCTCGCCTTCATTTTTTGTCCTTAGAAGGTGTTTATCACGTTTCTTCGATCATATTTCATGTGATAAAACAATTAATTTTTTTTAAGAATGTGATTTTTTTCGTACACCGTTGTAAAGAGGCTTTCAAGACCTTACAAATGATGTATCACTCAACCTTTCTTCCCTATTCCATTTTGAGGGGTTGAAGCGCCCCCTCATAGGGGGTTACTGGTTCAAGCCTCAAATATACGTCAAAAGATGTCCCCCAAAGAAAATCATCCGACATGTTTCGGGAAATTTTTCCAATTACTGTGGAATAAGAAATATACGGGGTGGCTCGTCTGAGATAGAACACACTGTATAGTTGTGCTCCGACAGAATTAAACACTGGTCCATAAATACTGCAAAACGATTCTTTAAGGAAATCATTCAAAAAAGATGTAAGAATATTCTTGATTCAACAAAAGTATAAATACATAAACAACACTAAAAAACATTTAAAAACAAATGTTCGATTTTGAGATTATATCTAAATTTCTCAAAATTATATTGGATGAAAGATGGCCATAATTCGTGAAATGTAATACTAGTGCCATCTATCAACAGATAGTCACACTATCGAGTTGCACATATTACTTGTAGATGCCGAAACTTGATTTTAAATTAACGCACTTTTCTCTCACGCTCATGGAGAAACGATTATTACTCACGTTCAGGCCTCGCAACGAAATGGAGACAGGCGTAACAAATAAGCTACAAAAAAGTTACAAAAAATGAGCCTGGTCCGAGCTGGTGCCGCTACAAATATCCACTAAGCTAGCGGATCCGCGCTTTTCTCAGGTTCAGTACAAGCTGCAAAAGGGAGACTAGACAAAAAAGCTTCAAAAAAGTTACGAAAAACCAGCTGGGTCTGAATCTGTGCCGCTACTATGGAATTAATGGAAATTCAAGCTAGCGTATCCGCTGTTTTTTCGGACCTGGGCAAAGCTACAAATTCGCAAATAGCGTAACAAAAAAGCTACAAAATACCTGCCAGGTCTTGAATGGTGCCGCCACAGAGTGCCCGGCTAGCTTGATATAGCCGACACAGACAGCAGCAAGCAAAATATCAGGTGCGTTTTAATCATCCGCTTCTGCTTCCGGAATTGTCGGTTCAGTCGTTCTAACCTGTCAGATTAAAACAAGAAAACCGACAATTCCGAAGCAGAAGCGGATGATTAAAACGCACCTATTAAAAATATTGCGCCAAGATGTAGGCAACACATAATAAGGGTTCAAAATGGCGGAGTTTTCTATCTCCTATTAAAAGGCACTCAGAAAGCTGCGCAGTGCGACCATTCTCCGTATAGTAAAAGAAAATCAAAGTATGTGGTTTGAGCATTCAAAAGATATTGTTGATAAGGTAAATGCTGATATTATTTTAGATAAGTCAGAAAATGAGACAAAAATTAATTGTAAATAGTCCGTTAGTGAACAATAGATCTCACAGACTGATAAAACCACAGAGTTGTATAAATTTATAAAAATGTGTTCTAGATATAAGGGTCGAGATGTTGATTACATACGTTATATGACACACAACATATATGTGTATGTTGTATTGCATATCAGTTAGAACCAATATGTACGCGTGGTACAGCATGTGTAATGCGCCTATTGCGCCTTCTTGTTGGATTTCTTAAGTTTCTTACAGCATGGCCGTTGCACAGCAGCAACGTCAATTCGTTATATATGTATTTTGTGGGTAATAAAGTTAAATAAGGTATTTTTCGTGTTGGTATTCCCCAGGATTTTACACAATGTGTGTTTTGAGTACTTATTTATTAAGTTTGCTGGACCTCGACAGTAGCCACGCTAAGCGCTTAACAAGTTTAATTTATTTAGAATTACCGTGTAATTACGTTATGTGTCTCAGTATCTTCTAACTGCATCTTCAGAACATAACATAAACACTATATCACACACTAAATTACTGAAGAATAAAAATATAATATGATAATCAGCACAGCACATGACAATGATTCTGTTATTAAAGAGTAATTTCTCTTAAATCAATTAAAAGAAGAAAACAGGATACCAACTAAAACAATTAATTTATTCCTAAAACTTCGCGGCAAATGTTAGCAAAAAAAAAGTGGTTCTTGCCCCTTTTTTTGCATTAGGCACATTTTCTGAGAAAGAAGCGTGCCCGCATTTTGTGGATTTTCTTTGAAGAACCTCATATTTAGTGAACTAAAAGATTTTGTGTTAATATTAAACAATAATCTCAACATTGTGGATGAAAGTTGAAGCCTCTTTGTGGCTACCCATCATCTAAGGTGAGTTTTTAAGGAATATTTAACCCTATAAAAAAAAAAAGAATATTATTAAACTTTTTATTGTCCTAATTTTGGCAATTTATTTTTAGGCCTCTTATGCAGACTTTCACTTTGACTTTTATGCTGATTTTCAATCTCATTTCCATTCAAATTTTAATCTGAAGTTTCATTTTTCATTTTACTATATCTAGTCTGAAACCCGGATAATCCCAGACACCGAATTACTTCAGACACCAAATAAAGCTAGTGGAGGAATCCAACCAGTCCATCTCTTTGAGTTTAAAACACCTGGAGACTCAACTCATGGTTAACAGCCAGAAGACCTGGAAAAACTAAAAATAATATTTAGATACTAACCTTATTTATACCTAATCATTTTTTTATGCATTTGTCTTTTCACCCGATTGGTTACGTTCATATACTATTTGCTTTGATTTTATAAAATTTATTATTAATCTAATTTTATTAATATTATTTTTTGACTATTTATTTCTAGAAATAAACTACATCTTACGTAGGTTGTTACAGCAATTACTAAACTTAATTCATTGTTTTACATGGGTACCAAAGAGAAGCTCTTCAAGCCTTTAAATGTTAAGATTATCTTCGATTTGTGATTGATTTACAAAACTACCTAAAATCATTTATATTTATATAGAATAATAATTAATTTATATTATCACTCACCTGTTTATAATCCAGTTGTGCTTATTTATTTTAAACCATAAAATATATATCTACTCCATCACTTAATAGAAAATATTCTGCACTATTTTTGTTTTCTTAAAAGAATCCGAATCTGTTTTAGAAGCAACCAAAAACTGTTTTAAATATCGCAAATGATTTATTAATGCAAGGAAAAATCATTATAATTCTAATATTCTTATACTTTATTATCCCTTTACGGCCTTTACCCATTTATTTTAATTTAGCGTAGTTGCAATGCATATTTCGGGTACAATAAGCCTACAAGCTTCAGTAGTTAAAAGAGCATGCATTGCTTATGAACAATGCCGCCGAACCGTGGAGTGCATCTGGGGTTTCTCCCCCAGAGTCGTCGCATGGACTTACACGGCTATCATAAGACCTATGCTAACATACGGTGCAGTTGTCTGGGTACCGAAAACCCAAAAATTAACAGCTATCCGTAAACTAGAACAAATTCAAAGAACAGCATGTCTCAACATAACAGGAACCAAGAAAACAACACCGACCAGAGCCATGGAAGTCATTCTTAGTCTCACTCCGCTTGATATTTACATCAAGGAGGTTGCTCTGACGACAATGACACGCCTCCGCACGGTTGGAATAGAACCTTATGTAGGATCTGGTGAGGCGAGACGTCACTTTTGGCAGGAGGCGCTCGATACGCTTCCACTGCGAACATGAACTCCATCTCACCGAGATATATCTTCGATAAGCCATATAAAGTTATAATAGAATAAATAGAAGAGCCAGAAGTGGCAGATACGATTCGTATCTACACCGACGGTTCCAAAACAAAACAAGGCTCAGGATGTGGAATATACTCCAGATTTTTAAACCTAAACATAAAATGGCTGTGAGCAATAGTGCCAGTGTAGTTCAAACAGAGCTAACGGGGATTCTCATAGCAGCAAAAGAAATAACCAGAAGGAACATGCTCATCTATACAGATGGCAGACAAGCACACTCACCCTGAACAGACCACGAATTTATTCAGCAGTAAGTACTAGAATGTCACGAAGCTTTGGCCGAAGTATCCATCAACAATGTGGTCACCTTAAGATGGATCAAAGGTCACGCCACATCGAAAGGTAACCGTCTTGCTGATTCAGTAGCCAAGAAAGCAGCCAACCAAATACTTTTTGGACCTGGCCCTTCTATTGGCCTGACAAAATCTGTAGTGACAGACCTAATTAAAGAATATTCCCTTGTGAAATTCAAGGAAAGATGGGATAAAACAAGAAACTGCAGAGTTGCCAGGGATCTCTTAAGTTATCCTGACAACACTGCAGCAAACAAATACTTGATTATGACTAGACAGAATCTGCGCCTAGCCACAGGCATTCCGACTGGTCATTGCCAAGTACGGAAGCGCATCTCCATATCAAGGGTCTGTCAGAATCCGCACTCTGGAGAGGGGGCGAACAAGAAGATAAGACTATCGAGCATATCCTTTACGATCTCGACGCTTTCATTCATTAAAAGATTTGTGTTCGGCGAGTATCGGCTAACACCGGCCGACATAAGAGAAGTACCTCTTGGCGACGTTATCAACTACATTAAATCTGTAGGCTGGCTCACGAGCTAGTAGACATGGGTAACGCACTAAAATTCTTTGCGTTGATACACTAACTCCGGCGCACTCTATTGCGCCAACTCATTGCGTTAACGCAATTGCGTTATTGCGTCACACCACTGCCTGCGCCGAATGAAGTCGATGCACCTCGGTGTATCGCATGATACCGCCGATACCGGTGTTATTCAGCGCGGGCTGTCCTTTTATAAGGGTCAAACCGTGTTCAAGGCAATAACGCAATTGGGAATTTAACTAAATTTATATGTTTAAAAATAAACGAAAATATATCAGTGTAATGCACCCATTTTTTTATTTCATTGTGTTCGGATTTTACAAAAAATACAAAAATTCCAATTTATATAAAAAGGATATAACTTTTGTATACTAGTAGCCAATCAAATGCTGCGTTTGAGAATCCACATCGGATGCATCTGAGATATAAAAAATCTTTGATCACTTGATTCAGTATACGTAAATGTAATGGGACAGATGTGTCCGATGTGGATAAAAAAACGCTCGAGATGTAAAAAATGCATCCGATGTGGATTCTCAAACGCGGCAAAAATGGGAAGAACTAAAAATTGACAGTGTACAAGATTAAAATTCATAAAATTCGACTTACAATCCTACAAATGATGTGACATGTTGCAAAGAACATAATTACTTGATAGATTTTGGGTAATCTGCATTACGAGTTGCATCAATTACGTAAATTAAAATTCTCAACTCGTCACGGAAAACGGAATCAGTGCCTGGCGCATGGCGCACCAACAACTCGCGATCCTTTCGACTCAGTATCGAAAATTGCGTTGCGCTGATACAGTAACAGCTGGTGTATCAACGCTCGTAACGCATACAACTGCGTTAACGCAATAACGCACCGCAGCGCTGCATTAACGCAATAACGCACCGCAGCGCTGCGTTACCCATGTCTACGAGCTAGTAGGTACCATGGTATAAAAAATAGAAGGTAGGATATCAACTGTGTCAAAAATAGGACGACCACGCGCATGACGTCATGCGTAGAGTTTGTATAGGCGGGAATTTAAAAATACTGTCGAAGTATGAGGAAACTAATTATTTACAGAAATTTCATAAATATTGAAGGATAATATTTTAAAAATGACATCAAATATCTAAGGATATTATTATGGGATAGTTAAGGAAAGAGCTATAAAGGAAAATAAACGCAAATACATACATGAAAGAAATATTTATTTAAAGTATCAGTTTTTTCCTTTTATTTTTGTTATATAAATTATAATGCAGGTTTTAATTTAGAAGAACATTCGATGTCTAAAGAATAGTTTCTATAACCAGGACAATGAGAAGGGTATCTTCGCAACTCGGAATTTCTCAACTGGGGACCCTGGGTTAAAATTTCTCATCTTGGGACTATTTACCTGATAAGGATTCGCAACTGATGACTATTTATCTGCAATATATTACCCAATTGAATAACTTAATAACTTATTTTATGAATAAGATGGGATTTATGTATAAGTACGATAACAAAAACAGGTTTTTAAAAAATATTTTTTATACATATAATATAATGCAAAGCATAAAAATAAATGAACCAAATACAAATAACTGCTACATGGTGGGTGTATATAAGAAATTAAAATAAAATGTCACTGCATTTTTCCTGGACCTAGTCACTGACAGTTTTTTAATTCTTTCTTTAAGAACATCTCGAAATTTTATTTTTTTGTGACATAAATCATTTCACCTTTGCTATATATTGCAAAATTTTCAGCTTTCAAAAGGATAGAGTCCCTAGTTAAGAAGTCCCGAGTTTCGAATGAACTAACGTGAAGGTTTGCTTTGAGGTTCATCTTATAATTAAAAGGTTAAAAGTGCTTGGAGCACATGACAATTTTCTGTATTAATTTTATCTGCATGGCCACAGGCCACTGCAGGGGGTCTTTTCGAGCAGGAGTGGGTAGCATTGCCTATAACAATTCCCTTTTTTGTATATTTTTTAATAAAAGCCTCATGGACTATAAAAATGTTAATTAAGAAAGAGGCAAGTCTCCATGGGACCTACAACTAGAGCCGCCCTTTGGCCGTTTCTGAGTAACCTCTTACTGGCGAGGAATGTGAAAAACAACGTCTTTTTCAATTCCTTTGCTTTGATTGTTACTATTACATCCATAAATTGCGTATCTCATTTTTTAATGTTTATCACTAATACCACTCACAAAGAACACTGTTTACAATATAATATAATACAGATATTCGTTTAAAATGTTATAAATTACTATTAATAACTTTCAAATCACTGCACTGTCATATGATATTTACTTGGCGCCAACTCTATTAACTCTACGCATTACGTCAGCGCCGCCATGACACTATGCGCGATATCCCCCCCTGAGTAGGTACCACAGTGTATCCACTCTTACCGTCAAGGTCAATGCGTGTTAAGTTTCATACCCCCGCCGTCGTGAGGTCGCCACCGTCACCGTTTATAGGACACGCTTGTGCAGCGTTGCCAATAGCAATAATTTTACCCGATTTTTGGGTATTCTTAATTAACTGATGAACTTTTATGAATTGATTTATAATTTATTAATGCAAGATTATAGCGTTTTTGCCGTTTTTCATTTAGTAGTATGTACTATGGCTGAAAAGTCATGTTTTAAAATATTTTCATCGTCACTATTGCATTTATTGGTGACTTCAGACGTTCGAAGTAATTGATGAGAATTATCACCATTTGACCGTGACAACACTGCCTTCTTTGTGTACTTGATACCTACATAACCACAAATATTTCTTATTTCTTTATTATTTTTATGAATTTTGTGAGTGATTTGTTTGTTTTTGAACTGATTGTTAAATAATAAAATGGAAATAAAACAGAAAGTCAATAGTGAAATGGAAATAAAGCACAAAATTAATACCACAGCATAAAGTTTATTTAATTGGCAGTGTCGCGATTAGTTTCGGCTTACATTGGTCAGTGACCACATGGAGGAAGGATTAATGTGACTATGTGACCACATTACATTTGAGATAATGGATAAACTTTCAGTCATGATTGTAAAGTGTAAGTGTTCCGGGTTTCGGGTTGTTACATTATTTTAATGGTAAAATACGTCTTCTTGCTAACACAAGATACCTATAATATAAGAAATAAAAACCAGATAAAACTAAAAAAATTAAAACACTTGAATCTTTTTTATTTTATCTTAATATTTTGCATGTACCTATTATTATTGCCTTATTTTAAGCTGTTTTTAGTTTTAGTTAAAATAATAGGTACCCGAAATTTACATTTTATAAATAAATCGTTATAAATATAATAAATGGTTTCATTTCATAAAAAAATGTAGCAACAAAACATGATTAAACCATTATAGTTAAGATTTGTTTGCTTATTGTAATCAAATCTCAACTTTAATGGCACACATAATAACCACGTTCAAAGCGTGCTTCCAAAAAATTATTCAGACAATCAAAAATTGCCGCCATCGTTTAGTTTAAACCCCCACCACTGTGAGGGCGCTGAAATCAGCTGCGAAAATTATACATTGAGTGTACTGTCTATAAACAATATATAAAAGGTCTGTGGTAGGTACCTATCGTCTTAGGAGGATGCACAATGGGCCTAATGAGGCCTAAGTGCCATGAGGGTAATCCACTCTCCACACTTTACAAATAAAGAGACAGCTTCAATACAGGTGGGCTTTGAAACACGCCCTAAAATCACATTCCAAAAATCTACATACCCAGGAATATCTATCTAAAACAAAACAAAAATAAAGGTGAAGTGTATTTTAAAATTAAAAATTATCAGAGTTATTACTTTTCTAATTTCTTACATATTTTCATGCAATAAAAGGTATAAAAAAATTTAATAAAAATAGAAAACATCTGATTTAGGCTCTAAACAGGTGAACCATGCAAAAATTAACAAGTTGACATAAGTATCATATTAGTTTTTGAACACATGTCCATATTTGGGTATTATAATGATAAATACCGACAATAATGAATATTACCTAAAAATTGAATAATAACTTTTTTTGAGCACAAAATGAATCGCCTTTTTTCATCATAGTCTTTTATGAGTAAAACTATGATGAGGTTCTATCTCGGGTTCTATAATATCTGTTTGTAAATTGGCTTCACACATTTCACTCACAACTCTTTTTTCACTCACTCTCATTTTTTTGACTACAAATATTTAAAATATTGATCCATTTCTTTTTAAGAGTAATAATAATGGCAGGAAAAATATAAAATGTCTTGTTAATTTTTGTGGGAAAAATATTTACTTATGCAATTAAAATTTAAATGAATCTGTAGTTAATGACATTGTCAAGAACCTCACTATAGTCATACATTACTTAAATCTAATTTACACTAAATTAGTACAATTTACTCACCTATATTTATAGAAATATATATAATAGACCATTATCATACTGGTATATTTAGGGCAACATAACCTAATTTATTATCAAAACCAGATTTACACCATCTCATAATATTTAAATTTAGCTTTAACTTTACATTATCTCTGTATTTGACCAAACATTGTATTAAAGTAAAATTTAAAGAATTAAATCAGTAAAATTATTGATTTCTTTGTCAGTATTTTTGAGTAAATATTTTTTATGGGTGTAAAACGGGTTTATATTTAGTGATAACAGCGCGATAATCGCTTACGGTTGAACTACAAACAAGGAAACAAGTCCCGCCATTAATCCAAACCTTCTTTTTTTTTATTTTTCTATGGTACGTACTTTTTACATAACATTCAAAAAATGCAATAAAACTCGTTCATCCACATAGATACTAATATAAATAATTGGTATTTTTAGTTGCGAATAATCCAATTAGAGAAAGTTGCTTTAAAATCATATTGAAACAGACAATTCCACTCATGAAAACGATTAAAAAAACGCTGCAATTAAAAACAACCAAATTTATCATTAAGTACAGGAGTGGAGAAAAAGTTTGTATTATTATTTCGAACATTCTCGAGGCTTACCGTCGCTACCAGAAGTTTCGACCGCGGTTTCGATTTGTTTGGAATAGTATGGAAGATCTGCTCGACAGCGGAGCAAGTGTGTATAAATTCTGCGGCTGTTAGAGGTTCCGATCAGTTTTTGTCGAGTCGCGGTGCCAAGTTTTGTAAGTTTTGAGTAACTGTACCGTATTTCCGTATAAGATATTTATGTAAATTTTACAACAGTAAATTTATACAGAACTATGGATAGATGTTTAACTCGACGTAAGCGAGTATTAGACAATAGCGAAGCATCAACAAGTGCACAGTCGACCATGGTTTCGAAAATAAAATCAAGAAAATATTCGCAAGAATACGTAAATTTTTGATTTACCACTACTAAAATAAATTAAAAAGAAAGACCTATGTGCGTCATTTGTTTAAAAATTTTGGCAGCAGACAGCATGAAACCTAATAAACTAGACGCTATTTGAAAAATCTTCATAGTGAGTACATTAACAAGTCCCGAGAATTCTTTGAATTAAAATTAAAGGCATATGAAGAGCAAACATCATTCTTTAAAAAAACTTTGTTTGTGAAAGGAAAAGCTTTACTTGCCTCTTACGAAGTATGATATAAAATAGCCAGATCTAAGAATGCTCACATCATTGGTAAAGACCTTATTCTGCCAGCTGCGATGGAGATTGTAAAAACTATGTTTGGAGATAATAGTTGCAATCCATGCCTCTTTTAAATGATACTATTGCCCGCCGAATTGGTGATATAGCCGAAGATGTACAGCATCAGCTTCTTGAAAAGGCACCCTATAGCAATAAAGACGCTCATATAACTGCCTATGTCCGATTTTGTGATGGTATATCGGCAGTAGAAGAACTACTTTTCTGCAAACTTATAGAACTCAAAGCAAGAGCATGCACTTTGTTTGATATTTTAAATGATTTTATTAATGTAGCAAACATAGAATGAAATAATTGTGTTGGAATATGCACCGATGGTGCTCGTTCAATGTCTGGAAGATTCCAAAGTGAACGAACACTTGTGAAACAAAAATCTCCGCAATATGTCTGGACCCGTTGCATGATCCACAAAGAGGCTCTGGCTTCCAAAGAAATGAGTCCTAGTCTCAACATTGTGCAAACGACGGTTGTCACCACAAATAGGTTCTACGTGAATGATCAAGGTTAAAATCGAAAACTGCCATTTCTTATGCTATTTACTCAAAATACTAGATTAAGCTAGTGGTGAAAATGTGTTTTCTTCCTCGTTTTTTTATGGGTGAAACTTAATCAATCAAAGAATACAAAGATTAATACATGTATTCATGTTTTTGTATTCTGATTTTTTTGTCAGATTTTAGTGATTTTGTTCCTGGCTTTGGCTTTTGGTTTCTGTTTTTAATGTTTTCTTAGTTATTTGCAAAATTGTGATGTTCTGTTTTTCTATTTCCTACTATGTTTAATGATTTTGGTGCTATGTTGAAAACTTCGAAAAAAACTTCATTGATTCGTCAGCATGCATCATAAAAAGACAAAATCAATTATTTATCGTTGGACTAGATCCCGAAATCCCGAAATTTTTCATAAAAGAGACTATACCATCTGTATTTAAAAAGAAAATATTTATCAGTGAAGGAGTAATAAAAGGATTTAACTTTTAATCCAATACCTATACTACATTTTTCCTCAGGTAAAAAAACATTTATAGAATATAACTTTAGTATTAATAAAATGTAATATCCTAGTCTCTATTTCACAATATAATGTATTGATATTTTAAAAATTTGATATTGTATACCTATTTGCTCCAAGTAGTAAGTATTCGTTAAGGACGGGGTATCCCTGTGTATTAAAAGTGTATGTGTAGACCAAAAGTTAAATCGACAGTTTTCCGAATATGTAGTGCATAGTTAAATATGTATTATTATTTGTATTTATTTTGTACTAATAATATTTATTTAAGTTATTAATAAACATATTTTAAGAATGTTCTAATTTATTATTTGATATATCTTGTATTTATTTAATAATAATATGCAAAATTAACTCTCCACATTAGACCTGTTATAACAAATTCATTCCTCAAATTTAGCACTATCGATCTAAGTGATTTTGTAAGTTTTATAATTAAAACGTAGTAAAATATATATGGTGCTGAAATACAAAAGTGGTATAATTCATTACATATAGACTAAAATAGGTAGAGAATTTAAAAGATTTAAAAAGACAAAAGACAATAAGGTTGAATAAAATTTTTACATTAAACATTAAAAATTAGAGATCAAAGATTAAAGCTCAATACTAAGTAATTGGTTTATAAATTTATGAAAGGGGTGTTAAATATCTCAAGATCGTTATGAGTGTTGGCTAATTTTAACATTCTTGGAAAACAGCTGCTAAAAGTATGGTTTAAACAAGCCATTCTCAACCTGCGGCCCTCCAATCTTTTTTTGCAGCCCGAAACACTATTATTGGTTGCAGCATTAAGGCCAGTATTTATAAACAGAACTTACGTGAGTCGGACTTTGGTAAGTCGTCCTTGAACTAAAATCGAAGTTCGGTTACAACGTCTCTAAAGTTCTAGGTGGTTCTGGTGTTAAACTGGAATTTAGAGATGGATATTAGCAAATCTGTAACTGTTATGTACATTTACGGATTTGTTACTACCCATCTCTAAATTCACGCGATATAACCGAACTTCGATTTTCACGATTCAGCTAACCTTAACCAACCACTAGATAATAACACGTGATGTCCGAATCTCCGTGGTGAACGAGTTATTGGTCAAGATGTAACGGGTAATTGGTCAAGCTGTAACGAGTGATTGGTCAAGCCGTAATGAGCAAATCTTTATGTGAAAATTCGTAAAAAAAAAGTATTAGTGGTAACAGACAAATTTCAATTTTAACCATACTTTTTAATAGACAACTTGTATCGAAAGATTCAGCTATCCTAAATACATTCCACTAGAAAAATAGATTTAATTTATCAGTGGGCGAGGGTGGAATTCGGCTTTATGTGCACAGTATTTATTCAGAGGGATGCATGAAACGATGAAACAAAGTTTTGAAAATACTTACAAAAAAGTGCAAGATTTACTAAAATTTTGCAAAATCAGGTGTTACACCCACTGATCTGTATTATTTTACTGGATAGGATATAGCCCCCTAAAAAACGTTCCGAAAAATTGGCCGATTTGGGCAAATAATATGGCGGACCGGATGTTATTTAACATAACCTCTATTTCCATTTGTCATCACATTTGTCGTATAATTCTGTCAACATGACACGTTTTTTTTTATTTATTTAGGTAGTATCGGATAGCATTATTATGATATAAACAATAAACGTTAATTCGTGAAGACACAATATGCTTCACGTTTCCATTTTTATATTTTCTTTCATAAAAAAATCAAATTATAGGTGAATTGTCCCGAAGGACATTGCCCGCAGAAGGAATAGAAGAAGAATAAGAAGAAAAACTAATCAAATTATAGGTTAGGTATGTCAAATTATCCCAAAATTCAGTTCTGTGATCCCACCATAATTTGCCCAAATCGGCCAGCAGTGTTGCACTTCCGGTCTCCTTGGTGGAATGGATTTTTAGTATGTTAAATATAGCCTATATCCTATCCAGTAAAATAATACAGATCAGTGATTACACCTGATTAATTTAACCCACCCACCTATATTATCACAATATACCTGTATCCAATAATGTTAAAGACCCCTTACTTGAATCTTCGATTAAAGATAGTGACACATACATTGAATTATGATTTGTATGTAGAGCTAGAATAAACTAAGTGACGTTTTCGGTCTTTTTTATACCAATTATTGATAGATTCTTAGTTTATACTTTGTGAACAATGTTTTTAATACCTTCTTCATTGAAGTTAATAAACAGTTCGAAGCTTTTACTGATTTTTTATTTAATTTTAAACTTTTAAAACAGTATTTTATCGAAACTCCAAAAATGTGAGTTATCTTGTTTTTGCAGTAACTCAACGGGATGTATTTATGTTTTGTGTTTTATTTATTAGAGGTCCCCACTAACTAATTTTAGATGGATGACCTAAAAAAGGCATCATCCAAAAATATTGCGGCCCGTGTACATACCACACATACGAATGTGGCCCGAAGGAAAAAAAGGTTGAGTATGGCTGGTTTAAACGATTAAAAGGTACATAAAATGTTTGTTTCTGTCGAGTTGAACGGGTTGGAACATAAAGATTTATTTTTGTTAGAAGTTCAGTACAACTGCATCTGCCATTGATAATTTTGAAAAGTAATGTCAGGTCTCTCTGTTTCCTCCTAGTTTCCAAAGAGGGGATGTTTAGAAAATTCTCTATCAAATCGTACTCGCAGAGGACATCCAATTTCTATGTTTCTGCTGTGAGTTATGTAATGTGGAGACCAGACAGAAGAGCAATATTCTAGGTGAGGTCGGACTAGTGAACAATAAAGGACTTTAATTGCAGTTGTGTCAGTAAAATCATGTGTTAGCCTTTTGATAAAACCTAACATTTTCGTGGATGTATGGATAGCCTTAGGTATGTGTTGAGTGAAGCTTAAAGTGGGATCTAGAATAACTCCAAGGTCTTTAATTTGACTCCAAGATATGACCATTTAAGCATCGGCGTAGCTAGCCTCAGTTTCAGGAAGGGGGCGTGGCCTTAGGTGTCCGTTGAATTAAAATATATATTTTTTTTAAATTGCGGTGCAATGAATGGTAAAAAAAATAGGCTATAATAGTAAATAGTGGTTTTAATATTTCAATTTAACTAATACATTTATTGACTTATAAACATAACGACTAACATTAAAAGTACTGATTGTCTACAACAGAAGTTTTCTACGCTGTTGACTGAAAGAATCTACAACACTGTCCAAGTCGATATGAACATCTTTTTCTATGAACAACAAAGACAAATCTAAATGTCTGTCTTGAGTCATGGTCGTTCTCAACCAATTAAAAATCCTGCTCATGGCAGAAAACGACTTCTTGCACGTCGCACTTGAAATAGGTAGAATAATAGCAACTTTAAAAAGTTGATAGACGTTTGGGTATGTTTTTTCTGATTCTGTTATGTGTTTTTTGATAGAATCATAACCAACAGTTTCTTCAAATTGAAAAATACAATTTTTAAAACGGTAATATCTGCCCTTAAGACAAGTGTTGATATTCAAAACTTCACGGTATTGCTCAATGAATTACACTGAACCCTCAAAATCTAACTGAACAAAATTATTCACAGAATTGGCAAGTACCATACTTTCTGATGAGAACCTTTTGTTTAGAGTATCAATAATTCGGTAGAAAATGTTTTCCCTTCAATACTCAATTACTCCGATAATAGCTCTAGAGCTTGTGGCGTCTATCAAACCTAGTCCTATAGTTGTTTCGGTGACGAAATCAGCGAGCTTGCTACCGACTTGGTTTTTTCGTTTTGATGAGGGAATTTCCAATAATACTTGATGTTTTTCAGCAAAGTCCGAAATTTTTAGATGAAGGTCAAGTATAGTATTTGTCGTTCGCATTTCATCTAGTGAATTAATGACACTTTTAATAACGTTAACTGCTTTCCCCAGAGACGCACCTTTCTCCTGAAGGCTTTTCGATAACATATTTAAGATATTTAGTATCAGTAGCGGTTTGCCCGTAAGGGCATTTGGGCACGTGCTCTAGTATAATAAACCAAAAAAAAAAAAAATAACTTACATATTTTATATTTTCCTCAATGCCTATTATTATTTTATCTAATATTCAGCGCAAACCGCGTTGGCACGACACTGGACGACCGGGCGTTGAGCGACGTTCCGAGAATTCCGAAATTAAATGGAAGATGGGCACAGTAAATGTGTGCCTCTGTTGTTTTCTCTCTTATTATGATGCGAAAAACAAGGACAACGACAATGTCGCTTAGCAAGAGATGAACACATGCGATGGATTATACGTCACAAGCAGGGCGCTGTCCTCATCGTGACGTGCTGTACCCATGGCACAGATTACCTAGACCAGATACGAATGTACGCCGCGGCATCTTTACCGGCTCCCTCGCAAAGGCGATGCCGGTTTCGGCTTAAGGTGCGCGTTTGTTGGACCACGATAATATTTTATTTATTGTGATTACGAGAAAACGTTAGTTGGACCATTGGAATAGTTAAGAAATAAAACTACAAAGAAAAATAACTTTTTTTTTATAAAGCAGTCAAAAATATGATGAAAAAAATCAATAATGTTTATAAATGGGACAAAATTTTTTCGAGGATTTCAAACTCTGTTTGCATATTTAAGAGTATAAAAAATTCTGAGTCTTATAAATAATTTAATGGTGTACATTTTCGCAAATTGTTGGCAAAGATGACCAAATTGCTTATCTCAAAAAGGTATGCGTTGGAAATTCCAGGCTTAGTTGACAAACTATCAAATAGAGATATAAATATTTTTTCTAATTTGCAAATTTTTCGCTGGGAGAATTTAAATTGCCAAACACCTTTTCTTCAGAGTCGTATGCTTTAAAATGCGTTAACAAGTTAGAATTTTTAAGTAAATTGCATTCTTCTGAGAAATTTACGTAAATTTCGCAAGAGTGGATATGTAATGATTTTTTGATTAAATAGCCACATACATAGTTAAATGCATTTTGAATGGTCACATTTAGCTCCCTGTAGTCACATTCAGAAATCGTTATTGCCCCAACTAATTGTTTTGAAATATATTTAATTTTCATTAAGCGGAGAACTTGTTTTCCTGAGGGAAAAACGAATCCCGGGATTCCTTTCCAGTATGTGCCCCACTGCCCTTAGTGCCCACGAGCCGTCACTGTTTAGTATCCCGTCTAATACAAAAAGTTGAATTATGAATGAAAGTTGTTTAATGCTGGATAATATGCCGATTGCTGTGATTGACTATCATTTTTATTAGAAACATTGTTTTCCAACGCAACGAGTATGGGACAGATTTTTTAACCCTCTGGGGACAATATGGTATGGTTCTGTGGATCTGAGAAATGTTCGTAAATTGCTTCCAAAGTACAAAAAATGTCGATATTGATGAAACATTTTTACATGAGTCTACCACAGATAAGTTAAGTCTATGATAGGCTTAACACGCACTAAACAGTGCGTGTAAATTGCAGCTGAATATTAGTCTAGCATTTTTGCTTGGAGATCACTTATATTACCCGACATCACCGAAGCTCCATCATAGGATTGACCTACCATCTATAGGTCGGTAAGATGAAGCTCTTCCAATTTATTAGAAATTAAATCAAATAAATAATAAATAAGTAAATTCACCTACTACGTTTTTTTGATAAGCAGTTTTGTATTTAAATCTTTCAGGGGGGGGGGGCAGAGGTACATCAGGGGGACCAGGCCCCCCTGACCCCTCCGTAGCTACGCCAATGCATTTAAGTTATAGTCAAAAGTAGTAGTTGGTACATGGGATCGATAAAAGAGCATGACATGGCACTTTATGGCATATAAGTCCATGCCATTTAAGGAACACTAGTTTGATAGATTATCAAGGTCAGACTGAAGCCAGAGGGCATCATAAATGGTTTTAATAGTTAGGAAAACTTTTAAATCATCTGCAAACAATAGTGCTTTGCCATACTGAAAACAATGAATAATGTAATTTATAAATAAGTTGAATAATAAGGGACCAAGGTGTAATCCTTGAGGAACACCTGAGGTAACTTGAAATGAGTTAGAATAGTAATGGTTTACTCTAATCATTTGAGTTCTGTTCGTAAGATAGCTACTAATCCATTGCAGTAGGACCCCATTTATGCCATATTTATCGAGCATTTGTAGTAAAAGAGAATGATTAACCCTGTCAAAAGCTTTAGAAAAGTAAGTGTACACAGAATCAATCTGGCAGCCCTTCCGACAGGAAGTCGACGTAGGTAACTAGATTCAATTCACTCGATTTCCTAGCAAAAAACCATACTGATGATCCGTTATGATGCCAGAACAGTCATAGGTAAGGTAGTCTGTTATAATGTTCTCAAAAACCTTAGGTATAGTACTGAGAATAGATATAGGTCGGTAATTTTTGACGTCTGACTTGCTACCTTATTTGTATATTGAGGTGACATAAGATAGTTTCCAATAATCTGGAAACTCACTTATGGCGATAGATTTATTGAAAATATATAAGAGAAGGCGAGACAATACGAAGCTGCAATTTCTGAGTAGGATGGAAAGAATAATGTCAGGACCTGAACCTTTCTTTATGTCAAGATTAGATAATTTCTCGTAAATGTTCGAAATAGAAATGTGGTAAAATTTTGATTTAGATTTTGATTTGTGTAAATTGATGAAAAATGCTTGGCAAACAGATTTGATACTTTACTGCCACAAGAAGCAAAAGAGTCTTCAATATTCATATTATCAGGTATTTTGTTATTAAATCTTTTGGTACTTACAAAATTCCAAGAGGCCTTAACATTACTTTTAACAGAAGTTTCAACAGAATGTATGTAATTTGAATAGCATTCGTTAGATATAATCCTGCAGTGTGATCTTAACTAACTGAATATTTCATAATTTTGGGGAGTCCTGTTTAGCTTGTAAATCTTTTGTGCAAACTTTCTATCGTTGACCAAGCTTCTGAGTTGAAAATAATACCAATGTGGGAATCTGTTTATAACAAATTTCTTTAAGGGAACAAATAACTCAATTACCGAGTACAAAGCGTCATAAAGAGTAAGAATCATTTCTGAAAGTTCCTTTCCTTGAAGAAGCCCATCCCAATCCATTGCCTCCAAACATTGGCGTATATATTGCAGAACGTTTTTCTAACGGCTATTAAAACACATCCACCTCTGCTAAAGATGCTGGACTGGGGTAAACGATCCTGTTTGTAGATGTTATAACCGTTAAGACCAGGTTCGGCGTCGTTGATATCAGCTGTGAGCCATGTTTCAGTTAGAATAATTACATCGTAGGAACAATTTGTAACATTGAGACATAGTTGGGATAGTTTTGTTTGAATGCCTCTAACGTTCTGGTAATCTAGTTTTTTGTAATAATTACAGGAGTATTGTTGACATCTTTCATTGTTAAGTTTAGCTTACCAGCTTGCTGACGTCTTAATAACTCGCTTCTGACGGTGTCCAGAGTTTTCCTTTGGTCCAGCTGTATAAAAATCTTTTTATTGCGGCTGATATTGTGTTTATGTTTGATAATGGCGTGTACGTTAGGAGTTAATTTCAACAAAACTTTAAGTGGTCGATGTCCATTTTTATTATTCTTTCCAAAGCGGAAAACTTTGATATCGTTAATGTCAAGGATATTAGCCTTTGTTATTAGAGTTTTGACTTGATTAAGATCATCAGAGACATTGTTTGGCTCAGGTAGGTTAAATATTAGCAAGTTGTTGGCTCTCTTTTGACGTTCGTAAAGTTCGGTATTAATGTCCTCACTAATCATCGGATGTCGTTCTTTCTATCTTTGAGCTTTTTGACTTTATCTTTCAATGAATTTATTTCTGATCTAAGGCTATTAATTTGTCTCAGTATTGTGGGTACACTTTTAAATGCCTGGCGATAATCCCCGCAAAAATAAACCAGAGTTATTTTTTGTGAAACAATAGCACGCAGTTCGGAAGCCCCCAGGCCGGTGCAACCCACTGAGGGGTGCATTAAGACATGACAGCTGTCGCAAGCAATTAGCTTATCTCCGAGAACATCACCGCAGGATACACAATTACTAGCTATTTAGAATGAACAAGCTTTGAAGAAATCAGTAAAATTTCACTGTAAGCTACCAGACTATTTGTAATTAAAAGACGGTTTTTTTTTATCGAGTCGTTACAATTTTGCTGTAAGCTGCCATACTATTAGTAAATGAATAAAAGATAGTTATTATTTTTTTATTTTTATTTAAAAAAGGATTTGTTATATAACAGTTATATTGAATAATGTACTCGTATTTATTTAATAAAACAAAAATATTTTCCTTTCTAGATATATTCACTTTTTGTTACTTTTATATCTTTCTCATCCATGTCTTTATGGTCTCAACCCTAGATGCTATTTTCAGGAGTATGGTCAATGCTTTTTAGGTTTTTCCAAGATCCATCTCCTTTATTCGTTGCCTTTCGCTTGATTAACGCTTCTGACGCTGTTTTCAGATCGTAAGCTTGGCCGATAAATGCCATGAAATTGATAAAACCTGTGGTAAAATTTATTGGGGTAAAGCCTAGTTCGGCTGTTTTGTAGTCCCATGGAAAAGCGTGGTGATAGTTATGCCATCCCTCGCCACAAGTTATCAGCGAACAAAACAAACTCTCTGATGGTTGCATAGATCTAGAAATAAATTAAAAGTTAAGATATTTTTTTTGTAACATTACAAACACTAAAGATCCAAATAATTATGTACATAGAAAAAACTAACATTAAATTTAGGTGGGATTAAAATAAATCACTATTCGTCAGTGGTGTAGCCAGCCATTTTTCATGGGAGGGGTTTTTGAGAACTATGGGGGGGGGGTTCCATCAAGAAAATGAATAAAAACAAACAGTCAATAGTGATCAGCGCCAATACTATAGCGGAAATGGTGACGCCAGGTCACTCCATGGGGGTGGTTCTGACCCCCAAACCCCCGTGGCTACGCCACTGACTCGTATATATCCTTGCATGATTAATACAATTAATTAATGTTTAAAAGAATTAAAAATTCAAAATAGAAAACGTAGTAGTATATTATTTAACAAGTGTATAATATAGACCATATTACACGAGTATTGTAAATATTTGAATAACATGGTCCATTATCACGAATTGAATACTATACTTTGTCTACAACTGTATACAGGGTGGCGGAATGGGACGTTTCGACCCAGCCGTTTCGACGCGGCCGTTTCGACACGGCCGTTTCGACGCGAGGACATTTCGACGCCGGCCGATTCGACACCGGGCCGTTTCGACGCCAAATGTAAATTTTTTTTAAGTAGGTTATAAATTATTCAAAAAAATATTTGAAATGTCTATTTTTTTGCAGATCTATTCTTTGTATAAAATTGGGTAATTTATCTTGTTCCTTAAATATTGGCAGTAAGCATTGATAGATGGCTGTAGTAAATATGTAACCATTAGCTGGCTTATGTTTTCATTTCCATAGGCGCCGAATCCTGGGGGCTCTGGATGCGCAAGCACCCAGAGCAGTTTGAGCACAACGTGGACAAAAAATTCCAATAAGTGAAATGAAGAAGCAGTTGTGACCCAAGTTGGTATAGCGACAGGATGCCTCGATAAAATATCGTTCTGAGCTGTATTTTTTGTGATAAAAAAGTCGCCGTCACTTGTCATAGATAACGCATTGAACCTGTACTTAAGAGTTTATTATTCTTGGTGTATAAAACCCTATGACAAAAAAAAACGACTAATAACTTTCTATAAATATCAAGACAAGAGTTCTTACATATGATATTGAGCAAATGCTTGAGGGGAGAAGGAAGAACATTTGGAAGTTGCTTCCGATCAAGCACTGTTAGAAAAGAATGTTAATTTAAAGTCAGAAACAGTTTTCTAGTAGTACTGGCAACAAACCATGTTATTTACTAAAGACGCGCTGACCTGTCAGTTATTGATTTTAGGGAAAAACATTTTTTTGCCAGTTTCGCCCCCTGATCGAAAATCCTTAATCAGGGGTGAGACTCACTCCTAAAATTTTAACTAGAAAGAGAGGTCGAATGATAACTTATCTTAAAGGTATTTTTACATAGATCATAACCCCCGAGTTTTACATCGCTACTATTCGTGTAGCCCATACAGTGGCTCACCAAAAGTACAAAACCAGTTAAGGATAATTTTTACATTGTTATTAAAAAAAAAGGAATTCTTTGTAACAATTCCAGTTTTATTCCTGTGGCTTTCAATTATTGTTATCAGATGACATTTTTTTGTCGACATAAAGTAGTAAGATTTAGTTTATTTCGTTGTAAAGTCAGCTGAGAGGGTGCAAATAATTTCCATCTTAATTTCATACGAGCCATCACCTCCTGAATTTAGAAACACCCTGTATTTACAGATTTTGACGGACTCAAAACATTGGTTTGTTGATGGGACATTTAAACCAACTGCCTCAATTTTTTACCTACATAGTTATGGCTAAATAATTTGGGGGAGTTCATCCTGTTCTTTATGCTCTCCTGCCCAACAAACGGCAAACTACATATGCCCGAATGATTGATATGATGGGACATTTACAGCCAGCTGCAAATCCGGAGAAGATTTCATACGATTTTGAACTGGGTGCCATAAACGTTTTCAAAGAAGAGTTTCCAAATGCCGAGCTGCTAGGTTGTTTTTTTAATTTGGTGAAAAATATAAAAAACCATTTGGCGCAAATGAATTTGCTGGGTCGATATAATACCGATGCTAATTTCAGTCTTCATGCACGAATGGTGAGGTTTTTGGCATTTGTTCCTGAAGAAGACATGGATATTGCAATCGACCATTTATTTGGAGAACTGTCTAATGAGTTGCATCCTCTAATAGAGGACTCATACGTAGGACGTCCTCAACGACAGGGTCAAGGAAGGCGCAATCCACTCTTTTTGATCACATTGTGGTCTGCCTACAAACTCGTTTTGGAGGGTACAGACAGAACGAACTATCACGCCGAAGCTGCACACAGACGACTTCAAAACGAAATGTCCATAGATCATCTAACAATATGGAAATTTATTGATGCACTTAAAAAGTTACAAACAGGAAGGGACTTGTTTTTATGAACAATTACTATTGGGCCAGCAGTCGCCAGCTAAATAAAAAAAACATCACGATTGTGACGAGAGGATTTTAAAAATCGATTATAAAAAGAGAAATATAAACGAATATTTAAAAGCAATATCACATAATTATATTATGCATTCTTAATAATAAAATTAAAAGAGACGTTTCAAATATATTATTTTGTATGAATTATTACCTACCTAAAAAAAAATACACTTGGCGTCGAAACGGCCCGGCGTCGAAACGGCCGGCGTCGAAATGTCCTCGCGTCGAAACGGCCGCGTCGAAACGGCTGCGTCGAAATGGCCGCGTCGAAACGTCCCAGACCGACAGGGTGGTGGCCACCCGAAAACGAAAGAGAGATTTTTAAAAATTTGTTGAAAATAGAATTGACAAAATTGTTCGTAAATAAGAGCCCTTTCAAATGAGGACTATTTAAGAACTCTTGTGAAATAAAAAGTCATTTTATGCAGGAACTCGCTAAATACTATTTATTGATGTAATTAATAGTGTCATTAGAATTTGAAATATTAATGGCTCCGGTAATATCATTGTGATTACTGGTTGTTAAAGAAAAATTATGATTGCTATTAATGAGTACAGGTTCACAATCATTACTGGCAAAAGATGTTGGATCATTAAGAATAACACAATTATCATTATTGTTTTAATTTAAATTTTTTGTCCTTTTTTGAATTGGCGATGTACCCTTTTGCTGTGCAGGCGAAATTGCAGCCTCTATGACGTGTTATTGCTGTCATTAAAGATCCAGCATCAACAACCAATGTTGCAGATGAACGCCTGAGACAATGGCCAGTATATCTCTCAGGGTTTGGCAAATGTAAAAACGTTGCCATTTGAAATTTGATTCCTCATTGCGCCAAACATGTTTATTTTCAGTGGCGTAGCGTAGGTTTCTGCCGCCCGGGGCAAATGCTACATTTGCCGCCCCACTCCCATATAATTTATCTTTCCGCAAACTTTAAAATAAAAAAAAATATTGGTAAAAGCATGATTTGATGGTCTAATAATCATAATAATAATCAATTGTTATCCAAAAACAATATTATTACTTTAAGAATATTTATTACGGCGGCCTCGAATTGGGCACTCGAACCGCACACTTGATAGAGTATTAAAATTTGCTTACTACTCGAACTAGGCATAATAATTAACGCTTGTTTGATTAGGCTTACCTAGTGACCCTGATATTACTGATGTTGACCTTTTGAAATGGAACCAAATTTATCTATCCAATACTAAAAAATCTGATTCATTTGAAAACTACTTTTTATTACAAGTTCAATAAATATGTACATTTTTTTAAAAATATATACAAAATACAATAAAAACATCAATAATAGTACATAAATATACATAATACATAATTAAACGTACTATAATAATAATAAATTGTTTATAAAAATAACCTTAACATTTTACGAAATCAAATTTCTCGTCGTTTGTATAATTATCTATTTTTAATTTTAAATATTCATATCTACGTCCTGTTTCTGGATCTTTTATCCTCATTTATCCATTTAAACGTTGTAATTTTATGTACGTGTCTAAAAATCATTCAATTTTTGTATAAAAATCACAACCAAACTTATATGGAATCATCTATTATTTTTCATAATTTTTGAGATATATGAACATTTTTTGTTCATTAATAACACTCAGTCCTTACCAAACACTTTTGATGACAAATAATCCCCATGGCAATAAAAATAATCAAATAGTTGACAAAATAAACACAATGGTATTTTTTTGGTTTCTGAAACGAAATGAGATTTAAATTTTTAATAGCCGAAAAGCAAAAATTGGTAATTTTAACAAACCGTGTTACCACCTCTAGCCTTGGCATGCTTCTTATTAAACTGTCAACATTGTCTTGGGGTATGTTTTCCCATTCTGCTAATGCTGCATCAATAAGCTGTGCGATATTTCCTGCATTGTTTCGACTAGCTCTAACCCTTCTTTTGAGCTGGTCCTATAAGGGTTCGATAGGACTTAGATCTGGTGAACATGCAGGCCACTCTAAAACTGTGACACCTTTCGTTTCAAGACATTCTCTTGCCACTCTGCTGGTATGGGGAGGTGCATTACCGAGCATAAAGATAAAATTTTCCTTAATTGCAGGTCTCCAAGGCCTAACGATTGGTTCTAGCACTAAATCAACATACCTCGGACCGTTTAAAGTTTGATGAAGTGGTAATAATAGAGTTTTTGCTCCCAGCATAATACCTCCCCAGAACATTACAGTTTATCTTGGGGGAGATCTGGCAGCGTGAAGTCTCGCTCATCTTCCTGGAGCTCTGAGAACCCGAATTCGATGGTCATCTGATCTTAGACCAATTCTGGTTTTATCCAAAAACAGAACATTTTGCCAATTTTCAATTGTCCAGTTTTGGTGTTGAAGGCACCAATTTAGCCGGCCAATTTTATTTTTCCTAGATAACGGTGAGACCCGTAACTCTCTTCTACTGTACAACCCTCGAGCGCGAAGTCTTTTTCTTATGGTTTCAATTGAAACGTTTACACCTGTAGCTTTCAGAAGTTGTCGTTGTAGTTCTGGATAGAACACATTGGGATTACTTCTAGCAATTTGCACACAAAAAGGCCCTGTTGTTCAGTTGTGACTCTTTGGCGACTTTGTCTGGACCTGTTCTTGAGAGTTTCTAATTCCAAGTATCTTTCATATGTTTTCGATACAACACCCTGAGTATTGCCTACTACCTCTGCTATGTTTCATTGGGACATTTCTTTTTCAATGAGAGCGATAATTCTTCCCCTCTGCATATCTCTGAGTCCAACATAAGGCATTTTGTTGTTTTTTTGGACCGAAATAAAATTACCGGAGGATCGTAATTTTACTTCTGAACACAAAATTCACAAAATAATAAATCGCAGCAGTCATTTCTTCTTTATTATCATGTTTGATTTAAACAAAAAGCCTTATTTTAAAGAGGGATACCAAATTTTTTCCTTACAAAAAGTTTATTTAAAAATACACAGTGATTCCATATAAGTTTGGTTGTGTGTATATAATGATGGATGGGTTTTATAAAAACTTTCGTTAAATCGCGAATGAAATGATTCGCACGCGTTTGTTGTTTTGTCCAGATTAGCACTGAATTCTGCCCAAAATGTTGGAGGAAAAGTGGAATCAATTTCAATATAGTTTTCTAAAATATAATTGGAAAATTTTATAACTCGAGAATCGTTCGGTATAATTGTCATCAAGTCAAAAGTATAGCAGTCTTCTACTTGGGAATGATCTAAAAATGGCAAACCAAATATATAATTTAGCCATTTTCCTACTTCACTACTTGCACTTTTATATTCGGTCACTAGACCTAGTTCATGTATTTTTCTAAACCAACACTGGGCTAAATGGAATCGGCATCCTATCAATTTTATATTTGGCCATACAGTTTTAAGGCTTTTATGAATACCTATTTCAAAATCAAATAAACAAAATTTTGGATTCAAAATGCAATTATTATTGTTTTTGAGTTTTTATCAGGCAATACGCAAAATGCTAACGGAATATAATATCCGTTATTATGAATATGTATAGTAAATAACTGCAAGAAATACTTCAAACAATAGTCTAAATATATTTTTTCAGAAGCACACAATGCTCTCAGATTTGATTCACATGAAAATAGAATAATTTTCTTAGCTTCGTCTACAAAGTAAATAAAGTTTTCCCCTTTTGTGGTTTTTTATTGTGCATGGTCATGACTGTATAATTTTTATAACATCTGAAGTGTTTCGTTAGCACTTGTAGGTAAAGTTGGCTGCAATTTTCTTCTTTCGCAATACAAATTGTTACGAATGTAAGAAATGTCTTTCTCAGATAATGTATCCAGTTGTTTGCTATAATTTTTAAGCTCAGAATGAATAATTTTTGACGGTCCGTCTAAAATATCCTGTGCTTTCCTTTTCAACCATTGCTTACTAGTTTACGTCAATAGTAACCCCCGGGCAACATATCAATTTTTTGTTCTATTTTTACTTTCCTATCTGTATACAGATAAGGAAAGAATAGGATACATGATTTTTTCGACCTCGATTGCAAAATTCTAATTTTTAGGAAAATTGTTAAACTAACAGTTGTTTGCGATATCGATCTCTATTAGTTTTGTTTTTTACATGATTTCTCTAAAATGGACCGTAATGGAAAAATTGAAGGAAAAGTATAAAATTTAAATTTTCCAGTATTTTCGTTTTCATATAGAAAAATGTTTCGAGTTGGATGTATCTGGACAATGTATATATTTAGTTTATCCTCTAAATATTTACAAAGGTACTGCAATAGGTAATACAAAACAAATGGCCTGTAATAACTATATAGGAAAGCCTCTTATGTTCACATCTACACTTGTTTACTGCTCGATTTGAGAGCATGTTATGTATCCAGCCACTAATCATCTTTGAAACATATATGTTGGTTAGTGTATTATCTTGGTCTTGTCAAAATTACCTTCTATGTCTATGAAAACACCCAAGGTATACTTACTAATTGAGGATATTTACCAAAAAACAAACTAAACTAATTATTTTTTCTTTTTACTCTTACAGCTAGCCTTCTGCTCCCCTCTGAGGGTTTCCGACAGTCCCTTCCCAATCAGGGTTTCGTATGGTGGCACTTACACATTCATTCAACTCATGTATTCTACCCATACTTTCCTTCCACTGTTTAAATAGTCCCAGACCTTTGCAAGTTCGGTTATCATATTTCCAATAACTAAGTAACTAAGTACACTCCAATTCCTCATATGAGTAGCTAACTTAAAGCTAACGTTAGCTACATCGCTGTATCCCTGTGTGCATTTGAAAAACTACATTGTGTTCCGGGGCACAGTGAAATGTATTTTAGATTGCGTGAGCATATTTGCTGATCAAATTCATACATTATGAAATAAACACTGCGGTGAACTGATTAGATTTTGGGCTCGAACATCTGGAGGATACTTTATAGGGGGTCATTTTTATATTTTATTTATTATATCTATTGTTTAAGTTTGGAGAAGAAAATTCTTTGAATAAAAGTTATTATTCTTTATAATTTTTGTTCTATACAAAATTTTCCTAAAATGGTCTGTATTCGAGAAATTTGTCAAAAATCAAATTTTTATGAAAATTGTTTAAATAAAAGTTGTTTGTGATATAATTCTCTATAATTCTTGTCTCATACATAATTTCTGTAAAATGAACCGTATTGGAGATATTTGAGAAAAAGTTTAAATTTTGAATTTTGAAGAAATCGGATCAAGAAGAAAACATTAAATTTTAAACCTAATCTTTATTCCGGCCTGTGGTGAATTTATTAGATTTTGGACAGAGTCGGAACATCTGGGGGGGGGGGGTACTTTATGGAAGGTCGTTTATATATTTTATGGAATATATCTGTTATTTATGTTTGGAGAAGAAAATTCTTTAAATCAAAGTTAATTCTAATATTATTCTTTATAATTCTTGCTTTTTACAAAATTTTCCTGAAATGGTCCGCATTCGAGAAATTTGACTAAATGTGCAAAATTGTGATTTTTAAGAAAATTGTTAAACTAAAAGTTGTTTGGGACATCGACCTCTATAATTTTTGTTTTTTACATCATTTCTCTAAAATGGACCGTAAAGGAAAAATTGGAGAAAAAGTGTAAAATTTAAATGTTTCAGTATTTTCGTTTTTAATGAATATATATAGACAAATGTATATATTTAGTTTATCCTCTAAACATTTACATAGGTGCTGTAATAGGTTGTACAAAATAACCGCAAAAAGCCTGTAATAACTAAATAGGAAAGTCAGTGTTGGACACATCAGATTTTTTGAGGATATGGATACAAATATTAATGTTACATCATCGACAGAAGCAATATAATCATGTGGCAAAAGTTCAATCAGGCGATGAGAAACAAAACTGAAAATACTAGTGAACCACAAGACATAGCTGAATCTACTGAAAAAGAAGATAGCGAATATCTTGAAGAATATCAATCAGAACTAAAGAAATTTAAGGAAAACTTTTGCAGTTAAAAAAAAAGTAATTCAAAATTTATATTAACGAAACTATCCCAAATTAATAGGGTAATGTGCAATGGCGGCTCGTGAGGTGGTTCACAGCGACAGAATATAGGTATCAGTACAGATGTATGAAAAAACTTTTAGTGTTTTAGAAAGTTTATAATATACCTTTCTAAAACACGGACAGTTTTTTACCTATATCTGTACCGGGATCTATATTTTGCTACTGTGAACCCCTAAAATTTTGGTCACGAGCCGCCCCTGGTAATGTGTAACAATGATAATACGCAAAAGTTTCTAAACATAGATAGTTCTTGTTATAAGCCACGCAGAACATCAACAAGAATTAAAGTGCAGCCGATATCAATTATTGCTCTTCGAAGTAATATAGGTTTGAAAGCAGGACGTGTAAGAATTATCCAAACAGGAGGGAATTCATAAAATGACCTAAGAGAAAGAGATCTTTGATCATAATGGTTCTGCAAAACCAACCTAACTCAATCCATCATTAATGTTTTTAAATTTTATATTATAAGTAATCAAAGTTTTGTAGCAAATTAAAAGCAATAACTTAATTTGTTTTTTTTTTTCACACCTACTCTTATTGCACTGTGCCTTAAAAGACAATGTAGGGATATACCCAGCATTAACTGCACGTGATCGCGCTACCCATATGAGGAATTGTAGTGTACTTACTAGACCGGTGTGAAGTTAGAATAACTTTTAGCAGTAAAAATAACCGAAAACACCCGATCGGAAAAACAGTGGCGTCAAGCATACAACTATTTTAATAATCTTGTCAATATTTATTTTACAAATAATTATCAACAAACAATTAATATACGGTTGAAAATAACCCTTAAAATTGATAAAAGTATTTATCCGACGAAGGAAATCAGATAGCAATTTAATTTTATATTTAAAAAATAAATACATTAACATACGCTATAGGCAAACATTTTTTCAGATCCGTTGAACAGGGTAAAATTGACCCATAAAATTCATAAAATAATTATCCTGTGAAGTGTATTAAACAGGGTGAATTTAACCCTTAAACTTTAAAATAAATAATTACCCTATGAAGGCGATTAGATCCCAACTTGGTTTTATATTAAAAAAGGAATAAATATACTTATCACAGTACACTGTGAGCGAAAATCTCTTCCGACCCGTCAAACAGGGTGAAATTGACCCTTCAACATTAAAATAAATAATTACCCTATAAAGACGATTAAATCCCAACTTGATTTTGAATTTAAAAAATCATAAATACACTCACCAAAGTCCACTCTTAGCGAAAATCCCTTCTTATCCGTCAAGCAGGGTGAAATTAACCCTTAAACTTCAAAATAAATAATTACCCTATAAAGGCGATTAGATCCCAACTTGGTTTTACATTAAAAAAAGGATAAATATACTCATTAAAGTGCAGTGTGAGCAAAAATATTTTCCGACCCGTCAAACAGGGTGAAATTAACCCTTCAACATTAAAATAAATAATTACCCTATAAAGACGATTCAATCACGACTTGATTTTAAATCTAAAAAATCATAAATATACTCACCAAAGTACACTGTTAGCAAAAATGCCTTTAGACTCGTCAAACAGGGTGAAATTAACCCTTCAACATTAAAATAAATAATTACCCTATAAAGACAATTAAATCCCAACTTGATTTTAAATTTAAAAAATCATAAATACACTCACCAAAGTACACTCTTAGCCAAAGTCCCTTCCGACCCGTCAAGCAGGGTGAAATTAACCCTTAAACTTCAAAATAAATAATTACCCTATGAAGACGATTAGATCCCAACTTCGTTCTAAATTTAAAAACTCATAAATACACTCACCAAAGTACACTGTTAACAAAAATCCCTTCCGACTCGTCAAACAGGGTGAAATTAACCCGTCATTATTAAAATAAATAATTACCCTATGAAGACGATTAAAGCCCAACTTGGTTTTAAATTTAAAAAATCATAAATACACTCACCAAAGTACACTCTTAGCGAAAATCCCTTCCGACCCGTCAAGCAGGGTGAAATGAACCCTTAAACTTCAAAATAAATAATTACCCTATAAAGGCGATTAGATCCCAACTTGGTTTTACAATATACTCATAAAAGTACACTGTGGGCGAAAATCTCTTCTAACTCGTCAAACAGGGTGAAATTAACCCTTCAACATTAAAATAAATAATTACCCTATGAAAACGATTAAATCTCAACTTAGTTTTAAATTTAAAAAAATATTATTATACTCATCTTCTTTATTGGGATATTATTTATTTTGAAGTTTAAGGGTTGATTTCACCCTGTTTGACGAGTCAGAAGATACGAGTATTTCTCACAGTGTACTTTGGTAAGTACATTTATGATTTTCTAAATTTAAAATTAATTTGGGGTTTAATCGTCTTCAAAGGGTAATTATTTATTTTGAAGTTTAAGAGTTAATTTCACCCTGTTTGACAGGTCGGAAGGGATTTTCGCTAACAGGATACTTTGGTGAGTGTATTTATGATTTTCTAAATTTAAAATTAATTTGGGGTTTAATCGTCTTCAAAGGGTAATTATTTATTTTGAAGTTTAAGAGTTAATTTCACCCTGTTTGACAGGTCGGAAGGGATTTTCGCTAACAGGATACTTTGGTGAGTGTATTTATGATTTTTTAAATTTAAAATCAAGTTGGGATCTAATCGTCTTCATAGGGTAATTATTTATTTTGAAGTTTCACCCTGCTTGACGGGTCGGAAAGGATTTTCGCTAACAGTGTACTTTGGTGAGTGTATTTATGATTTTCTAAATTTAAAATCAATTTGGGATTTAATCGTTTTCATAGGGTAATTATTTATTTTAATGTTGAAGGGTTAATTTTACCCTGTTTGACGGGTCGGAAGGGATTTTCGCTAACAGTGTACTTTGGTAAGTGTATTTATGATTTTTTAAATTTAAAACCAAGTTGGGATCTAATCATCTTCATAGGGTAATTATTTATTTTGAAGTTTAAGGGTTAATACACTTTACAGGATAATTATTTTATGAATTTTATGGGTTAATTTTACCCTGTTCAATGGATCCGAAGAAATGTTTACCTATAGCATATGTTAGTGTATTTATTTTTTAAATGTAAAATTAAATTGCGATCTGATTTCCTTCGTTGGATAAATACTTTTATCAATTTTAAGGGTTATTTTCAACCGTATATTAATTTTTTGTCAATATTAATGTGTAAAATACATATTGACAAGATTATTAAAATAGTTATATGCCGGACGCCACTGTTTTCCCGATCGGGTGTTTTCGGTTATTTTTACTGCTAAAAGTTACTGCTAACTTCACACCGGTACTTAGTAGCACATCAATTATTACTAACTGGTAGACGCGAGTAATCGCGGTCACATAGGAGTTATTGTAAATGTGCGTTCGGTTAACCATTCTATATTTGAATACATTTGGTAGTTAGCCAGTGGCAAGCAGTGTTGTTCCTAGTTGTACAATTGTACAAAAAGTTGTACAATCAGTTATCCGGTTGTACTGTTGTATGCACTTTTATAAGAAGACAGAATTGTACAATTTGAAGTTGCTAAATATTTATGTAAATCGGGTATATAAACGGTTTTCTTCGCTCAAAAAGTCTACGATTCGTTAAGTAGCAAACATTAAAATTAATTAAAAAAAAAATTAAAAATTTAAATTTGGCGCCATGCGCGACCAATTAGTAGACCGTTTTACATCGAAAATAATTTTAAACTGGAAAAAAGAATAATTTTAAGCAGAAGTAATAGACCATAGTCTATTAATAAAAAAGAAGAAGATTAATTAGCGTTTGTACAATCAAACGTAAAAGTGTACAATTTTGACACTGAAAGTTGTATAATTCAAAAATCTCTAGGAACAACACTGGTGGCAAGGCTTTAAGGGTTGCATGGTTATATTTCATATTATAGCTAGATAGGGACACTGTCAATTTTAAAGTGGTTTAATAGACAGTATTGAGACCTGCAAATACCTATCATTAAAGCCAATAATAACGTTTTTTAATTTATCAGTACTTATGAAATATATGTTGTTAAGCTGTTCATTACCAATCATCATTATTTATTTATTAATGACTATTAAAGTATTTTGTTTCTTCTACAAAACTGTATATTACTTTACCAATTTTTTTATTAGTTTGCTTGTGGTAGCAACATTGATCCAAAAACAAAAGGTTTTTAGGTGCTATTAATGAGGTTAGCTGTATCACATAGTATTAAAAAATTTAATAACCAGTATTACATTTTTAATACATACTAGCAAAGCTTTTTTTTTGGTGTGATATTTAACATTTTAATAATTCTTAAGGCAATAATATTGTTTTAGATTATTATTAGACTACCATTACACATTTTTTTAATTTTGTGTTTTGGAGAAAAAATACATTTTATTGAATATTCTTCGGGGGAGGAGCAGCAAATGTGACATCTGCCCTGAGCGGCAGAAAGCTACGCTACGTCACTCCATTTCAAAATGAAAGAAACATTAATAAATTGTAGAAACAATACTGCACCAAGGTGGGAGACCTGTGACGCAAGTGGCGGCGGGTGCATGAGTGCTATAGAACTGCAGGACTACTGGTCTAAGATCCGAAGTAAAGTCGACCTTTACCCATCTGTTTAACATTTGAAAGTTTTTTTATTAAATAAAATTTGTTTATAAATATACCGCAAATGGGTTGCCTAAGAACATACAGTCAAGACTATTTATTTTCTTAAAGGAAAAAAATGACACCCTATAAATAATTCCCCAGATGCTTTGACTATACCCAAAATTTAATCAGCTCACCGCAGGATGGATTAAAGCTTATGTTTAAAATTTGGTGTTTTTCTCTTTATCAGTTTTTGAGTTATCTTTAAAATTCGAAATTTACACTATTCCTCAAATATCTCGAATACGGTCCATTTTAGGGAAATCATGTATAGGACCAAAATTATAGAGAATAACATTACAAGTAATTTTATCATGATTCCCATACTTTTCTTATCTGTATACACAAATAAAAGTGAGAAATGGCCGTGACTGTATTTTCTTAGGCAACCCATATGCGCTATATTTATAAACATATTTTATTTAATATGAAAAAAAAAATTAATCCGTTAAACGTTTTAACAGGAGTTTTTGATTTCTTTCTCGAAACCTTGCTTTTAGTCTTCTTACTACCAAAAAGTTGCCTTTTTCTGCTTTTTAGATTCCTTTGCTATTTCCAACTTATTCTTATAAGGACTGTCTGTGATTATTGCGGTAGAACCTCTTTTCCTATTATTTCTCTGCGTTTCTGTTTTATATTTTGGAAGCTTGACGATGTCTTTTGGACTGAGTAACCCCGAGCAGTTTGGTCCACTATTTTGGATATTATTCATGTTTTGATTAACGGGTTATTTGTTAGTTTGCAAGGTTGAAAGAATTGGATCTGCTATACCATTTGCTTGGGTGCCTTCATTATTTGAGTTTTCGTTCTTCGGATGATCTTCTCTGACTTAAATATCTCTATCAGTAACTTCAGCTGCAGCAAAATCTGCATCACTGTACACATGCAACTTATACGAAACAATCCCACAATGTCTAAATCCATTTACAGCTGTTGTAGGCACTGCTGCTCGAAGATATGCAGCACCAAACAATTTGCTATCTTGAAATTGTGATACGGCTCTTCCTGGGTTATTCTTAGAATATTTTTTGATCTCTTAAATATAAAACGTATTTAAAGGACCCATAATGCCAACATCATGTGGCTGTAATTTGTAACTACAGTGGGGCGGCAGACACAGCGCAGTCACAAAATTATCACGCGTCATATTGATAAAATCAAAGTTTTTTGTATGTGTAACATGCCCATCTAGTATTAACAAGCAAAGGTCTTCAGCTGTAGGCTTCGCATGCTTAAAAAAATGCTCAAACCACATACTGAAAATTTCCAGCTGCATCCATGCTGATTTATGATAGGCGAATTCGGTACCAGGTGGAGCTCCGTCCATTAACTCTTCTTTCATTATCACTCTAGGAAAAATAAATCATCATTGGGCGAATGAATGAGCCACCAGCAGACATGCAAACGATAACTGTTGATGTGAGGCTGCCCTCCTGTTTTCAGCCTTTTAGTGCACAAATTTTGCTCGATTTAGACTGCACAGTTGTAAGTCCCGTCTCATCCAAATTAAAAACCCGCATAGGTCTGTATGAGAATCGACTAACGTATTCATCTTAAAGTGCAAACCTATCAACACTAGGCTTATTGAAGGCTCTAGCTCGAGCCGCACTAGTAGCTTCTGGAGTGCTAATTTCCGGATGTCTTTCACAGAACTTATTTTAGACATTCTAAAATTTACGTAAAATAAATTTTATGGATAATTTCATTAATTTTAATTATTAGATAGTAAACAGTATGTGTGCACTGCACCGCTTGGTCCTCCACCTCTTATCTTCTCCTTTAATTGTTCCAGTAGTCTTGATATTCATATGCCTGTCAAAAAGATTAATTAACTAGTTTTCAAACAGCGAAACTTTTTTGTCAACAAAATTTTGATCAAAAATAAAAAAAGTGTATTGAACAATTCTACTTTAAAAATGCGGAGACGATGAACGGGCAGCGGCCCAAGCGGTGCAGTGCACATACACTATTTACTATTTAATAATTAAAATTAATAAGAGTATCCTTATTTTACATATATTTTTGATTAAGTGTAAGGGGTTAAAGAAAATGTCCTTTATTTCTCACAAGTCAATTTAATTGGCGACCGGTTTCGAAGCTGCCACTTCATCATCAGGCACACCTAAATGGAATGTCAAGGAGTCAGTTGTAATAAAAAACAATTATAAAAGCATGAACGGACTTTAACATATACAAAATAACAGAAAAAAAACACAAAAGAAGTTAAACAATAACCTTGACTCACCTTGACTATTTCCATAAAGACATCTATCTAGATTTTTAACGAATCAATGTAGTAAACTGTAAATTTTAAATTTAGCGGATAAATAGTGTACTAACAAAGGTGTTATTTACTGAAAGTGAGTATAGGTGGCGGTGACAAAATTTATTGAAAGTAAAAATATTAAACTGGGAAATGAGAAAGCAAAAAATACTAACAAGAAAATTAGAACACTGAACAAGAAAATATGAAAATTCATTTGTAAAAGGGAAATTTGAAGCAGATAATCAAAAGAAAAATTACTGTTACAGGAAACGGAAAATAAGTTGACAAGTACGAATGTCAAAAAAGAAAAGTCAAATTTTGGCGTATGACAACCACGTGGGAGAATTTGAATAAACTAATAAAACATTTAATAAGATGTGAGTGGGCAAAAAATTAATGGAAACAGAGAAGAGAATCTAAATTGGGAGAGTTAATTAATTTGTGGTAAGTAACTGATTGAAGATCAAATGAGTGGGGGTATAAGTCTGAAATTAATTTAAATAAGCGCAGAGAACGTTGGGGTACTAATAAATTGAATTTGTGCATTCAGAGAGCAGGAGGGGCCAGATTTAATATTTTTTTAAATTTCCAGGTTCTCAAAGTTATTCAGAAGAAATTTATTAGAAGTCATATGCAAAATGTCGAAGCCAATGCTAGAATCAAAATCGTGACCAGTGTCTAACAAATGAGCAGCAAAGTGAGAAAAACCAGTAGTGTTAGTGTTAAGACAGCGTGTGTGCTCTTTCAGGCGTATTTTAAAATTACGAAAGGTCCTTCCCACATATGAGCATGGACAGTTCAAACAAGTTAGTTTGTAAACACCAGACTGACCCATAGGATCAATCTTATCCTTATTCCTAACAAATAGGCTACTGATGGAGTTGGACGTTCTAAAGCTAATTCTGAAGGAATCTTTGAACAAGTTGGCTATACGATATGAGAATTTTCCAATAAAAGTAAGTGAAACATACTTACGATTATCTGCTTCAATATTGGGAAGGGGGTCAATTATGTAACTATTGTTCTGATTACGTTTATTCTGTTTTCTATGAAGCATTTTATCTATTAAGTTCTGATCATAATTGTGACTATTAGCAATTTGTTTGATAACATTGAGTTCTTTATTAAAGTTATCTACTGATAGAGGTACTTTCAGAAGACGTTCCAAGTAACAATTAAAAGCTGCTAACTTATGTGTAACTGGGTGATTGGATAAATTATCAATAACAACCCCTGTGTGAGTAGGTTTCCTAAATATGTTAAATTCCAACTTAAGATCTGTACAATGGGATATAGTTAAATCAAGGAAGTTGATAGATTTGTTGTTTTCTATCTCTAATGTAAATTTGATATTATATAGTAAAAATATTTGCTAATGTACCTATCCCAGAGGTTTTAGAATACATCAAATCTTACTTGTCTTTATCTACCTTACCAGATGTAGAACTGTTGGAACTTATGAACTTATTAACAATTAGTCTTGAACAAAACTTCTTCCTCTTTAATAATGAAATTTTTACACAGACAGCAGGATTAGCTATGGGTTCGCCTTTATCTCCTATACTTGCAGACATCTTTATGCATAATTTTGAGAATAACAATATATTAAACAACAATCCGTTTTGCTCAGCTATTAAATTCTATCATATATATGTTGATGACATACTGATACTATGGACTGGTGATCTGGATAAGTTAAATAACTTCCTAAATTATATAAACACCATACATAGTAACATCAAATTTACATTAGAGATAGAAAACAACAAATCTATCAACTTCCTTGATTTAACTATATCCCATTGTACAGATCTTAAGTTGGAATTTAACATATTTAGAAAACCTACTCACACAGGGGTTGTTATTGATCATTTATCCAATCACCCAGTTACACATAAGTTAGCAGCTTTTAATTGTTACTTGGAACGTCTTCTGAAAGTACCTCTATCAGTAGATAACTTTAATAAAGAACTCAATGTTATCAAACAAATTGCTAATAGTCACAATTATGATCAGAACTTAATAGATAAAATGCTTCATAGAAAACAGAATAAACGTAATCAGAACAATAGTTACATAATTGACCCCCTTCCCAATATTGAAGCAGGTAATCGTAAGTATGTTTCACTTACTTTTATTGGAAAATTCTCATATCGTATAGCCAACTTGTTCAAAGATTCCTTCAGAATTAGCTTTAGAACGTCCAACTCCATCAGTAGCCTATTTGTTAGGAATAAGGATAAGATTGATCCTATGGATCAGTCTGGTGTTTACAAACTAACTTGTTTGAACTGTCCATGCTCATATGTGGGAAGGACCTTTCGTAATTTTAAAATACGCCTAAAAGAGCACACACGCTGTCTTAACACTAACACTACTGGTTTTTCTCACTTTGCTGCTCATTTGTTAGACACTGGTCACGATTTTGATTCTAGCATTGGCTTCGACATTTTGCATATGACTTCTAATAAATTTCTTCTGAATAACTTTGAGAACCTGGAAATTTTAAAAAATATTAAATCTGGCCCCTCCTGCTCTCTGAATGCACAAATTCAATTTATTAGTACCCCAACGTTCTCTGCGCTTATTTAAATTAATTTCAGACTTATACCCCCACTCATTTGATCTTCAATCAGTTACTTACCACAAATTAATTAACTCTCCCAATTTAGATTCTCTTCTCCGTTTCCATTAATTTTTTGCCCACTCGCATCTTATTAAATGTTTTATTAGTTTATTCAAATTCTCCCACGTGGTTGTCATACGCCAAAATTTGACTTTTCTTTTTTGACATTCGTACTTGTCAACTTATTTTCCGTTTCCTGTAACAGTAATTTTTCTTTTGATTATCTGCTTCAAATTTTCCTTTTACATATGAATTTTCATATTTTCTTGTTCAGTGTTCTAATTTTCTTGTTAGTATTTTTTGCTTTCTCATTTCCCAGTTTAATATTTTTACTTTCAATAAATTTTGTCACCGCCACCTACACTCACTTTCAGTAAATAACACCTTTGTTAGTACACTATTTATCCGCTAAATTTAAAATTTACAGTTTACTACATTGATTCGTTAAAAATCTAGATAGATGTCTTGAGAGTCTGATAATTTTTACTTTTTACTTTTATTAATTGACGTTATATCCTTAAAAAAATGTTTAAACTGTTTGTGCTTGTAAAAACTATTTTGTGTTGTTTAGTTAATAATAGTCTTACATGTGTTTTAATTAATTTATTCAAACAGACATCTCGCGGTTTAACCTAACCTACAATATTTTTAAAAAATACTATTGTATTACATATGACTTTTTTAACTCGTTTTGTTAAACTTTATGTAGCGCTTCCTTTATGGAAATAGTCAAGGTGAGTCAAGGTTATTGTTTAACTTCTTTTGTGTTTTTTCTGTTATTTTGTATATGTTAAAGTCCGTTCATGCTTTTATAATTGTTTTTTATTACAACTGACTCCTTGACATTCCATTTAGGTGTGCCTGATGATGAAGTGACAGCTTCGAAACCGGTCGCCAATTAAATTGACTTGTGAGAAATTAAGGACTTTTTCTTTAACCCCTTACACTTAATCCCTACTACTCACATATGGCTACCCTCACTCCAAAAAAAAAAATATATATTTTTGAAAATGTAAAATAATTTCTGTGAAATTTAGATAGGATACTTGCTTTTTTGGCATCCTTACAGCACTTATGCACAAGCCGCCACTGTGATACTCCTAACTAAACCTATTGGGTAAGATTAATCGATATCAACGATTATGATTATAATTTATATGAAGGGGTATCTGTAAAAAATTGTTATATAGAATTAAAGGTAGAAATAATACTTACGCATCATAAGGTCTGTAGCCCCACATATGAGCTATACTGTTAACACTGCCAGTTAGGTTAATTCCAATAATAAACCTCATTACATTGACAGTAAAAGCATTTGAAAACTGTTCTTTCCAAAAATAATAGGGCACATAAGAGGGCAGAAGGAAGCACAAAATTAAAATGAGTGGCAAGTAGTATCTAAAAAAATCACACTATAAAAAGTTCATATTTGGCTCGTTTAGCATGGTAAGATGACGCTAAAGGTAATCCACTGTTCAGTTCCAAATTTAATATATGATGTTAAACAAATATTCATGGTTAACTGCATAAATATTCTGTGGTTATGGACACTTACTTTTTTTGATAAATAGCTACAGGGTCTGCAGTCACGTCACTTAAATCAATGGTATTACCCTTTGCTATAACATCTGGATGTTTTCTGACCAAGAGCCATCCCATATGAGAAAAGAAGAATCCTCTAGTGGCGTTGTGGGGATCGGCATTAGTATCGCTAAATTTATGATGTACTCTGTGATCTCTCGCCCATTCATATATGGTTTTTTGGAACGCCGCACTTTGCGCCAAAGCCAAAAATATACGTAAAGGTAGTTTTGCTTTGTACGACCTATGTGCCCACAGTCTATGTGACCCAGCTGTTGTTCCGAGTATTGTAAATATTAAATAAATCCAATCTAAACAGAAACAATTCAGAAATTAGTATTCAGGGTGAAACTGTAACCGTCACCCCAACAAACTCAATTAATGTATGTAAATATCATCTACAACACTAAACAATTACTTCCAGGACTCTCGGTGCCTTCGGGCATTGAATTATAAGTGTTATATAATATGTGTTGGTAATCTAATTTCTAGATACAGAACCAATTGTTTGATTTGGCATTTTAGAAGCTTGTACTGGAGAGATTAAATAAATAAAATAAAAGCAAAACGTAAAAAAAATTATTTTAAAGAATAAACATATATAGAACCAAAAGGGGCAATAGCAGAAACATCCTTGAAAAGTGGCAGAGGGTAGAAGGAGAGTTTGAAAGTGGAAAGCAGAGCAGAACCAGATAAGCAGAGTAATAGAAGGAGGACAGCCAAAACAGAAGACAAAAGAAAAAGAAGCCTTATTTTCAATCAATTTTTTTTTAATATATAGGGTGTTAGTAAATAAGTGCGACAAACTTCAGGGGGTGATTCAGCATGAAAAAATAATGACAGTTTGCTATATAAACGTATGTCTGAAAATGCTTTGTTTTCCGAATACGGGGTGTTAAAGTTTTTCTTAAAAACTGACGATTTGTTTATTGCTCTGAAACCGGTCAAGATATGCAAATGAAATTTGGTGGATTTTAAGAGGTAGTTATTCCGCATTTTTTGACATGCAATTAAGAATTTTATGTTCATCATTGGCGTGCATACGGGTAATGATCTCAATTCATTTAAAGAAAAAAATGGTACGCCACTGACATATTTCAAATTAAAAATCATTTTTGAATTGCTCATTAAATTTGTCACAAAAAAATATCTCTGGCCTTTTTATGCAAAAAAATAAAATATCTTAACGCGTATTTTCCATTTCTTTAATACATTATTATCAAATAGCGACGCTAGTAGGTACTAGTAGGCTATTGTCAACATTCTGTTAAATACGAACAGTTTAACGAAATGTCAAATTAGCGTTTCTTCATTATTAAGCTTTTAGTTTGGTATAACATTGATGTTAATAAGTAATTAACTTTTCTTTTATCGAAAACAATGGAAAATTATACAAACGTGGAATTGTCAGACATGCATTTTGTCTATGGTCGAAGTAATGGAAATGGTCGGCAAGCTCGACGATTGTATGCTAAGTTGTATCCAGGACGTAGGGTATCCCATCACACAATATTTGCTCGCCTTCACCAACGTTTGCGCGAAAATGGTACATTTAAGAAACAAACGGCTGACTGCGGGCGCCCTCGAGAAGTACGAACTGTGCAACTAGAAGAAGCAGTTCTCGAGTTAATTGCGGAGTCACCGGAAGCAAGTACTCGAAAAATTGCCAACATATTAAATGTAAGCAACTTCACTGTATTTAAAGAACAGCAGTTGTATCCATTTCATATTCAACGTGTGCAAGCTCTACTACCTAGAGACTTTCTTCCGCGCCTATTTTTTTGCCAATGGATTCTTCATCAAATCGCTCAAATTCCTAATTTTTTAAATAGAGTTTTGTTTACTGACGAAGCTAATTTTGGTCGAGAGTCTATACGAAATTTCCATAACAATCACTTATGGGCTGAGGAAAATCCACATGGAATCTTTGAAGCTTATTTTCAGCATCAGTTTTCGGTAAATGTATGGATTGGGGTAATTGATGATCATTTAATCGGTCCATATTTCCTCCCACAACGACTAACAGGCGACTCTTACCTCAATTTCCTACAGGAAGAGTTACCTGTTCTTCTTGAAGAAATTCCTCTACAGCTGAGACAACACTTATGGTTCATGCATGATGGTGCACCAGCCCATTTTAGCACTGATGTACGAAATCACTTAGATGCAGTATATGCAAATCGTTGGATAGGTAGGGGAGGTACGGAACATTGGCCTGCTCGATCGCCGGATTTAAATCCTCGGGATTTTTGCATTTGGGGTTTTCTTAAGTCACTAGTTTATTCCACTCCCGTCGAAAATGTCGGAGACCTGAGGAACCGAATTATAACCCGCTGTGAGACAATAAGAAATACACCAGGACAATTTGCGCGAATACGACAATCAATGCGGCGAAGAGTTGAATCTTGTCTCACGTCTGAGGGAGGTCATTTTCAGCATTTGTTGTAGCTTTGCGCCTATTTAAAATTTTATTAGTGTTATTTTCTCTTATTGTTCTAGTTTAATGTTATTGTATTAGATAGTTCTTGATAATGTATTAAAGAAATGAAAAATACGCGTTAAGATATTTTATTTTTTTGCATAAAAACGGCGCCCCACACGAAAAAAAGGCTAGAGATATTTTTTGTGACAAATTTAATGAGGAATTCAAAAATGATTTTTAATTTGAAATATCTCAGTGGCGTACCATTTTTTTCTTTAAATGAATTGAGATCATTACCCGTATGCACGCCAATGATGAACATAAAATTCTTAATTGCATGTCAAAAAATGCGGAATAACTACCTCTTAAAATCCACAAAATTTCATTTGCATATCTTGACCGGTTCCAGAGCAATAAACAAATCGTCAGTTTTTAAGAAAAACTTTAACACCCCGTATTCGGAAAACAAAGCATTTTCAGACATACGTTTATATAGCAAACTGTCATTATTTTTTCATGCTGAATTACCCCCTGAAGTTTGTCGCACTTATATATATATATATATATATACAGGGTGGCTCACGCTCAACGGGACGGAGCTTTATGGGAAAACGTCCAAAGATATAAAAAATTCGTTTGGGAGGAATACGTAGGTTACAGACGGCTACAATTTAAAATTTGTTAGATGTATACAGGATGTCCCACATAAGAGAAAATATACAAAGTTATATTATTTTTAATGGAACACCCTGTTTTTTATTTTAGAATTAAAAACTACATCAAAAATAATGTCAGTTAACTAAAGGTTCCCTATTACTATTATTATTAGTTTTCGATTTATTTGAATTTTTAAGGAAAAAAAGTCAATTAATTGTTTACTCTTGTTTGAATAATTTTTAATGAACTAATTTTTTTTTTCTTATGTGGGACATCCTGTATACATCTTACAAATTTTAAATTGTAGCCGTCTGTAACCTACGTATTCCTCCCAAACGAATTTTTTATATATTTGGTCGTTTTCCCATAAAGCTCCGTCCCGTTGAGCGTGAGCCACCCTGTATATATATATATATACTGTATTATGCGTCGTTCCCAAGCCCTGTTAATTATAAGACGACCTCAGACCAACCAGAAATATTAAGAATATAAAAACAAGTGATGTCACTTTTGACATATTTTATGTCAATGAATTAATCCACATTGAGAGGGGAAAGAAAAAAACAAAATTAAATTATACATTCTGTTCAATAAACGATCACAAGCCATTTCAATTTGCCGCCTTCCCATGCCATCATATACTAGTCTTGTATATTTTACCGACGTTTATATACCCTGCGGCGTTGCCAATACCAATATTCAACAACCGCCCGATTATTTACACGAAACAAAAATGTTTTTTGTGTTATTGTCAAGTAATTAGATCAACGCTGGAGTTGTTTCAGATTTAGGATTGCGGGCCAGGTGGCCTTGGTTGGGGGAAAATATATAGAATTACAAAATATCGAAACGACACATTTTCGAAAACGAAATATAGACATCACAAAATATCGAAAACACAAAAAATCGGCAACAAGTAATATCGCCAGTACATAATATCGAAAACAAGAAATGTCGAGATAATATAACATCGAAACTACAATTTATCGAAACTACTTAATATCGATGTACAAAATAACGACACAGCATAATGCCGAATAAATAAAATATAGACATTACATAATTTAGATTATGTAAATATATCGAAAAATCTGTTTCAAAGCCAAAAACATCAATTTTCCTGTAACGCCTAGTAATAAATAACTCTCTTTAATGAATTAAATATAATGTACTTAATGCAAAATAACAAATTACCGAAATTACAAAATATCGAAAGTGCAAACTAGTACCTACATCAAAGAATACCATTCTGTGCCTACATAACAAAATTTCGTTTGTTGTCAACAACAATCATTAAACAAAATTTCTGTTTGTTTGATTTGTCTGACTGACATTTGGAAATAATCAAAAAGTGGGTGTGTTGTGCACAAAGAGGTTAAAAATGGAAAAAGACTGCGATTTTGAATACTTAGAGAGCAATAAAGGCGGAAAAATATTATATTCCAATGGATATTACTATACCAAAGAAAAATCTGTGAGTACAAAAATATATTGGAAATGCCAGAATTGGACTAGCTTTTGCAGAGGCAGAGGTACACTAGTTTCAAACACCTTTTCACGGACCGCTGATCACAATCACGAAGGAAATCCTGTTAAAGTTGAGGTCAAGAAAAAAATGAGTCAAATAAAGGAAAAAGCACTAGCCAGCAATGATGCTCCTCAAGTTATTGTCTCAAGTGTAATGTCAGATGTAAGTGGCGAGGCTAGTACTTCGTGTCCGTCGATAAGTAGTATCAGGAGAACTATCAGTCACATTCGAAAAAAAAAGTATTCCCACTACTCAATCCCAAAGGATCTGGAAGATTTAGTTATCCCCCAAAAATACCGAAAAACTGGGAAAAACGAGGAATTTATATTATATGACAGTAATGACAAACAGAGAGTAATTATTATGGGAACAAAACAAAATCTAAATTTTTTAGAACGAAGTACTAAATGGTATATTGACGGAACTTTTAAAACTGTGCCTGAATTATTCCACCAATTGCTGACGATACATGGCGATATAGAAGGTATTGTTTATCCTTTAATATACTGTTTATTACCCAATAAAATGGAGAGAACATATATTAAAATATTTGAAAAAGTTCGAGAATTTATTCAAAATCCAAAAGTATCCCTTATTCTAATGGATTTTGAAATAGCCTTAATAAATGCTACGAATTTGCTTTTCCCAATAGCTGATAAACAGGGATGCTATTTTCATTTTCGGCAGGCACTTTACCGACGTATTTGTTCTTCGGGTTTAAAAAGAAAATACGATACAGATAAAGATTTCAACAAACAAATTAAATTTCTAATCTCGCTTGCCTTTGTTCCTGAAGATTTAGTACTAACTGCATTTAATGTAATAGAAAAATCCGGAATCCTGACGGATCATACTCAACAATTCTGTAGCTACTTTAAAAAGAACTGGATGGGAATTCAAGATGATAATAAAAAGAAACATGCATCGTTTTCGTTTCACTTATGGAACTATTTTAATCGTACCCTAAACGAAGAGCCAAGAACTAATAATTTTAGCGAGTCCTGGCACAGTGCTTTAAAAAAACAAGTTCAATCTAAACATCCGTCTATTTGGAAATTTTTCGAGTTTATGTTAGATCAACAAAGTATGCAAGAACTTCAAATTAACCAACAGTTAACTGGCTGCGAAAAATCACTCAAGAAGAAAAAATATAACGACAAAAATAAAAGACTTGCTACTGTGGTTCAATCATTTGCTCGAGATAAATGTACAGATACATACTTGTTAGATTATTTGAAAGCTATTACCCTTACTCTGTAACGACATTAATTGAATAATTTGTTATTTGATATTTAAGCACTTTTTTTCATCTCGATGTTATCTAGTGTAGTGTACTCCATCTTTTTGGTATTTATGTACTGATATTTTGTGTTTCCGATGTTTATGTTGTATCGTGGTTGTTGTTGACAATAAACGAAATTTTGTAATTTCGACGTTTTGTACTTTCGACATTTTGTTGTTTCGATAATTAGTTATGCTGCATTTCGTATTTTCGATATTATAGAGTGTCGATATTATGTGTTATCCTTTAAATGTAGTTTCGATATTATGTATTTTCGAGATTTGGTGATTTCGATATTTTGTAATATCGATGTTTTGTAGTTTTTTCAACATTATGTACTTTCGATATTTTGTTCATCGATATTTTGTAATTCGATATATTTTCCCCCAACCGGTGGCCTTTCGCCCACCTCGTACTACTCAGATATTTTATGCTTAACTATTAATAATTGGTCATGGTACTTTGTCTAGTTTGATCTTTTGTACTAGACTGAATAAACTAGGTAGTAGCTTTCCGGTGTAGCTATTTTTTCTTCAATAGGGATACTTTCCTGACCGTAGTACCGTAGTATAATTTTAGATAAATAAAATATGTTTTAGTTTATCTGGTCATAAGTTTTTATTTTATTTATTTGATAAGCTCAAAATATGTTTTGGAAAACACTTTTTCCCTCTTGTGGTGCAGTTAAATAATTTTTAAAAACATGGGGACAAAAAGAATACTTTTTAAAACAGTTAAAGGCTTATCTTTTTGTTATACAGCAGGTGTATTCAAAATATTATAATTTGGTTTAACAAGATAGTATGGAAACAAAAATAAAAACTAAACATGTTTTTGTTGCGCTACTATATCGTGTTAAACCAAATTATAGTATTCCGAATACACCTACATACGCTGTAAAATAAAAAGATCTGACTTTAACTATTTTAAAATTTCAATTTTTGTTTGTTTTTGTTCACCATGTTCTTAAAATTGTTTGACGACATTAGAAGATGGAAAAAGTGTTTTCAGAAGCATATGTTGTGACTATGAAATAAAAAATAAATACTTTTGAATACATATAAAAAAATTTTTTCTTGGTTTTGCTTCTATATGTGTATGGAATCGCATCCTTCATATATCATGGCAGTAGCCCAATACTGCAGTTGCCTCCTCTTCGTGACATAATCGAAAAAAGGTGTCTTTTGCCAGTGCGAAGTTGTACATATTATGTCTTTTAAAACTTACAATGCCATGTTTATAGGACAAGTTTTTTAGTACTTCTCCTATTCTTACTCAGTTTTGACGATGGCGCTTTTATTTTCTGACCTGCCTCAAACTTGGCGTTCCTGAGATTCATTGAACACCTGCTGCTTTGCGCATGATCTGATGGCGTTTTTGTAACACCACAAATGAGTGCTGAGCCCAGAAGCAACTTTTACTACTTCTCGACCTTGTGCCCTCTGTGGCCTGGCACCTAGGGTAAGGTTAGTCTGTTTTAGGGATACCAAACAGTGCTTCATAGTATGTGAAAATACTTAATACCTCTTTTGCACAGTGTGTATTGTTGCTATTATTACCTGAAATATTGTCGCATGTTTACCTAGTTTCAGAGAGACAATTTTTTTTAAATTGGTTTTGGAGCCATATGTATTGCAGGTGATTTCTGCGTGAATATAAACGCCTCCATTCCATGCTTCCCTGTTGGCTCCAAAATTTAAATGTTTATTTGATACTTTAGCCACTTTCACATAATTATATATTTACCTTGAAATTAAACTGAACGTTTGTGTTAAGCTGTGTACAGACCGCGCCAATGAATGAAAACTAACATAATTGTCTTTTGGTTACCAAACATTCGTTGGCCATCGATAATACGTTGTTGTTTAATTAAAAGTTAGTTAGTATTTGGCTACAATTGGTTTTACAATGCTTTGACAAATTATGTGCAGTTATTCAGAGAGATTGGTAGGTCAAAAAACCTTTTAAATGCACAGCTAAAAATATTAAAACTGTTCGGATGTTACCGATGAAAATTCAGAAATATCGATTTCAACAAAATTTAAAAATAAATAAAATTTAAAACCATAGCAGCTTTAAAGAGTTAATGAAATGACCTTTCAAATGAAGTATCACAGGCCCCTACTTCCAATTTGAGAATATAGGGGGTTAAAGATGTCATCTGAAGAGGATTAAATTTAGGGATGCCATTTTTACGTCGCAACATGTCATTTTAGAATTGAAGGGGTGAGTGGATGAAGGGGTTATGTTATAAAAAATAGTTTTTGAGCAATTAACTATTTAATTAGATTCATTGGCATTTTTAGTGAAAAATGTCTTTAAAATGCGTTTTTTTGAATTAGTAAGTGTTTATCAACTAATTAGACGCACAAGACCAGACCAAGACAAGACACATATTATGAACTTAATTAATTATTCATCAACAAAAAAATAGGACTAGAAATGTTACATAACCCCTTCATCCACTTACCCCTTCAATTAGAAATTGACACGTCTTAAGATTTTTTTAGAAAAACGCATAATAATGAAGCTATTGGATTTATTCCATTTGGATGTTCCACGCCGTATTTAGTAAGTGTAATGCCAGTTAGCATTGCTTTGTTAGATACAAGTTTTTTAACTTTCTGTAAGTATATTTTAATTATACATTGTGCATCATTTCCCCTTCTTTGGGAAAAAAGATATCTACATGTACGATATAGTATATATACGACATGTAATATAAGCGGATGAGTTTATAAAAAATGTTAGGCACAAAATTATTCCCAATAAAAAGTTTTGTATTACCTAAAACGTAAAATAAAATCATCAGATATCACATTTTTTAGTCGTATACGGGTTTCGTAAAAAAATAGAAAATTTGCTTAAGAATAAAGTACCTTTATTTTAAACACACCTCGTATACGACGGATAAAATTTAGTATTAGATGTTTGTATTTAAGGTTTGATCATGCACAACTTTCTGCGAAAATTAACTTTTTTCCTAAAATTATTAATAAAAAAGTTTTCCATATGATTTCAACTTAGGTACAGTATGTCTGAAAAAGTTTTACGAAAAAAAGTTATTGTTTATGAAAATCTCTGCTTGCGAAAATAATAATATTCAGGTTGTTACTTTAAAAGGGGGATTTAACCTTGTTGGTTAAATTATCTCCCGATTCCAGGGTTTTCTGTGAAGTGGTTCTGGCACTCAAATTTATATTTTTAATTAAACAAGAGGGTTGTCTCTCTACAGTATTTTATTATCTGCAGCAAATAGATGGAGTTTGTTGTTTATAAGATATTTACAATTAATATTATAGAATAATATATTGTTTACAATAAAATCAAGCCCCGGTCTTCTGTGTGGTATGCATACTATACGTGAAGATTCACAACTAATCTTTTGGGCCATACAAAGTAAGTAAACCTATATTATATTTAAAAAGCCAGTTATTAATTTAGATAGCAAATCTATAAGTTTTATATGGATTATATATATTTTGTAGGTTATTGAAGACTACTTCCTATTTAATAAAAAGAACAATCTTAGTTTTGTCTAAGCATTATGGGCTATGGTTATGAGTACGAAAAATATATGAAAATCAATAATAAAGTGGTATATCTTGTATTGCTACTACTTAGCTGCGTTCCAGTGGACTTCCGAGACTCAGGATTTCCTCAAAAGTGCATTCACTGCTTCTTAGCCTAGTGATGTCAGCCTCTATTGGATATACGTAACCTGTACCTACTCAGGAATATTCGTGAGGGTTTCTTCGAGCCCAAAGATGAATTAAGAGGGCGAATAAAAATTGGAGAACAAGACAATCTGATGCGATACGATAAGGTAAGTTATTACACGATAACTTAAGAAAAGAGACCTAAAATAATTTTACATTTTAACAACCAGAGTAAATTTTAAATAGAATATTTTGAATAAGTTATTTCTATAAGACTCACCTTGGCGTGGCGTGAGGCCTCCAAGTGGCTTCGATAAAGTCGAAGTATTTTAAATTCTAAATCTAAGAATAATTATGAAAATTATATCTACAGTGATGTCATATTTACTAGTTTTCGTAAATATTGAAATATTCACTAAATTTATTCTAGATTTATGTAAAAATCCGCAATAATGCGAGCACGTTCTTCACGAACCAAAATGTGCGTTCTAAAAAGAAAGCTTTTCAAAAAAAGTTCCTTTTTTTTTGTTATTGACCTTAGCCGGTCTTATTAGTCTAGAGGTAAGAATATAGAAAAGATCTGGTTGTAGGTTTACCTGACAAGTTTTAGTTTCCTAATTGACAATTTTTATGTATGAGAAGAAAAGAATAATCATTGAAGTTTAAACCTTTGAAATTCTAAAGGTTATGTTATTGTTATTAATCTATTCAGGGTTTAATATTTATTTCTTTCTTTCAGGAAAGTCAAGAAGATATAAAAGACCCTATTAGTGAACTAAGAAGAATTATGATGGAAGTAGAATAATTGAAATAAATTGTTATACATTGTACTAGAAGAATATCCCGAATAAAGTTAATAGTTTTACTTTGCCTTTATTTATTTTGTGTCAGCTTATTGGAAAACAGGTAAATTTACTATTTATTTTAAATTATGCCCAGAAAAGATATTCAAATTTAAATTAATTAAATTTTTACAATTAACCCGTAACAAGGTATTTACATTTGACATTGCAAAAGATTAATAGAAATGTTTTGACAACTTCAATTTCAACTTAAATTTTGCAAATTTTAGTTGTAAAACACGTCAACTTTTATCTTATTTAACAATTCAACACATCTTAAATGTTTATTTGCTGATTTGCAATATTTTAGCAATTAACTTAAATCAGTGATAAATAAGTAATACCCAGCAAAATAATGTATTTTCTAATGTAATACACAAAAATAAACGAAATAATTTAAAATTTAGGCGGTTCTGATTGACATTTCTCTTATCGAAAGTCAGCCTAGTAAAAGCTTTCGAGAAATAAATAATACATATTAAAGTTTTCGATATTGTATAAAATAAAGGTACTTTACTCTTGTTCAAAATTATATTTTTTGACAAACCTCGTATACGGTTTAAAAAATTGACATCTGACATTTGCGTTTTACTTTACGGGCCATGCAGAAATTTTTATAAAGAAAAACTTTTTTTCGTAACAACACAAAAAAAAAGTTTCTCATATGTTGCCAACTTTTTCAGACATACTGTATATTTATTAGCTCTCATAAATTCATAAAACCTGAAAAAGTCAAACGTCAATTTTGTACGCCACTGATTGAGCGATACTTTCTGAATTCCATGTTTTTGAGTTATTTAACAAAATAATTCTTACTTGCATATGTATATGTATTTTTTTAAATATCATAAATAGGTAACTTAAACAATAGTGTTTTTCTTTAAAATAATCCAATTAATTATTTTTAAACGAAATACTATACTGATATTGTTACACCAAACATCACACGAATAATAATTAGAAAAACTCTGGCCCTGGAATTCGAACAAACAAAACACCTGAATCCAAAAAATACCAAACTTATACCGCTAAGATCTTCGCTACCAACACTACACATTATTACGAAAATACGTATTAAATTTAAACCTTTCCATCACGGCTTATTTCTTATATTTGCCTTGTTTCATAATAACTGTTTCCATGAAACCACCGCGCTGTTGCCAAGTTTCGGGCCTGTAATCGTTGTAAAAATGGAACGAAATATATACGATATACACTTCTAACTCGAGCGCCACCTAGCCGTTTGGTCCCGGAACTAAATCCGTATAAAAATGACCATTTTTGCGACTTTTCAGGCCCAGCTAATATTTCATCCCTGTGATCTATAGACCCCCTCTAGTCCATCTAGCATGGAAAACGTTGTCATGCCCGAAAGTGGGACTGACAACGTAGGTTTTGGACTGAGAACGTCGGTAGTATGTAGCAAAATGGGAATGTGTAAGCGCTAAAGTAAATATATATATATATATAATATATGCAAGTTGTCTGTTTCTCCGGGGTGATATGAAGGCTAGAGCGGGCCCTGGTAATCTGTGCATAGAATAGATAATATCCATGTGTGCAAAAAATATATTAATAGGGTCACAGCTCCGTGAAATATAACAAGAAATAAATTCATGCCTACGAACTGGTGTTTTGTGCGATTTTACCAAAATATCATTATAGGGGTTTTATTAATTTTATTATTCCTTTTATGGCCCACTGTATAAATGGCTAATTTACTTTGGTAATTGTCTCTATCTAACTAATACGAAATACCTATAGCCAATCACACTTCTGGTAGTAGGTACACCACATGTCATGTTTATTTTTAGTGAAAGAAAAAATATATACAAAAAGAAAATTTTAATCTGTTTCTATAGAGCCACTTTTCCAAAATCTGATTCACTTTTTATGAAAATAATCGTAAACTTCCAGAACACAGATTTAACCTTTACCTACACGTACATAGGAATTTTTTCTTTTACTAGTAAATAATAAATTTGAAATATAAGACCTAAAATGTGATTACAAGACAAATAATGTGAACGTAAGACAAATGTAAATATTATTATAATAAAATTGAACATGATTGAATAATAAAAAAAAAAATAAAAAATGAAATAAAAAAAACTAAGAAGGTAATATACCGAAACTTGAACCCACGGACCCTTACTTAAGTCAACGCATTACCCAGAAACTACAGAATGAATATGTAGCCATCTATCAGTCTACTGAACGGATATAATTTGATATTGGTTCTGAAATGTATGAAGAATCTACCAAATATTTAATAGCCCGCTGACTAAATATTCTTAATAGATATGGATATTATCTATTCTACGCACAGAACGAAAAAATAGGCCATTGCGTTCTACTAAATGTATATAATTTCATATCTATTCTATAACGGACACTGTACGGATATAAAATCAACCGATCGTAATTCATGGTGACCGGTGTTATTATATTTTTAAATTTTAAACATGTCAGAATTCTGTCAAACTATTTTTTAGTATTAAGATTAAATGCAAATAAAAATAAGCGATTCTTGTGAAGAATCTAAAAACAATTTAATTATCAGAATCACCAAAAATTGTGTCTTGTTAGTGCAGGTACAAATCCAGAACGAAGTCTGTTTTATGAACTAGTAAAAGTCATAAATATTTATTGTTTCTTTCCTATCTGTATACAGATAAGGAAAGTATAGGAATTATGATTTTTAAAGTAGATAAGGTCCGTATTTATAAACAGATCCCAGCCAAGTCCAACTCAGCTGAGTCGTCCTTGAACGAAAATCGAAGTTCGGTTATAACGCGTAAATTTAGAGATAAGTAGTAACAAATTCGAAAATGTCCATAACAGTTACAGATTTGCTACTATCCATCTCCGAATTACAGTGTAACACCGGAACCACCTGGAACTTTAGAGAAGTTGTAACCGAACTTCGACTTTCGTATAAAGACGACTTGCCCAAGTCCGACTCAGATGAAATCTGTTTTTAAATACTGGTCTAAGTATTTTATCTTTATAACCTCTAAATTAATTTTTAAAATTTTGTAGATTTTTCGTTAGCGGGTCGTAGAAGAAGTATACTGTACAACTTGAATAAATTATTCGTATCGCAATTAAACAAATTACAACTCCACCTACGGCCATAACATCTACTCTTGTTGCACAAACTATTTTTTTTTTATTTTAAATTAGTGACAATTGAATCGATCATTTGAGAAACACATTGATCCACGCGGTAATATCACTTGGCCGATATACATTCGTATGACTTATGCGTCAATTAGGGTATGGTCCGATATTAATTGACTACTAACCGCAACTTACCAGGATTTTTTGGACAGCGGTTCCTGAAAAATACTAATTTGTTGGTTACATTTGGACCACTGCCGAGATTTACGTCACTTTTATGACAGATTGACTTTCAACGTAATGGAAATATACCGGTTAGTGAATTGACGATTGAGTCACCATTCAGGTAACCGATTCCCTATTTAAACCGCTTTTTCAGGAATAGAGAGATATTGCAAATTTCTTTAACGTCAGCCACTATAATAATGACAACGTAATTAGAGGCCAATAAATTCCGTGCTAAAACAAAACTTATTGCAAACCTGAAGTTTTGACATTAGAGTCCTTGTCCTTATAGACATTTCTAAAAATTTTAATTTACAGTTTTTTTTGTTGTCTATAATATTACATAACATGGAACAGGCATTATAAATTACCATCTTAGAAGGTTTAGATGATGATGATATTAAATATTGAATATTAAAAAACTTCGAACTGATACGAATGTCGGCGAGCGCACCCGAAAGCTGTAAAATCGCCACTATCTGCTGCCCTTAAACTTCCACAATTAAGGACAGGCACAATCTTTAATAAAGTTAGTTCTAGAACTTAAACGATCTGCGCATGCTCAGATGTCAAAATAAGAGCGGCGCTAATAGTGACTGACCTTAAGTGAACTTGCAATAATTCTTTATTGTCGCAAGAAGACTGATTAGTGTTGGACCGAGTAACCGATATTTCGATTAATATCGGACCATACCCTAAATTACTGAGGCCCTTCCTATGAGGTCCCAGTGTTGCATTCGTGCAGACGAAAAAATTGTCTTATCCCATTTTTTAAAACTTTTTCTTCATGTTTCCGATCATTCTGAGTCCGAAAATGAAAAAAAAAAATTTTCGTCTGGTGATCTATGTGTATATATGCCGACACGATAACTCTAGAACGAAAGTTCTAATTGACTTGCGGTTTTGATTTTCTTAAATAATTACTTCTAACTTAGAACATTTTGGAGGCTATTTTTATTCGAAATTAGTAGCCAAACCTGCCAATTTATGAAAAGTATAAAGGCAATTTCTTAGAAATGACTTTTTTATGGTGGTGCTATTAAGCGTACTACTATTTCGCCCCTAGCCACAAAAACACCTTCATCAAATTTACTAGCTCTCTGTCGCAACCCCATAGAATAATAAACCGGTCATTTTATTTGGCAAAAATCAGAATAATGCTTGGGTGTGCCTGTCAAGTATCAAGATGTCAATTGTGATGTGTGAATGCCTCTTAAATGTCAAATTATTTAAAAATGTATACTACTTTTGATATTTATTGCAAATAATTTGTAGTGTATCTCAATTTAGGCTTTCCATAAATAAAGGTACAGCAAGACAGATAATATAATGTTCTTATAGAAAGCACTTTTTGATTATATAAAAGAGAGGTAGGATATAATGCTGGTTTTTTTGTAGAAATTTTTTTTTATACGATTTTGGATTACATATTCAACCAGCGAATTGTAAATAATAATTAGTAGTCATAAATTTCCTCAATAAATAAAATTTAAAAATGAATCTTATTACCTTGGTACCGAGGTATTTTGTTGTATTTTTTATTTTAATTATAAAGTTGTCATTTATTTGTATGTTGAAAGAAGATCTTTGTAAATTACATTGCTTTCTATGGATCTACTTTAACACAAAATTAGTTTTGTGGCTATAAGTTGCTATGACCTATCGTCGCAAAACTATTAATAATTTAAACATAGTAAGTAGTATTAATATAACATCAAATAATTTTTTAAAATAAAGTACATGATCTCAAAACAGAAATAATTTATAATAAATGCGGGTAAAATAACAATAAATTAAGGGAAATACTTAAAAAGGGCAGGTTTAAAGAGTATTATCACAAGAAAGTATATCCTTCTGTTTATTTATCAAGTATTGTTTGAGATTACTTTTGAATACATTTATTGTTGTTTTTTTAATTTTTGTAGGTAGTCTATTAAATTTTAAAAATTGTATTTTGGGAACTTTTAGTGATGGCTTGCCTTACGTGAAAGTCAGATTGGCTTCTTGTATTATAGTTGTGATATTGCAAATTATATTGAATTTTTTCTAATAGATCTGATGCGATGGTAATATGTCATTTTTATTTTATAAATAAATATCAGTCATGTACTGAACATAATTCTGAACTGAAAGCCAATTTATTTCTTTTAACATAGCTGCAATACTCATCCTTCTGTCCTTTATTAATATTATATAAATAGGCGAAGTAAGGAGCCCAAATATTTTACATGAGCAGGCTTAAGGGGTAAGGGGGCAGGCCAATTATTATTGGATAAATTGCTCAAACAAGTTTGTAAACCCTAATCAAAAGTCGATATAGAATGGTTTTAAAAATTAAGGCTTGTAAAAATCATGACATGGTTTAACCTAATTAATGCCATTGCTTCACAAACCAAAAAATTCAACATCTTAATACTACTATCGGCTTTCCGTCTTTTGTTCCAAGTTAAATCATTTCTCGTTTTTGTTACACTACGAATTTACCCTTGTGGGCCTCAGTCTCCTTAAGGTGGGAACCATCATTTCAGCGTCTCTCGAATTAATGTTTGCGTTTAGAAACAACACAACTGACATGTCGTCGGCCTAAAGTGTTAACCTGCTAAGTCCATTTTTAGATAAATTGAGATTTTGACTTCTAAAAATTCTACATTATTTACTCTTTCGATGAGTTAAACATCCAAGTCACTTTTATTACTAAAAACCTAAAATATTGCATGATATGAATAACAGCTAAGTCCAGTCGACTAATTCTTAACACGGAAAAACAGCCAAGTTCAAGAAACACGTGCATTTTGTGTTAAGAGCTTGTCGAGACAGGAGTACGCGTGTTGTTTCTCTGTGATTTTGCCATTTTTTCCCGTTTTTTGTAATTATTTTAATGATAAAAATAAAGGTAAGTAACTTTTATAGATTATAAAACATTTTGACTGAGTTTAAATGTGAAATGGGTCAACATTTTAAGGTTACAATCTGTTTGTTTAACTAGAGGGACTAGGCAGGTTTTCCGGTATCTTATTTTATGTAGCTGTGGAATATAGCAGCTTAACATTCTTTAGTAATAAACAAATAATGTTGTTTTTTTTTGTTATTTTATTGTTTTATAATTATGGGGGTTCTATAACTTCAAAACACCCTTTATTTTTACAGTATATTAAGCTAAGGATTTCCATTTTAGATGACGTCACGTAATAGGCGATTGGTAGAAATTGCAATGGCAAAGTCAAGGAACGATTCTGACTTTAATGATAATACACAGAGAGAAAATGAACGTAATAATTTAGATAAAAATTTAAATTCAAATATAGATCCTGTTAAAATATTTCAATATACCGCAGAAGCCAACCAACCCAGCAGCAATTTTGAAGTAGTTGAAAACGTTGAAATAGACATTATTGATTCCTCTTTTACCAATAAAGACTATGATTTGGAATCCCTCAACATTTCTGTTCCATTAAACAAAATAATTATATCTGATTCTTTTGAAGATCAGATCGTACTACAATCAGAGAGTCTTGAAGAATTAAAATACTTTGACACCAACCAGCAGGTAAAACACGTAACGGCTGATGCACCCAATAATAATGATAATGCAGCTACACTAATATCAGAAATACACAACCCGGAGGAGCAAATTCAATCCCAAATTTACACAATAGAATCTACAATTTCAGATATTTCTGATGATAATGAAGCAAATAATTATTTAGTTCCATATTCCGATACCGATTCAAGTTCGTCTTCAAACGAATATCCAAAAAAAAAAAGCAAAAAACGTAAAAAACGTTTTCAAGTTCAAGAATCAAAATGGTTTGCGGTGAAAAATAAAAAACTACGAGAAAGTGGCAAAAGTTATTTAGGTAGAGTAAAAGAAGATGGAAAATGGAACTATAATAAGCCTAAAGAACCTCGGGTTATGAATGATAGATGCAATTGTAAAACAACTGAAAAAGGTATAATGAAGTGCGCTTCCATCAGTGAACAAGAAAGGCAGCAAATTTTCAAGTCATTTTGGGCAATGGCATGGGGTGAAAAGAAAGTGTTTATAGATAATCAAGTTAAATCCGTGCCAACTCAAAGGCACCGAAACCGAAAAAAAAAGAAAATGAAACCAAAAGAGGACAATCCTTGCAATATTTTTTGAGAGTTCAAGAAAAAAGTCATAGGGTGTGCAGGACCATGTTCCTTAATACTGTTGGAATTGGACGGTGGACAATTCTACGTTGGAAAAGTTCTTTTGGGACACGTGCTCCTAGTATAGTACGGCAAAAGTCATCTAGTAAAAATCAAGCCTTTAAAGATCAACGTATATGCCTAAACCAATTTTTAGATTCTCTACCAGTTATGGAGTCACATTATTGTAGAGCTACTTGTCAAAAAAAATATCTTCTGGCTGAATGGCATTCCAAACAAAGTCTTTATGAATTTTATGTCCAAGACTGGTGTAAATTAATAAAAAAAGAGGCTCTTTCAATAGCAACGTTCTCCAAAACTTTTGAGGAAAAAATATGGCTTTTTCACCACAACAATAATTTATTTTTTTCAAGGATTACTTCATAATCCTGTAGGTACATATTAATCGATTTTTCGGAAAGGTAATACTACTTAAATATGTGTACCTCCAAGCTTCAAAATATATAAGGTGATTTATTTGTTCGAAGATAATCCATTTTAAGAAAAGTACAAAAACCACTAACACCCTCAGTATTGTTCTATATCTGGTACGGTACGAATCGTTTTTACGGTTAGTCTGATCGATAAAAGTGCGAACTTTTTGTTTTGGTTCTTTTGATAGGTATAAGTATTAAATTAAATTTCATTCTGAATAGAACATTTCGGTAAGTTTATTCTGTTATTATGATTAGTGGGGAGGGCGACCCTTTGGGGCCGCCCACAACTGCTTCTACCACTCTCGTAGAAGAAAAAAATATCACAAACGCAAAATATTTATGATTTAACAAATAGATATAGATCTACGGATTCAGGCCCTTATTTGGTTTATATGGAACACATTGATAAGAATTTGGGAAGGCTTTTTTCTATGAAAGTAGGGTATTATTTGCAAGAATGTCCCTCCTTTAAGAATGATATATTAAATAATAAATCTATAGGCTGTAACGGTTGGAACCGTTATTCGTTATTCTGATACAATCATCTCTACTCAAATGTCATTTGTCGTTTATGCCTTGTGTCAAAAATTCGTATTTCATTTGATTTGGGCAGGTATCGGTAACTGGAATAGCCCGAACTGAAACTATATTTTTGTTTCAAAGAATAGATTCTAGATGGCGCTGTACACAACAATTTACAGAAATCTACAATTGATGGTGGAAAGAGTGAAAGTGTCATTTGTCATTGTCAGGCATCCATTATCGATTACCTCGCGGTGAATGACATTTGCCATTTTACCTGTATTTTTTGTGATTATCAATATCATATTGTCATTAATTATTATTTGTTTGTATTTAAGTGTGCTCTGGATCCTGGATGAATAAATAGTAAGTATTTTGTAAATTATTGTTTATTGTATTGTCAACTTGGTCTTGTTCAATTGTGTTTTTAATGTTCAATTTGTTTACTTGATTTTGCTGACGAATGAGCTTATTTTAAATTTTTGTGGTCATTTTTAGTTATAAAAGCTGTAATATATCGTATTGTTGTATGCCAAATTGTTTTGTAAACACTCTGAAATCCTAATAACGATTTATTTCAAATTTGAGTATTGGGTGTTCGCAGTCCGTTTTTCAAGAATAAAACAACAAATTTGTAAAAACTATTTAGTATGTGATAAACATTTTAAAGATATGTTTAAAGTTCTTGGTGCACGCAGCGATCTATCTGTATTTTTATTTGTTCTAGTACAAACTTTTTCAAGTCGTTTGGAGTGGCAGTATTGCATCGTTGAAGACAAAAACAGCCTAGTCAGGGAAGTAATAGTCACTGTACTTTTTGTATTCATGCCTCACATTTGATTTTTATATTGATTTAGTTCAGATTGTTTGTTTTACTGTTTTTTATTTGTTCTAGTACAAACTTTCTTCAAGCCGTTTGGAATGGCAATATTGGATTGTGGAAGACAAAATAGCCTAGTCCGGGAAGTAATGGTCAGTATACCTTTTTTTATTCATGCCTGTGCTCCCTAACAGATTTGACGGGTTCAGGAAAAAAGGGGCCAAGTCACAATTACCAAAATTTTCAGAAAACCAAATTTAATTTAGACTGACTAAATACAAACTTTTGATACTTTAAGGTAATTGTTTACAAAAAGATGTTACTTTGTTTAAATGTTGCCTGATTATATTGTAGTTTACCACTTAATTTACCAGACAGTTGTAATTTTTATTCTAAATACTGAAAATGACAAACAAACAGTAAGAAAGTCCTTGGACATAATTTTAAATGCACTGTTTTGCATTTGCTAATACTGGTATTTTACAAAATAGGGCGGACCAGTTCAATTTTGATAAAAATGTGGCTTAGCTGCTTTTTTCTTCCTGTACCCTTCTTGATTTATAAGTTGATTAATATTTATTTTTTGTTCTAGATAAAACTCTTCAACCTCTGTGGACAATGACTTAACTTTCCAGCTAATTAACACGCTACATTTAATTATTCTATTTTGTATGTTTTTTTTTGTTTTAATAAATTAATTTTATTGATCATGCTTTTTAATTTTTTGTAAAAATATTTCAACTTGTAGTCAAGTTAGGATTGGTTCATACTACTCATTTTTTGCTTTATTGTAACAAATATAATTTTATTGCTACAATAAACGTAAAAAAAGGAGTTGGTATGAACAAATCTTAATTTGACTACCACTTTTAAACAAAATATTGAATGACCATTTTGAATGTTCCCGCGTTTTGTGTTAACTAAAGTGACCGCGTTATGGCGCCACTTCCGCCAAATAGTTCAAAGAACGCTCACCGGGTGTTACAAAACTGTCTCAAATTTTAACATTGCAGTTTCCATTCTAAAAGTAATTGATCTGTGGATTTGGGTGTATCAACTAGATCACATTCATTTAAATATCTTGGTCATCCGATGTACTAATTGATTTTTAATATTCTTATTTTCCGTCTGGTTTTATAAGGTAAGTTTTAATACTAATATATTGTTGAATTTATATATTTTGTACAAGGATTTCTTAAATGAATTGTCAAGTATTATACATAACCTCAATATCAATAATAATTTATATATTACTTTTTGGAGATTTTATGCTTTACTATGTTTAAATGTATTAAATAAAATTTTCCCTTTTCGTATTAATTTTAGTGTCTGTGAAATTATTCATTTAATAGTTTTAAATTGTTCATTTAATGGTTAAAGCATTTAATCTAAATCCTGTTCCAATTTCCTGTCTTAACATTTTAACCCTTTCTTTTTAGCATGGCTATATCTAGACGGTTTATTTGGATTTATATCGAGACGTTTCCTATCAAGAAGTTTTATGGTTTTTATACCTAGAAGTTTGGTACAATCTGAAGACCGTGGTTTGGTTCATCTATAGAAGATCTACACGTTCGAGTTTAAGTTAGAATACCAAATTTCACAATATCATTCAAGTTCCAGAATTAAGAATAAGGATACCGAATCTATTTGAAGTTGCCTGAATATATACCATGCGTTAAACATTCCTTATATTACCTTCTTTAACTAAAGATAAGTACTTTAAAATATATCATCTTAAATTTGAATTTAGTAAAACTATGTAAATTAGAATTTGCTACTACCTTTTCTAAAACTTGGTTTAAATATAATTTGTTAGTGTTTAGTGATTTTCTATATTTTTATCACTATCTAAAGTCAAGTATAGTAAGTTTTAAATATAGTGGTGCCCAATTTCTTTTTCAAAGTTATTCGAGTTATTTAATAACCTAACCCACGCCCAAAATCAATTGAACTTAGACATAATATAACAAATAGATAAAATAAAACGCGTAATGGTGGAATTTAAATCATTTGATATTGCTAACTCATTAGTTGACCATAAGATTATGAAAAAAAAAACAATTTAGTTGCCTTTATTCCAAAGTTTTACACACAGAAAAAGGGTATCATCCGGATGGTTGATATTTTTTTCAGTGATGAGTTTTTGAAAAAAAGAAATTATTTCTGAAATATTTAAGTCAAACGTATGAAAAGAAGAGGCTACGGATCCCGAAACTAAACAAGTATCTTTTGTCGATAGACAAATGGTAATTGTCACATTTTTGGGCAATAAAATTCCGGATACACCTAAAATTAATTTAGTTAGATTTACGGTCGACCCTTATGTTCATCCCGTAATACAATGCTTCAAGTGTTTGCGCTATGGCCACACCTCTATTCAGGAAAACCGCGATGAAAAACGTGTGGAAACGAACATAATAATGATGAAGAATGCGAAGAATTTTATATTCACTGTAATAGTACCGAACATACGTCAGTGTCTAAAGAATGTTCCATCTATATTAAACAACAAAATATTAAAAAACTATGGCCTTTGAAAATATTTCCGTTAAATAAGCAGAATTTGTTGTAGAAAATCTAACATACGCAAAAATTTCTACTAATAGGTTCGATGTACTAAAAAATTTAGAAAATTTTCCTGAACTTGCTCCCCCCTCTCAAAGTAACTCTCGAAGCTCATTTTTACTTAAAAAATTTAGAAAATTTTCCTAAACTTGCTCCCCCTCTCAAAGTAACTCTCAAAGCTCATTTTTACTTAAAAAAACCCAAAGCTTGTCCTATTTATCAAAAAAATAAGTCATAAATTAGGAAAAGAAAACATATTACGCCACCTACTTCCCCTTTAACGTCTAGCAGGCCTTCAATACCGCCTCCGGCGTCTCAAACCCCAAAACGTCGCCCACCCCTCTCATATTCCCCTTGTGTTAAGGATATTATAGTACATCAAAATCAGATAATCTCTCAAATTTCCTTATTTATTTTTAAAATTTTAAAAGAACCAAATACAATTGATGAAAATAAAATCAAAGAACAACTTGTTTCAATTTTAACTACTAAAGAAGATGTAGGTATGGAATGTTTATCAGTCAGTGATGAAGAATATTATTAAAATTATTCAATGGAATGTGCGATCCCTTTCAGCTAGGAAAAGAAACTTACAAAATTATTTAAGTAACAATAAAATAGATATACTTATTTTTTCCGAAATATGGTTAACACCACAAAGTAATTTCTCTTTAAAAGGTTTTAATTTTGAAAAAAAACTCATAGATGATGGATATGGCGGAGTAGGAATTTTTATAGCCACAGGCTTAAATTATAAAATAATAATTATTGGTAATACACCACTAAATTCAGATATCGAAACTTGTGCCGTTAATAATAATAATAATAATAATGTTTATTTAGTTAAAGAACATTACAATAATTATATAAGACAGTATAGACAAAAAAAAATACATTTAACTAAACAAACCTAAATGATATAATGACAGTAAACTTACTACAAAGGGTATATAATGTACATATAATATAAAATAATACAAATTTTTTTTGATCCGTGCAACCCATTAAGACCTTCAAGGTTGAGCATGGGGTACACTGACCAGTAAAAAAGGTTTACTCTTCGTATACATATTTTTTTCTTATTATTTTTTTTTTTTTTTTTACATTTTTTTTGTTAGATACATATTATTATTCTTAGATTTCAAGAATTTTTTCAATGTCATCGGCCTTTAATGATTTTATGTATCTTTTAAAAATAGTTTTTAGAGATGATATTGAGTTTAATTTTCTTAAATACATTTTATATATTTCTGGGAGAAAGTTAAATAATCGTGGTGCTAAAAATTGGAAATACCTAGTTCCTATTGTTTTTTTAGCTGTTTTTGTTTGTACAAAATCTTTAGACTTATTTCTTGTTTGATAATGATGGTCAAGTGTTTTTAAGTCAGCACGGTTTTTAAAAAGGTAAATTACCAAACTAAAAATATACAGTTGTCTCAAACTCATTACATTTACTTCTTTAAATAGGAGCTCTGTGCTATATTTCATTTTCTTAAAAGTAATTACTTTTAATATTTTTCTTTGTAGTATTTCTACTTGTTCCAAATGACCAGGCATGGTTCCTCCCCAACTGGCAATACCGTATCTCAGACGGGATTCCACAAGTGCGTAGTAAACTGTTTTCAGATGTGATAAATCCAGTATTTTTCTTAATTGTTTAAATTTATACAATAAAAATCTTAACGTCTTAGCAACGTCTGACAAATGAGAAGTCCATCTTAAGTGCGAATCTAGTTTTATTCCAAGATATTTTATTTCGTTTTTCAGATAGATATCGATATTGTTGACAATTATTTTCTTATAATCAGGTAAACTATTTTTATAGCTAGTAAACGGTACAATATATGTTTTTTTATGATTAACTGTTAGTAATTTGTGATTAAAAATATCGAATATATTTTTTAAATCATTTTCAATTTTACTTTTTAAATCTCCCCATGTTTTTGCATTATATATTACAGCCGTGTCGTCTGCGAAACCAATTAATTTGCCTGTAGAATTGTAAGAAAATATATTATTTAAATATAAATTAAATAGTATTGGCCCCAGAACAGTTCCTTGAGGCACGCCAAATGACACCAGTTTTTCAGTACTACGTTCATTTTCTATTTTTACAACTTGTTTTCTATGTGATAAGTAACTTTCAAAGAATTTAAGTGGCAACCCTCGTATACCTGCGTCTTCCAAGACATCAAACAACTGCGAATGGCTCACAGTGTCAAACGCCTTTGCCAAATCAAGAAATACTACTGCCACTGGTTCTGTCTTATCAATAGATTTGTAGACTGAAGAAACTAGACACTGAAGGCCGTCGTTAGTTGAGAGTCCTTTCTGAAAACCGAATTGCCGCTCCGAAATTAGACTATACTTATCAATAAACTTTGTTAGCCTCTGCTTTACTGCTTTTTCCATTAATTTTGCCAAAGTTGGAATTAGGGATATTGGCCTGTAATTACATACATTTTCTTTTTTGTCTTTTTTGTAGATTGGAGCAACTAGAGCTATTTTAAAGTGAGAAGGACATATTCCACTAGTGAAAATTAAGTTTATTAGATTAGCAATAGGTTTACATAATTGACTCTCTAATTTTTTAAATATTTCGGCTTTTAAATTATCTACGCCAGGTGCTTTATTTAACTTTAGTGATCTCACAAACTCTCTAGTTTCTTCAACAGTCACAGGTATCCAATAGAAGGTGTGAGGATTTTTATCTCGGGTTATAGGAAGATTGGATGGTTGTGATATCTTGCGAGCTAGATTTTCGCCCACCTGTGTAAAGTAGTTGTTAAATTCTTCTGCAATTTCTTTTTTACACGTTATCTTTTCTCCTGATTCTGAAATTATTTCATTTATGTTTTGATCGGTTTTGTCTTTGTAATTTACTAAGTACCAGATATCTTTTGCATTGTTTCCATTTTTTCCTATTTGTGTTTGATAATATTTTCGTTTAGTAATTTTTATAAGGTCGTTTACATGCTTACGGTAATTAAAGTACGTTTGTTTTTTTCTTTCGTCATTTAAGTTACTTTGCCATTCTTTATAAAGTTCGTTTTTATGATTTATTGACTGTAATAGAGCCGCGGTAATCCATTTTTTACGTTTAATTTTGTTTTTATTTAGTTTTATGGTTTTTGTATTTTTGTTGATAAAATGATGTAATATATTTAGCAGTTCTTGAGTTTTTATATTTACATCATTTGTATTATAGTACTTTTCCCAGTTGTAATTTTCTAAATCGTTTTTTATTTGATCATAATTTATGTATGTTTTATACTTGTCAGCTTTAGGAATTCTAGTAATATTTTTTACTTGAAAACTCATTAGCGTAGCTCGATGATCCGTGATATTATTTTCATAGACAGCAGCAACAGCTGTGTCAACAGAAGACTGGGTTACTGCCTTAAAAAATATATGGTCTAGGCAACTTCGCGAATATTTTTGTACGCGCGTATACTTGTTTATCATGGATTGTAAATTATATTCATATAATACATTCAGATAGTTTGAAACAATGTCGTTTTCTTCTTTAATATTTATGTTTATGTCTCCAACCAGTAGATGAAATTCAATATCAGAGTATTTAATTTGTTCCAAATAATTTTCTAAGCCCAAAATAAAATCTGTGGGTGCACTAGACGGTGAGCGATATATAGATGTTATTAAAATGTGTTTATTTTTTGACAAATTAATTTTAATATGTAATGCTTTTGAGTCTCCAATATCAATAGTTGTGCTATTTACACTTAATTCATTTTTAACATAAACAATTACACCATCATTCTTATTTAACCGCCCATAATTATAAAATACTTTATATCCTTCCAAATTAAAGAGACTAATATCATCAATTTGAAAAGTTTCAGTCAGTACAATACAGTCAAAACTACATTCAAGTTGGTCTAACATTATTTTAAATTCATCAAGGTGTGCATTAAGGCTGCATATATTTTGGTGCATTATACTCACATTCTTCTTATTATTTTTAAAATACCTATTTATTTCCTTTGTTTTAAAACATTCAAGAGTAGCATAAGGCACATAATTGATGTCACGTATGTATTGATCCATATGTAAGTAAAATTAATAATAAAAGAAAAACAGAATATTTATACCAATACAAAAACAAAGAAAACGAAATAGAATAAATAAAAGAAACAAGATATAAAAAGATAGTATATAGAGAACGAAATTAATATAAGAAATCTAGGATCTGCTTCCGAAACGAGTTCTTGACTTTATTTCTTCCGTCTTTGGTTGTTGCTTGCTGTCTTTGTAGTTCTGGGAAGAGAGTGTATTTTTCGATGTAGTTGGTTTTATGGCAAGAGTTTCGTTCTTTTCAAATGTTTTCTTAGGTGTATCAGTTTCTTGGAAGTTGGAGGACTTGTCGATATTTTCTTTTTCTGATAGATTTCTTATAGTTGGTGTCGGAGGTGCACTATTGCTGGCTTCTTCGTTACTTACTTCCAGATCATTAGCTGTATAGGATTTATTATCGACGTAGAGTTTATTGCCTTTGATGTATGATCGCAAATTAGGATTTTCTCTGGCCTTTCTTAGGTGCTTCCTTAAGATAAAATTTTCTTCTCGCTGTATTTCTGTTAGATCACTAGAAATGCTTACGTTGGTTCCTCTCAATTGTTTGCAGTTTTTGAGAATTTCAATTTTTTTTAAATATGAAACAAATTCTATTTTTACTGGTTTATATTTGGACTGACCTATTTGATAAAAATTGTTAATATCTTTCGTATCAATGTTTATTTTTAATAAATTTTTAAGTGTACTTTTTATATCGTCTAGGGTAATTTGATCGTAATTCAATCCAAAAATTAATAAATTATTTTTTTTATTTCCTCTTTCTAAACTCTCTATTTTTGTTTTCAGGTAATCGTTTTCTTTCTCAAGATTGGATACTCTACGGTTAACTTCCTCTAATTTCATTAAGAGTCTAGTCTCACTAGTTTCTATTGAATTTTTAATTTCTTTCCTGTTTAATAAAATATCTTGCCGTAAAATTTCAATTGATTTTGAGAGACTTTGACCGTCTTTATCATTTTTATCATTTTTGTTAGTCATTATCAAATTAATTATAGTACCCTGCTGTGACGACTATGGATTAAGTTTATTCGTTCTTATCACCATGTGTTTACTGTTAGGTTAAGTTAGGAAATTTCAATATTTTTGTAGCACTAACCTGATTTTAGCAGCAAACTTCACAAACTGTGGCTTTTGTAGAAGTCTAACTGACAGGTTTTTCACAAAACTACTTTTAATTTTCACGCTTTATTTTAAAATACAATTTCTATCGATTTTAAGCCTTGGTTTCTTTAAACACTCCGTCGTTGAATTAGATGATGCAGGTATTACCCTTGTATTGATATATAAATCACCTGAAACTAAGGCTTCTAGCGAAGACTGGAAGAATCTTTTTAACCAATTTACCCAGTCTTGTATTTTTTTGTGGCGATTTTAATGCTCATTTTAGCCTGTGGACCCCGCACCCTGACACTAAACAGGGTAAAATTTGGCTGATGTTATAGATGATCTTGACATGGTAGTATTAAATGATGGCTATCCCACAAGAATAACACCCCCAAACCTATTCAAATCTGCAGTTGTTATATCTATTACATCACCTTTTAGTGCTAATAAAGTTACATGGGAAGTTTTGAAAGACACAATGGGTTCCGACCACTTTCCTGTTTTAATAGAATTACAAACAAACTTAGCACCTAATCGATTTATTAACCCCTCATCCAAATGGAATGATACAAAGACCGACTGGAAAATATATCATTCACACATTGAAACTCGATTTCATTTATTAAATACAAGAAATGTCTCCAACAATGACAAAATATCTCATTTCTTTGATATTATTTCGGAATCAGCGAATAACTCAATGCCCATTAAAAAACCATTTCAACCAAAAAACTTTAACCCTTACTGATGGGATGACGATTGTAATATTTTAGTAGCTAAACATAAAGACGCTTTAAAAAACTATAAATCTCAGGCAAATTTAGAAAATTACTTAGCATATAAAAATATAGCAGCTCACACGACAAGAATTTTTAAACAAAAACAAAAAAGTAGTTGGATACAATATTTGGCAAAATTAAACAAAAGCACCCCTCATAATAAAAGTTAAAGTTAAATGTATAAATAACAAACATGTTCTTCCCGAAAAAACAAACATTCCTCAAAACATTATTAATAAAATGTTAAATAAAATTGCACCTCCCTTTGTTCCTACCCCGCCTTTTCCGTGCTCTACCAGCCCAAAAATTAATTTCAATTCAAAATCTAATTATTTGGCTAATCCTTTTTCTATTAATGAATTATACTTAGCTCTTAAAAATTCTAGAAGTACAGCACCAGACATTGACAGCCTTACGTACAAAATGTTATATAATATACCACTTATTACCACTTCTTATTAAATATTTATAATAACTGGTGGACAAATCAAGACTATTCAGATAAAATAAAGAAAAGCATAATTTTTCTAATATTGAAACCTGGTAAAAAACCAGATTCATGCTCTTCTTTTAGGCCAATATCACTCATGTCCTGTTTGACTAAGACCTTTGAAAGGATAATAAAATTTAGATTGGAACATTTTGTAGAAAATAATTCATTAGTACCTAGTTTTCAATTTGGTTTTCGCCGAGGCCAAGGCACAATCGATGCAATCACACAACTAATATCTGATATTCAATTAAGTTTCACAAAAAATGAATAATAATAATAATAATATTGTTTATTTTTACTTATACATTTTTTTTTTATAAAATTTGTATTAACATATACCTTCTTAAGTAAAACAAACGTGAGGGTAACCCATAAAAACCTAAAAAGGTTGCGCACGGGACTTAGCTCTTGTTCATTTATATCTTACATGTGAAGAAGTAACAAAAATACAAATATATACAAATGGAATAAAAATGCACAAAATACACAACAATAGAAAAAATATTAAAATACCGTAAAATACACAAAATAGAATAAAAATACATAAAATACAAAAGAAAAATGGTAAACAGCCAATAAACAAAAATAGAAAATGCACTAACATGAAAAATGCAAATTTTGTTTTGTTTAGTTAGTTTATATTGTTATTTATTTATTATAATTATCCCTATATATTATATGACTAATATTTAAAAACTTTTAAATCATGATTTTTTTTATGAATGGGGTAGTGTTTTATATATAGTTATTTAATTATTTATTAATTCTCTGATAATATGCCTCTCACTATCTAGTAAGAACTTTTTAAATGAATTCTTTATGAATTTTATAGAGTTAATTTTTTTTATATATGTTTTATAGATATCGGGCAGCAAATTAAATATTCTTGGCGCTAAGAATGTAAAATTTCTTTGTCCTAGTGTTTTTTTTTCTGACACTATGGTTTTAACAAGTTGCGATGTTTTCTGGCGCGTATTGTAAATATGATCGATATCCTCTAATAATTTATTTCGATTTTTATACACGTAGATTATAATTGCATGGACAAATAATTGTCGAATATCTAATACACGTGCCTCTTGGAAGAGTAAGTCGGTTGGAAATAGTACACATTTCCTTAAAATTAGTTTTAAAATACGTTTTTGGATTATTTCTAAAGGCTTTAAGTGAACTTGATATATTCCGCCCCACGCCAATATGCCGTATTGCAACCTGGATTCAACAAGTGAGTAATAAATTATTTTTAGGTGATGTAAACTTAAAATAGAACTTAAATATTTAAATTTAAATAACAGACACCTTAATGTTTTAGTGACATTTTGAATATGTTTTTCCCACTTCAGGTTACCATCAATAGTGACTCCAAGATATTTAATGTCATTAGATCTTTCTATGTTAACGTCTTTATTATTTATTTTTATTGTTAAGTTTTTGAAGTGGAGCATACTATTAGCGAACGGTATAAAGAAGGTTTTTTCAAAATTAACTGTTAATAATTTATGACTAAACCATTCAATTATCTTTTTCATATCTTTTTCAATGTTTTGTTTTAGAACTTCCCAGGTTTGGGCCTTATAAAGAACGACCGTATCGTCTGCAAAACATATAGAATTTCTCCAGATGATGTTAAATTAAGCAAATTATTTACGTATAGTGTAAAAAGTAGGGGTCCTAAGATAGTTCCCTGAGGCACACCGTATTTAATGCAGGATATATCACTGTATTTTTCATTTATTTTTACTCTTTGAGTGCGTTGATGAAGATAGCTTTTCATTACCATGTATGGTGTGCCTCTAATTCCTATGTCTTCCAAGGTATCTAATAGCTGATCATGCGATACCATGTCAAATGCCTTAGCTAAGTCAAGGAATACAGCTATTGTAGGAGTGCCCTTATCTATGGAGTTGTAAATTTTTGATGTTAAATCAGCTACTGCATCTATTGTAGAAACGCCCTTTCTGAAACGGTACTGTTTGTCTGAAATTAAATTGTACTTATTTATGAATTTTTGTATCCTTGCATTTAGAGCTCTTTCAAACACTTTTGCAAAGCAATTTATTAAAGAAATAGGCCTATAGTTCGTTACATTCTTTTGATCTCCTTTTTACTTTCCTATCTGTATACAGATATAAGGAAAGTATAGGAATCATGATTTTTTTCGACCTCGAGTTTTCGACGGATTTTTACGTTTTGAGGTCCCCTGAATCCGTTTTGACTATTTTCGTGATGATGTCTGTGTGTGTGTCTGTGTGTCTGTGTGTCTGTGTGTGTGTGTGTCTGTATAACGCATAACTCATGAACCGATACACAGAAAAACACCAAATTTTAAACTTAAGCTTTGTTTCAGCGTCCAATGAGCTGATTAGATTTTGGGCAGAGTCGAAACATCTGGGGGGGTACTTTATAGGTGGTCATTTTTATATTTTATGGAATATATCTGTTATTTACGTTTGGAGAAGAAAATTCTTCAAATAAAAGTTACTTCTAATATAATTATCTATAATTTTTGTTTAATGCAAAATTTTCCTTAAATGGTCCGTATTCGAGAAATTTGACAAAATGTAAAAAAAATAATTTTTTATAAAAATTGTTCAAATAAAAGTTGTTTGTAATATAATTTTCTATAATTTTTGTCCTATACATAATTTCTCTAAAATGGACCGTATTCGAGATATTTGAGAAAATGTGTAAATTTCGAAATTTGAAGAAAACTCAAAAACGGATAAAGGAAAAAACATTAAATTTTAAACTTAAGGTTTATTTTGGCCTGACGTGAAATGATTAGATTTTGGACAAAGTCGGAACATCTGGGGGGGTACTTTATGGGAGGCCGTTTTTATATTTTATGGAATATATCTGTTATTTATGTTTGGAGAAGAAAATTGTTCAAATAAAAGTTACTTCTAATATTATTATCTATAATTTTTGTTCTATGTCAAAATTTCCTGAAATGGTCCGTATTCGAGAAATTTGACAAAATGTGCAAAATTCTGATTTTTATGAAAATTGTTGAACTAAAAGTTGTTTGCGATATCGATTTCTATAATTTTTGTTTATATATGATTTTTCTAAAATGGACCGTAATGGAAAAGTGTTAAATTTTTCTGTATTTTCGTTTTCAATGAATATCTATAGAAAAATGTTTCGAGGTAGATGTATGTGGAAAATGTATATATTTAGTTTATCCTCTAAACATTTATAGAGATGCTGCAATAGGTTGTACAAAATAACCGGAAAATGCCTATAATAACTAGATAGGAAAGTCATGTGTTGGACACATCAGATTTTTACTTTCCTATCTGTATACAGATATAAGGAAAGTATAGGAATCATGATTTTTTTCGACCTCGAGTTTTCGACGGATTTTTACGTTTTGAGGTCCCCTGAATCCGTTTTGACTATTTTCGCGATGATGTCTGTGTGTGTGTGTGTGTGTGTGTGTGTGTGTGTGTGTGTGTGTGTGTGTGTGTGTGTGTGTGTGTGTGTGTGTGTGTGTGTGTGTGTGTGTGTGTGTGTGTGTGTGTGTGTGTGTGTGTGTGTGTGTGTGTGTGTGTGTGTGTGTGTGTGTGTGTGTCTGTGTGTCTGTGTGTCTGTGTGTCTGTGTGTCTGTGTGTCTGTGTGTCTGTGTGTCTGTGTGTCTGTGTGTCTGTGTGTGTGTGTGTGTGTGTGTGTGTGTGTGTGTGTGTGTGTGTGTGTGTGTGTGTGTGTGTGTGTGTGTGTGTGTGTGTGTGTGTGTGTGTGTGTGTGTGTGTGTGTGTGTGTGTGTGTGTGTGTGTGTGTGTGTGTGTGTGTGTGTGTGTGTGTGTGTGTGTGTGTGTCTGTATAACGCATAACTCATGAACCGATACACAGAAAAACACCAAATTTTAAACTTAAGCTTTGTTTCAGCGTCCAATGAGCAGATTAGATTTTGGGCAGTGTCGGAACATCTGGGGGGGTACTTTATAGGTGGTCATTTTTATATTTTATGGAATATATCTGTTATTTACGTTTGGAGAAGAAAATTCTTCAAATAAAAGTTACTTCTAATATAATTATCTATAATTTTTGTTTTATGCAAAATTTTCCTAAAATGGTCCGTATTCGAGAAATTTGACAAAATGTAAAAAACATAATTTTTTATAAAAATTGTTCAAATAAAAGTTGTTTATAATATAATTCTCTATAATTTTTGTCCTATACATAATTTCTCTAAAATGGACCGTATTCGAGATATTTGAGAAAATGTGTAAATTTCGAAATTTGAAGAAAACTCAAAAACGGATAAAGGAAAAAACATTAAATTTTAAACTTAAGGTTTATTTCGGCCTGACGTGAAATGATTAGATTTTGGACAAAGTTGGAACATCTGGGGGGGTACTTTATAGGTGGTCATTTTTATATTTTATGGAATATATCTGTTATTTACGTTTGGAGAAGAAAATTCTTTAAATAAAAGTTACTTCTAATATAATTATCTATAATTTTTGTTTTTTGCAAAATTTTCCTAAAATGGTCCGTATTCGAGAAATTTGACAAAATGTAAAAAACATAATTTTTTATAAAAATTCTTTAAATAAAAGTTACTTCTTATATAATTATCTATAATTTTTGTTCTATACAAAATTTTCCTAAAATGGTCCGTATTCGAGAAATTTGACAAAATGTAAAAAAAATATTTTTTTATAAAAATTGTTCAAATAAAAGTTGTTTGTAATATAATTCTCTATAATTTTTATTCAATACATAATTTCTCTAAAATGGATCGTATTCGAGATATTTGAGAAAATGTGTAAATTTCGAATTTTGAAGAAAACTCAAAAACGGATAAAGAAAAAAACATTAAATTTTAAACTTAAGGTTTATTTCGGCCTGACGTGAAATGATTAGATTTTGGACAAAGTTGGAACATCTGGGGGGGTACTTTATGGGAGGCCGTTTTTATATTTTATGGAATATATCTGTTATTTATGTTTGGAGAAGAAAATTGTTCAAATAAAAGTTACTTCTAATATTATTATCTATAATTTTTGTTTTATGTCAAAATTTCGTGAAATGGTCCGTATTCGAGAAATTTGACAAAATGTGCAAAATTCTGATTTTTATGAAAATTGTTGAACTAAAAGTTGTTTGCGATATCGATTTCTATAATTTTTGTTTATACATGATTTTTCTAAAATGGTCCGTAATGGAAAAGTGCTAAATTTAAATTTTTCTGTATTTTCGTTTTCAATGAATATCTATAGAAAAATGTTTCGAGGTAGATGTATGTGTAAAATGTATATATTTAGTTTATCCTCTAAACATTTATAGAGATGCTGCAATAGGTTGTACAAAATAACCGGAAAATGCCTATAATAACTAGATAGGAAAGTCATGTGTTGGACACATCAGATTTTTTATAAATAGGTACAACTACGGATTGTTTGAAGTGGGAAGGACATATACCCGTTTCAAAAATTTTATTAATTATTATAGTTAGTGGTAATTTTATTTCATCAACAATATCTTTAATAGTATATAATTTTATATTGTCTGGATCGGGGGCTTTGTTAGGTTTTAGGGTATAAATTATATTTTTTATTTCATTTTCTGTCACAGGTTCCAGAAAAAGATTGTTTGTATTGAAAAGGCGACTTAGCGTGTTTGGCTTTATAATTCGGTTAGCATATGTCTGACCAACATTTGTAAAATATGCATTGAATATATTTGCTATATGCGTTTATTTACTTAGTTTATTTATTGACCTTAAGGGGGCCTACGACGTGGTGGATATTGATATTTTATTATCAAAAATTAACAAAATGGGAATCAGTCCAAAAGTATGTGCTAATATTTTAGAACTTTTTAAAAATAGAACAATTTATATCCGCGATCACAATAATGCTCCTAGAACTGTAAACAATGGCCTGCCTCAGGGGTCAATACTTAGTCCATTACTTTTTAACTTATATACTGCAGACTTGCATGGCTTTTTGGACAAAAATATTAAAATCATTCAATACGCTGATGACATTTGCTTTTATGTCTCCCATAGTTCTTACGAGCGTTGCGTAATTGATCTGAAGTATGTGGTATATTGCATTAAAAGTTGGTTAAGTGATTTGGGTTTCAGTCTTGCATCTGAGAAATCGGCGGTTTTGTGCTTTACAAGACACCGGCTTCATCTGGCGGACACAATCAAGTTAAATTACTTGACATTTCCAATTGTGGAACAGTTCAGATACCTTGGAATAGTTTTAGATAAAAAGTTACTCTGGTTACAGTACATAAAATATATAAAAGAGAGGTGAGAAAAAGATATGAACTTATTTCGAACAGTTACCTGTTCTAAATGGGGTTTAGACCCAAATTTATCACTCACGTTTTACAGATCTTATATATGCTCGCTCTTAGACTATGGGTGTACTCTATACGGAACTGCTTCAAATACTAATCTGCTGATACTGGACAGAGTCCAGTATAAAGCGATTAGAATTTGCTTAGGTTTAATGAAATCGTCACCATGCCATGCAATTCTTGCAGAAGCACAAGAACAACCTCTAAAACTAAGAAGAAATTATTAAGCTGACAAATAAATCATCAAATATAGATCATATAATACATTACTATCTAACAAAATCTCGAACTTAAGTACAGAAAATCTAACGTCCAACTATTGAAAGAAAAAAATCTCCACCTTTAATAGACTCAAACTTGTGTTGTAAACAAATACCCCATATATAATACCAATTTTGAAATAATAATATTTAAACCATCAGTCATATTTCCCGCTTATACTAGTGTACCGGCGCTAAATAATGCAATTTTAAAAACTACAATGAGTAACCTTACCATTGACTCAGTCATTTATACTGATGGTTCTAAGAGCGCGCATCGAACAGGCTTAGCTTTTATCATTCCCAGCATCAATAGGGGAGACTGTCCTAAAATGACATAGTCTAATAAAATTACATAGGCGGCTTTTAAATTTCCCAACGCACTTTCAAGGACTGTTGCCACCATCTATGGAACAATAGAGTAACTTGCAAGTAACTCATGAAATGTCATCAACTAATTCGCTTATTTGTGACTTAAGTAATGATTTGTGTGTTTCGACTGCTCCTGATTTTTAAGCGAACTATAAGTGTTTAAAACTTTGAGAAGAATACGTCACAGTTTATAGCTAAAGAATCAGTTCGCTCACTCTGCGTCGGCACTTTTGATTATATCCCTGGCGCATACGGAATCAAATCATAATAGCTCAAGAGCCCACTGTAAATTTTAACTTCCATCTGATAATGAAATAAAATATACCCCAAAAGCTTGTAAAAACATTGTACTTTACCGAATGGCACCTGTGACAATCCCAATCTTGAGCAAAGTGTTTAAAAAAAAATATTTTATATTAAAAAAATCACATAAGGCATGACAGCGCTAATTTTGTTTGCCCTTAAAGTTTTCCAGACAATAACATATTCAAATATATCTTGATATATATCGGGAAACATTTTCTTCCTCTTAACATCGCACAAAAACATCTACACACGATTAGTAGGTAAAAATCATTAAAAATATGAATCAATTTTTGCTGATTTAAGAATTTATTTGTATGCCTATTGTTGTGATTCACTTTTACAGGTTGTCATAGAAACGACAAAAAAACTACTATGATTATAGTTTAAAAGAATTGTCTAACAAGAGTTTATAATTATTATTGACTATCTCTGCTAAAGTTAGGTAAAAATATTAATAATTCAGGTTTAAAGGCTAGGTTCACAATGAATTAGGATTGTAATTTTCAGAGAAAACACAATTAATCGCTGTCATGTCTCATGTAATTTTTTGAATATAAAATAATTTTTTTTAACCACTTTGTTCTGGATTACAGATTGGCACAGGAGCAATTTGGTAAAGTACAATGTTGTTACATGTCTTTGGAGCATATTTCATTTTGTTATCAGATGGCGGTCGTACTTTGCAGTGGGCTTCTAACTATTACCAATTAAGCATTCCAACGACCTGTCAAACAATAGCTGTCAGTGAGAAGGTCTGTTATATCTAAGGGGGTAGAGACATAGTCTTGCATCTTGAACGTTTTTTTTTATTCGAAATAATAGTCACAAAGCCTGCCAATTTATGAAAAAATGTATCTTGTTTTTATTGTGTTTGACATAAAATATTTAAATGTAATCTATTATTCATGATTTTACGTATTGTAAACAGAAAACATTGTATGTCGCAACCCTTGGATATATCAAATCTTCCACATACTTTGATTTTCTTTACTATACGGCGCAAGAGAGAGGTCCGACACGCCCAACATAGAGCGCGGCCATTTTGAACCCTATGCAACAGTTTATAGATAAAGAATCAGATCGCTCACTCTGCTTCGGCACTTTTGATCTCAATGTTCCAGTTTTTACACTGCGCCACTCGAATAATACAATTATGACAACCGCCTATATTCAAACAGCAGTCTTCTGCGTATCCTGAATTTGTATCCCTGGAGTGGATGTTATTTTGGAACTTTCAACTGGTCCGAGTGAGCTAACTGACACTGACAGCAGCAAGCAAAATATCAGGTGCGTTTTAATCATCCGCTTCTGCTTCCGGAATTGTCGGTTTAGTCGTTTTAACCTGTCAGATTAAAACAAGAAAACCGACAATTCCGAAGTAGAAGCGGATAATTAAAACGCATCTATTAAAAATATTGCGCCAAGATGTAGGCAACACGTAATAAGGGTTCAAAATGGCGGAGTTTTCTATCTCCTTTTAAAAGGCACTCAGAAAGCTGCGCAGTGCGACCATTCTCCGTATAGTAAAAGAAAATCAAAGTATGTGAAATCTTCCCACTGATAGTTTATTTGTTTGAAATGCCAAATACAATTAGGCATTCCAACGACCTGTCCAAATGGCTACCAGTGGGTAATGACAGTTTAGATATGGCAACCCTGTTGTCATGTTGTCATTAACAGGGTCAATGATACATATATAGTTATATAGATTGCTCAAAGCTGGTCGTTTACGAGCGGCCATATTGCCTGGCAAATATTTATTAATTTGAATCGGTTTAGCACAAATGTCTTTTAAAACCAATTTTTAGCCTTAAGATATTTTAAAAAAATAATTGCTTACATTTTTACTTCAAGGCATACGCTTATGTTTATTTTGAAAAATATGGATAATCAATCTATGTAACTATCTATTTCATTGACCTTGTCAAATCACCAGGCCTACAGGGTTGCCATAATTTTGCCATAATATAACCCGTCAAAACCCACTGGTAGCCATTCAGTTTGGAATGCCTAATAGAGAGTTATTGCAAGTTCACTTTAGGTCAGACACTATTAGTGCCGCTCTTATTTTGACATCTGAGCATGCGTAGATCACTAACTTTAACAAAGATTGTGCCTGTCCTTAAAAGAGAGTTATTGCAAGTTCACTTAGGGTCAGTCACTATTAGTGCCGCTCTTATTTTGACATCTAAGCATGCGCAGATGTTTATGTTATAAAACTGACTTTATTAAGGATTGTGCCTGTCCTTAATTGTGGATGTTTAAGGGCAGCAGGTAGTGGCGACTTTATAGCTTTCGGATGCGCTCGTCATTTAAACCTTCTAAAATTATAATTTATAATGCCTCTTTAATATTAGGTACTATTATAGAATTTATTTGACTCTAATTACGATGTCACTATTAGTGGCTGGCTTTATAGAAATTTGCAATATCTCTCTATTAAGGATAGGCACAATCTTTATTAAAGTTAGTGATTTGCGCATGCTCAGATGTCAAAATAAGAGCGGCACTAATAGTGACTGACCTTAAGTGAACTTGCAATAACTCTCTAATATATTTATGACAACCGCCTATATTCAAACAGCAGTCTTCTGCGCATCCTGAATTTGTATTCCTGGAGTGGATGTTATTTTGGAACATCCACTTGGTCAGAGTAAGCGAACTGATTCTTTTAAGCTATAAACTGTGAATACGTTTTTCGGTTGAACTATTTAAAAGTGCCGTTCTACAGAGAATATAATTATTATTTTAGTGTGCAGTTTTTCAATCAAATGTACCTATATTTTTGGATTGACTAATTTCTTATTAATGTGTTTGTCATTTAAAATGGCATACCCACATTCATTATAAAACGACATAGAAATGTCATTTTATCCCAGTAATTTGTACCTAGGTATTATATTGTGAAATTTCTCTTTATTTCAGAATGGTGGGAATATACAAAAAGAAGAGCGATCAGCAATCCTGGTGTGAGGTTTCTACGAGGTCAGTTATCGATGCAGTTCAAAGGGGCGATATGGGGGTGGCTTGCAGCTTCAAAACAATTCAATGTTCCGCAAGCTACGTTAAGAAGGCGAGCTCAGAATAAAAACAAAAAAGTAAAAAGTATTGAACAACTTTTTCAATGGAAATGCGAAATGAACTGGTTGAACATATTAAGTCGCGGGAAAATATGTTGTTTGGACTTACTGTAACCGAACTAAGGAAACTGGCTTTTTCAGTTCGCCGAAGCAAATAACTTACCACATCGGTTTTGTAAAGATGAAAAATGGTGAGTTTTGAGTGGCTTAGGGGATTTCGTATGGGTCATTGATCCAGAAATTATTTTAAGAAAACCAGAATCTACCTCTGCAGCCAGGGCACAAGTCTTCAACAGACCTCAAGTGACTAGTTTTTTTAACGTCTGGAACAGGTCATGGAAAAATATAATTTTGAACCCTACAAAATATACAATATCGACGAATCTGGCCCCTCAACAGTCCAAAAACCACCTAAAATATTTGCCACTAAAGGCAAAAAACAGGTAGGATGCATAACCAGCGCTGAACGTGGTAGCCATACCACCGTAATATGTTGCATGAATGCAGCAGGATCTTTCCCCCCTGCATTAATTTTTGCAAGAAAGAAAGAAAAAAACATAAGACAGAACTGGCGAGCTATTCTTACTTTGGTTGAAACATTTCGCAAAGTTTACTCATGCATCATTGGAAAATAGAGTATTGCTTATTTTAGATAGTCACAGCAGCCATAAATACTATCCGGCCCTAAAATATGCAAAGGAGAAAAGCATAACTTTAATGTGTTTGCCTCCCCATTGCACCCACAGAATTCAACCATTAAATGTAACATTTTTTGGCCCATTAGACACCTACTACAACCAAGAAGTTGACCGATGGATGAAAACTAATTCTGGTCGTGTGGTAGGGCCATTTCAGATAGAAAAGATTTTTTCTGTAGCCTATGGTAAGGCAGCAACTACTGCAATAGCGTGTTCTGGCTTTGCTAAACTGGCACATTCCCATTTAACCCAGACGTGTTCCCAGATTACATGTTTATGCCGATTTTGGTAACCGATCATCCTCACTTAACGGTTGATACTGATCATAATCAAACTGCAGGCTTATCTATCCAAAGAAGCCCAATCATTGAAACTACGATTTCCAGAGACGAATCAAAAAAAATGATGCGGTCAAGAGAATTCGACTTTCAGAGCTGTCTCCACCTCCAAAACAAGAACCATCTTCAGAAGGGAGATATAACCTCAAAAACCGGGGTTATAGTGTACCGGGTTGTCGATCTCAACCTTTCTGCCTTCAGCTTCATTCTTTAGTAGAGATGGGACAGAGTTTAAAAATGATCGAATTAATTGAGCGCCAAGCCGTTATATCTTCTTCCAGATTCCAAAATTGACTTACCTCTTAAACGGCTAAACTGGGTAAATCAAAGACAATACTTCCAATACATACCGATATATATTTTATTTTGAGAGAAAGACCACGACAAGCAACTTAATGATAAAATATGGTAAAAACAAATTATCACTATCACAAATTTTGGGTAGCGCATAAGTCCAAAATATAATAAAAAAATATTGAAACACTAGTACTTACACATTAAGTATCTAAGTGGAGATTAAATAAATAAAAGTACACTAAAAGTGAATAACGCACGGCGGTTTTGGTACCAAAAACGACGGGTAAAAATTAATCATCGACGTTAGAGAAATAAAAATAAGAGTAGCCTTAATTTCCGCCTTACATCTAAATGTATATAAAAGTAAAATGGACCATTAATGCCAAGTAGGCCTTCAGTATACCCCCATTTACACAGTAAATCTACCCCAAACAATTTAACAAAATCCCTGAAATTGAATTAATAATGTGTGCGCTACTTTTCCCAATTAAAGAAGACAGACTTATATATGTAAAAAAAGAAAATCGGTGTGCGATTATATAAACTTAAATAAACAGGGCGGACTTAGCTGAACAAATCATGGCTTCTTTGCAGCTGCAGTCAACGATCTCGTAGAACAGTACTACCACACTAGCTGAACGGGCTGCTCAGCCCTTCGAAATCCACAGGTGATCCAAATCTCCATATACACCAAATGTTCTAATTCCAAATGGAGTTTTTCTATACCCCCTCCAAGAAACCTGAAATAGCCAATAAAACCGATTAAGGCCTCACTAAGCTATTCCTTGCAAAAATATATTTTAAAAAAATACCATTAACTGCACCCACCCTTTTAATTTAAAATATACTATCTGATAGTAAAGTAAAAAAACTTACTATACAAATTTTTGAGATAACAAAACAAAATAAACTTACTCAATAATGAGTTGAACCCAAATAGCACCCATAATATTAACAAAGAATTTATATATACCCTTCAACGACTAGAGAAAAGGATAAAAAAACGGTTCTTGCAAAAACTTACCCTTTTAATTAGAAAAGGGTCCAAATCCAAACCAACTTAGGTTCCTAACGAGCAGAAGTGTGAACGGCGGTCCAAAGGGGCCAGCTATCCAATTCAAAAATCCAACACGAGGTTGCTGCGAGGTAATGGCGGCCGACAAAACTCAACCACTAATAATCTTCCACAAATCACAGGCACCAAACCAAATGCCCTCACAGTAATGGAGAAAACGGAGACTAATCCTCCCAGACGGAGATGGCTCACAAAATTACAATACCATATTGAGTAGTACTTTTTGAAAATATGTTTCCCTGGGGTCACAGTAGAATTAGTGAGATTTTGCAAAAAACTACCGTCACACATTTGTAAATCACCCTTTAATTAAAAATATTTTTAATTATACGTGTGTAATAGTATATTACACACCGAGGTGGGAAGAGTTTCATTCCTGTCGTGAGATTAATTAGATCACCGAGACGCGAAGCGTCGAGGTTAGCTATGATCTCGAGACAGGAATGAAACTTCCTACCGAGGTTTGTATACTATTTTATTTACAACCATCATATTTCGATCAAAGTTAATAAATCTCTGTTTTGTTCTGAACATACCTAAAATATTACATTTAACGACAAATTACCAAGCGCGCGGTTTTCTCAGAATAATCAAGTAGGTAAATATATTGTTACTGTGATTACAGGGTAAACAACTGTCACCAATATAAATAAATGTCAGATAAAGCCGGATATTAAATTCGCGAATAATAAATTATTTGTTATATTTTAGTTCATTGTTGTTTTTTTATTGTTTGCCATTAAATAGGTATTATAAAATTTGTCAAAAAAATGTGTTATTTTTTTTTTTTTAATATAAAAAATATTCATCTAGAATAGATAAAATGAGGGCGGGAAGTGAGGGCGGGAAGTAGAGGTGTGTAATGTGACACTTCCCAACCTTTAATAGCGTTAGTAATGACAACATTACATATATGGTTGTAAATAATAATATATTACTAAAACATGTATTAAACATGTGTATGCAATAGAAATTCAGTCTAGCTCAAAATTGGAAAAAAAATTCTCTAAAACTGGGTAGTTTTTAACTTCAACGTATATCGTACAAATACGATAATTTTCGTACGTTGGACAACGGTTCTCTCATCGTTCATATGATTCCGGCCAAATTGTGAGAGAGTATTCGCCTACTCTTCTACTGGCATAGTTACAAGAGTACGACCCCAGGAAAAACAATACTCTGAATTATCTGCGTTCAACATATACTAATTTAAAGGTTTCATACAATTAGAGAGAAATATATTTATAATGTCGATTTACCACAGTGTCAGTTATTTATAACCATACCATCAACTACCGAAAGTGATTCTGTGCTACGACTATTTTAATAAATATTAAAGGAAAAAGAAAGTTATATAATTACGAAATAAAAATGCTAGAATAAAGGATGAAGAATACCTGTATAAATTACAAGAGTACTGTAGTTTGCGCGAAAGAACAGGATGAAAACTGCGGGTAAGTTATTATAATTTTTGAAGGCTGTTAGTTTTTGTCAAGTAGTTTTTTTCGTAGGTGTAAACTAAAATACTATGACCGATATTCTGAGGGTGACCGACATGAGATTCGTCAAAAATTTAGAGCCTTGACAACCAAAAATGAGCAGGATGCCTATTTATAAGCAATAACGTCAAAGTTAATAGGCCAAGAAATTCAGAACGACCTAAACCGAAATCTCACTCATTTAAATACTTTTTAACATCCTCTTCTGGACGACTTACGATTTGCAAAAAGGCTTTTGTCGTCAATATTCACGCAATTACAATAGCTAGAGTTCGACATGTAACTAAGTTACTCGTCGAGACAAACAACCTTACGACAAAAGAAACAAATGTGCTGGAAATACAATTCCAGGAAATATTGTTGGCTAGATTGAAGATCATATCAGGAGCTTCCCTACAAAAGTTTATCGCCAGAGTAGCACAGAAAAACATTAACACAATGAAAAACTTAAAGTGAAAATTATGTACGAATTATTTAAAACAAAGTACCCGAGTACCAAAATAAAATACAAGTTCAACTCGAAATTTTTTCAAGAAAGATTTTCCTTCGGCTTTGGACGACCATAAGTAGACACTTGTTGTATGTGCGAAGAACTAAATGTTAAAATTAAAAATCCTTCACTCAATGATACCTACCGCCAAGTGAACCGCTGCTGCCTAATTAATGGTTCATAAGCGCAGGGCTAAGTAATTTTATTCAAACTGAAACTCTGTACTGAACTTTCAGAAAATCCCAATAATGATACCGTTGTAATCACATTTGATTATATGTAAAACCTTGCAATTGCGTCTGATTCCAGTACAAGAAGAGGTTAAAATCTGAGTTGAACCCAAATTCTTCTTTTTTTTATAAATTAGTCAAATCTAGAAATTCAAATCATTATTTTTAAAATTGTTATTTTATGTGAATAACCTTCTAAATTACTTTTTAAAATTTTAAACTTTTCTTCAGTGATTCGTAGAAAAAATACACTATGCAATTCAAGTGGTTGCTCGTATCGCACGGTTGAGCACTTTGCTTATGTGTCGTCCGTGCAATTTGGTCGTCATACCTATCCACTCTTGTTTTGAAAATAACACACGAAAGTAGACACTCAGAAAATCCTATAACCGTAACAAGTCAGTCTTTAAAAAAGTTACGGTTTGTAATAAATAATTGCTGCGTTTGAGAATCCACATCGGATGCATCTGAGATGTAGTAAATCTTTGATCACGTGATTCAGTATACGTAAATGTAATGGGACAGATGTGTCCGATGTGGATAAAAAAACGCTCGAGATATAAAAAATGCATCCGAACTGGATTCTTAAACGCGGCAAATGATGTACCTTTTAATGTAATGGGAACCTTAAACCAATTCTCTTGTTATTGCTCTTGAAATTGTAGGTGTTCGTTTTTGGAATGACTTATCCTTATCTTTGAAATATTTAAATTTTTAAAATAATACCAGTGCCAATAATACCTACCTATTACTATTTCAACAACAACAAAAAATATAGACATCGGAATTGGAATAAAAACTGTTATCACTATTTATGTAATTCATCGCTTTGGCCTGACCTTCACGTAGTGAGCGAAGTGAAGCAATGGTTTGTTAGGAGTTAGGACAGTGCGTGACGCGCGACGTACACATAGGGACCGTGCGTCATGACTTTAACGCTAACTGGTGACAAAAATGTGAACTTTATGGGTATTTATTAATGTTTTATACGGCATTTGTTGTTTAATAATTATTAATTAAATAAAGTCGAATTATTTTCGTAATATCATTATCGAAAAAACTTGTTGCATCCGTGGATGTACAAATACATCACTTTGGAAACCTGGATTTCATTCGATAATAAAGTTATTTTATAAATTTCCACAGAGCACAACAATTAATGTCTCACACCCAATGTATACATAATTACAAAGATTGCTTATCCATATGTAAATCAGACGACGAAAAGCGTATTTCACTGGGCAAAGTTTTCTTTTTATCTAGCTTGTATCAATTTTGAGCACTTAGTTGTAAAGAAATCATTTACAGAACCGGTTTAGAAATTAGAATCTTTAGTGTTTTTTTGTCATTAAGATTTTTACATATTTAAATGAACATTTTATATAAATATAATTTTACAGATAATTATTTTTTTTTCTGTTGATCAAAACTAATGTAGAATGTTTATTATGAAATAAGTATGTCCAATTTGACAAAAATATCATGGCCCTCTTTACAATTTATTAACTATTTCTCATTTATTATTAAAATAAACAAATCATAAATTATACATTGCAATTACTGTCAAAAGAGATTGCAACCAACTTTAAAATATTAAAAATCCAGTGGTTTTTTGTAAATTTTTTTAGTGACATTACCATTAAACATTATTCAGAATAATAGATAAGTGTCCAATTACAACTCTTACCAAAGTTGTTTATACCTCATCTGAAAGTTGTTTACATTACCTTTTCAAAATTGTATTACATATTGCAATTATGTATTTTATGTAGTATTATTTCTGAAATGAGAGTAGTCTAACAGTTGCATACAATATTTTTTCTACGTTCATGCAAAAACCAAAAAATATTTTATAGGACTGCAGTTGTATTATCCAAATCATAGTAACCGTGATCGTGTACCTTTGTTTAAGGCATTTATGTTTGTGTTCATAATTTGTAATGACATTTTTAATAAAATACATTTTTTTATTAATTTATTTATTAAATGATTGAAAATAATATAAAATATGCAATTGTTTTTAAAACGTAATACAGAAAATGAAAATGGACTAAATATTTGGCGTTGATTTGAATATTTATGTTTGTCATGATCATAAAACGCTGTAGTTAAATGACAGATAAGTGCAATAAAATTTTTATTGCACTAGTGCAATAAAGACCCAGTTTTTTCGCTAAATATAGTTCAATAAAGTTTTGTTTTTTGCATGAACGTAGAAAAAATTATTTATATCCATCTGTTATAAAAATTGTTTAGATCTCTTAATATTATTTAACTCAACTTTCCAAATACATAATAACATGTCTTGAAGTAAAACTTTAATGATTGTCTTTTTCTAGAGATTAAAATGCTGAAATTTTATTTTAAAACACATTTGGGCTAGAACGGTTCTATTTAGTGAGCACTAGGAAAGGAACATTGCAACCCTCTTGACATAATTTTTTTATAGATGGGTGAGCAATCTATAATAGGTATCCGTTGACATCTCATAAACGTCAGTGGATGAATGACATTTCGACTAACAAAGCTAAAAAGATTTATTATTATTATCAATCTTTTTTATTAATTTACATTTTTTAAATGTTATTGTAATACTTTTAAATTCAGTGTTACTAAATACCGATATTTTGACATTGGATACACTTGTTTAAGGTACAACTTTACAATTTATTGTCACTTAGCCATTTAAATCTTTTTGCTTAAAATGTATATACATGTCCAGATTTTATTAATGTTTCACATTTTACGTCATTTTGACCATGTACACGATTGTTTGGTACGGCCGGTATCTATTTTTAACTATATTTAATATTTTAAAAAATATCCTTTATTATTTACTTGCAATGTTTACCCCATTTAATTCTAAAATTAAACACTATAGAGGGCTAACTTCGGCAGTAGTGCTGCCTCTATAGCTTTGTTCGGCTTACCAATTTTATAACGTTTCAGAACGATTCAGAACTGCGTGAAATTAGTTGCGCACTAAATTACACACGAAACAGTTAATCCTAGAGTGTCCTAGGACTAGATTTGGAGAAACCCGAACACGTAAATTTAAATGCGCATGATTATAACGATTTTAAACCGTCCTCAAAAGTAAGCCGAACAAAGCTAATATTTCACGCACGGTCCCTATCAGTGTTGCCAGTCTAGTACAATTGTACTAGATCTAGTACATTCTCTGAGAATCTGGTACTCTAGTACACTAGAAACAAAATCTAGTACTTTTTTCAGCGTATGTTTCCATTTGAAGTGTAAAATATATTGGTCAAAAATTGCAAGAGAAATTAAAATAGTTCTTAAAAATTACTTCAGAGATAAAATAGTAGACACTTAGAGATAAAACATTGTTTAAAAATGGCACGAGAGATCAAATATTGTTCAAAAATGGCTCGAGAGGTAAAAAAGGGTGTTAAAAATTGGCCGAAGTATAAAATAGTATTAGAAATTGCTTGAGGGGTAAAATATTGTTCAAAAATTGCTCTAGGGATAAATATACTGTTAGAAATTTAATGAGAGATAAAAATATTTAATAATTTTTTGAGAGATTAAATAGTATTATAAATTGTTAAAATCGTGTTCAAAAATTGCTCGAGGTAAAATAGTATTACAAAATGTTAAACCCTTGTTCAAAAATTGCTCGAGTGATCAAATACTATTGAAAAATTTGTTGAGAAATAAAATATTGTTCACAATTGACTCAAGAGATACCTACTATTAGAAATTTCTCGAGAGATAAAACATTGCTTAAAAATTCCTCGAACGATAAAATACTATTAGAAAATGCGCGAGAGATAAAATATTGTATAAACATTGCTCGAGATATAAAACATTGTTAAAAATTTATCGAGAGTTAAAATATTTTTATAAATTTGTCGAGAGTTAAAATATTGTGCAGTTTGCTAAAGAGATAAAAAAGTTATTAAAAATTGATCGGATAGAATAATGTTATAAATTTATCGAAAGATAAAATATTGTTTAAATATAGCTCAAGAGATAAAAAAAGGTTTAAAAAGTGTTCGAGAGATAAAATAGTATCATAAGTTATTAAAATCTTATTAAAAAATTACTCGAGAATTAAAAAATACTGTTAAACATTTCTCGAGAGATAAAACATTGTTTAAAAATTGTTAGAAAGATAAAAAATGTTAATAAAAATTGCTCGAGAGTTAAAATAGTGTTAGAAATTATTAAAATTTTGCTCAAAAATTGCACGAGAGATCAAATATTGTTCAAAAATAGCTTGAAAGGTAAAAGAGCTGTTAAAAATTGCTCGAGTGATTAAATAGTGTTAAAAATTTTACAAAAAATTTTGTGCAAACATTGCTCGAGAGATAAAAAAAAGTTGTTAAAAATTGCTCGAGAGATAGAATACTGTTAGAAATTTGTTTAAAATTGTTTAAAAACTGTTCGAGAGAAAATATCATCAGAAGGTGTTAATCTTTTTCAAAAATTGCTACAGAGATAAAAAAATGTTAGAAATTGTTAAAATTTTGCTCAAAAATGTCACAAGACATCAAATATTGTTCCAAAATAGCTTGAAAGGTAAAAAAAGGCTTTTAAAAATTGCTCGAGTGATTAAATAGTGTTAAAAATTGTACAAACATTGCTCGAGGGATAAAAAAAGTTGTTAAAAATTGCTCGAGAGATAGAATACTGTTGGAAATTTATCGAGAGATAAAATATTTTTTAAAAATAGTTCAAGAAATAAAAAAAGGTTTTTCTAAAAACTGTTCGAGAGATAAAATATTACCAAAAGGTATTAAAATCGTTTTTAAAAATTGCTCGAGAGATGAAATAGTGTTAGAAATTGTTAAAATTTTGCTCAAAAATTGAACGAGAGATCAAATATTGTTTAAAAATAGCTTGAAAGGTAAAAAAAGGCTGTTAAAAATTGCTCGAGTGATTAAATAGTGTTAAAAATTGCTTGAGAGCTAGAATACTGTTAGAAATTTATCGAGAGATAAAATATTTTTTTAAAAATAGTTCAAGAAATAAAAAAAGGTTTTTTTAAAAACTGTTCGAGAGATAAAATATCAAAAGGTATTAAAATCGTTTTTAAAAATTGCTCGAGAGATGAAATAGTGTTAGAAATTGTTAAAATTTTGCTCAAAAATTGAACGAGAGATCAAATTAATATTGTATAAAAATAGCTTGAAAGGTAAAAAAGACTTAAAAATTGCTCAAATGATTAAAAAGTGTTAAAAATTGTACAAAAACATATTGTACAAACATTACTCGAGGGATAAAAAAAGTTGTTAAAAATTGCTCGAGAGATAGAAGACTGTTAGAAATTTATCGAGAAAAAAAAAATATTGTTTAAAAATAGCTCAAGAGATAAAAATAGATTTAAAAACTGTTTGAGAGATAAAATAATATCAAAAGGTATTAAAATATTTTTAAAAAATTGCTCGAGAGATAAAATAGTGTTAGAAATTGTTAAAATTTTGCTCAAAAATTGCACGAGAGATCAAATATTGTTCAAAAATAGCTTGAAAGGTAAAAGAAGGCTGTTAAAAATTGCTCGAGTGATTAAATAGTGTTAAAAATTGTACAAACATTGCTCGAGGGATAAAAAAAAGTTCTTAAAAATTGCTCGAGAGCTAGAATACTGTTGGAAATTTATCGAGAGAAAATATTTTTTAAAAATAGCTCAAGAGATAAAAAAAAGGTTTTTTAAAAACTGTTCGAGAGATAAAATATCAAAAGGTATTAAAATCGTTTTTAAAAATTGATCGGGAGATGAAATAGTGTTAGAAATTGTTAAAATTTTGCTCAAAAATTGCACGAGAATTCAAATATTGTTCAAAAATAGCTTGAAAGATAAAAAACTGTTAAAAATTGCTCGAGTGATTAAATAGTGTTGAAAATTTTGTACAAACATTGCTCGAGGGATAAAAAAAAGTTGTTAAAAATTGCTCGAGAGATAGAATACTATTAGAAATTTATCGAGAGATAAAGTATTGTTTCAAAATAGATCAAGAGATAAAAAAAAATTAAAAACTGTTCGAGAGATAAATGAGTATCAAAAGGTATTAAAATCTTATTCAAAAACTGCTGGAGAGATAAAATAGTGTCAGAAATTTGTCGAGAGATAAAATATTGTTTAAAATTGTTGTGTTCGTGTTCTCTATAAACATTTTTTTGCTCTTTAATGACCAAACTTCATAATTAGAAAAATCTGGTAATTTTATAGAATCTAGTACATTTTTATGAAATCTGGTACATTTTTTAGATAAATCTGGTACATTATAAAAATATATTCTGGCAACACTGGTCCCTATAGGTACGGCAGAATCTGTCGCGTTCGACTCACGTCAGTTTTAGTAGAAGTGGTTTGTTAGAATATAAATCAGTTCAACTTGTTATGTTGATACATGCAGGTGAAAATGAGTTCCCATGAATTAATTATCGCGTTAGTAGGATTATTTTATTGGAAGAAAAATATGAAGAAGATTTGTCAGTTTTTAAGTATTAATTGACCTAAATAAAGCAATATTTTTAACTATATTGTCTTTGCAACTTCTGCATTTCATTCGATAAAGTGCGGGATGGTCCTTTACCATATCAATTAATATTTCATCCTCTTCAGAAGAAAATGTCGACAACCTTTTATCAATTTAATTATAACACAAATTATCCTGACCTCATTTCACTTGACAGTCTACTTTATGTTTAGCTGAACGAGTTCGTCCAAATCAAACTCAAATTGATTTCGACACTCCTGTCTGCCTAACTGTGCTGACTCTTAACAAACCATTCCCATAATATTAACATTGTTAGATTTCAGCGGATGTGCGTGGCGCTCAGCTGCCTGTGAGTTTTGACTGTTCTAACACACCGTAACTTTAGAAAAAATTTGATGTATCCAACACATGACTTTTCTATCTAGTTATTACAGGTTTTTTCCGCTTATTTTGTACAACTTATTGCAGCACCTCTATAAATGTTTAGAGGATAAACCAAATATATACATTTTCCACATACATTCTAATTCATTGAAAACGAAACTGCAGAAAAATTTAAAGTTCACACTTTTCCTTCAATTTTTCCTTTACGGTTCATTTTAGAAATATCATGTAGAAACAAAAACTATAGAGATCGATATTACAAACAATTTTCTTAAAAATCAGAATTTTGCACATTTTGTCAAATTTCCCGAATATGAACCATTTCAGGAAAATTTGGTATAAAGCAAGAATTATAAAGAATAATATTAGAAGTAACATTTATGTGAAGAATTTTCTTCTTCAAACATAGATAACAAATATATTCCATAAAATATAAAAATGAATTCTCTTAAAAAATGGAATTTTTTACATTTTGTAAAATTTCTCGAAATTTATACTTTTTATCGAATATCTCGAATACTGCCCAATTTAGAGATAAGAATTATAGAAAATTATATTACAAACAACTTTTATTAACAATTTTTTTAAAATTTTAAATTTTTTACATTTTGAAAATATTCTCGAATACGGGCCATTTAAGGAAAATTTTCTGTAGGACAAAAATTATAGAGAATAATATAAGAATTAACTTTTATTTAAACAATTTTCTTCTCCAAACGTAAATAACGGATATATTCTATAAAATATAAGAATGACCCTCTATGAAGTACTCCCCTGGTTTTGAGTCTGCCCAAAATCTATTTAGTTCACCTCAGGCCGAAATAAAGCTTAAGTTTAAAATTTAATATTTTTCTTTTAATCCGTTTTTGAGTTTTCTTCAAAATTCAAGATTTACACTTCTCAAATATTTCGAATACAGTGTGTGCGTGCGTGCGTGTGTGTGTGTGTGTGTGTGTGTGTGTGTGTGTGTGTGTGTGTGTGTGTGTGTGTGTGTGTGTGTGTGTGTGTGTATGTGTGTGTATATGTATGTATGTATGTATGTATGTATGTGTGTGTGTGTGTGTGTGTGTGTGTGTGTGTGTGTGTGTGTGTGTGTGTGTATGTGTGTGTATATGTATGTATGTATGTGTGTGTGTGTGTGTGTGTGTGTGTGTGTGTGTGTGTGTGTGTGTGTGTGTGTGTGTGTGTGTGTGTGTGTGTGTGTGTGTGTGTGTGTGTGTGTGTGTGTGTGTGTGTGTGTGTGTGTGTGTGTGTGTGTGTGTGTGTGTGTGTGTGTGTGTGTGTGTGTGTGTGTGTGTGTGTGTGTGTGTGTGTGTGTGTGTGTGTGTGTGTGTGTGTGTGTGTGTGTGTGTGTGTGTGTGTGTGTGTGTGTGTGTGTGTGTGTGTGTGTGTGTGTGTGTGTGTGTGTGTGTGTGTGTGTGTGTGTGTGTGTGTGTGTGTGTGTGTGTGTGTGTGTGTGTGTGTGTGTGTGTGTGTGTGTGTGTGTGTGTGTGTGTGTGCGTGTGACAAATTTTAAACTTAAGCTTTATTTCGGACTGGAGTAAACTGATTAGATTTTGGGCAAAGTCGGAACATCTGGGGGGTACTTTATAGGTAGTCTTTTTTATATTTTATGGAATGTATATATTATTTACGTTTGAATAAGAAAATTTTTTGTCTAAAAGTTCCTTATAATGTTATTATCTATAGTTTTTGTTATATACAAAATTTTCCTAAAATGGTCCGTATTCGAGAAATTTGGCAAATTGTAAAAATCAAATTTATATAAAAATTGTTTAAATAAAAGTTGTTTATAATATAATTTTCTATAATTTTTATACCTTACATAATTTTTCTAAAATGGACCGTATTCGAGATATTTGATAAAAAGTGTAAATTTCGAATTTTGAAGAACTTAAAAACGGATAAAGAAAAAATATTCAATTATAAACTTTATTCCGGCCTGTGGTGAATTGATTAGATTTTAGACATAGTTGGTACATCTGGGGCGTACTTTATGAAAGTTCGTTTTTATATTTTATGGAATATATCTGTTATCTATGTTTGGAGAAGAAAATTCTTCAAATAAATGTTACTTCTAATATTTTTCTCTATAATTTTTTGCTTAATACAAAATTTTCCTGAAATGGTCCTTATTCGAGAAATTTTACAAAATATGCAAAATTCTGATTTTTAAGAAAATTGTTAAACTAAAAGTTGTTTGTAATATCGATCTCTTTAATTTTTGTTTTACATGATTTTTCTTAAACGGACCGCAACGGAAAAATTGGAGGAAAAGTGTAAACTTTAAATTTGTCAGTATTTTCGTTTTCAATGAATTAGAAAATGTTTCGAGTTAGATGTATGTGGAAAATGTATATATTTAGTTTATCCTCTAAACATTTATAGAGGTGCTGCAATAAGTTGTACAAAATAAGCGGAAAAAGACTGTAATAACTAGATAGGAAAGTCATGTGTTGGACACATCAGATTTTTTTGATTTAAAGTTAAAATTTTCAAATCGGTTGGTTCAGGAATATATACAATTAACAATAAGAAGTAACTAAACAAAGCTAGAGGAGGATGGCCACATCGTTAAAAATTATTTTATATACACGAAATTTCTATGCCTGCATTGTTCAGTACTTGGATAAGTATTCTTATCAATACCAAGATTTTCAAAAGTTTACTTGGATTCAACTGAGTAAACCCATATCATGGGATGATATTTAGGTCACTTTGGAATTTTATATCAAAAATATTAAACAAAGTATAACAAAATTTGTGGAGGTGATTTATTTGATGAAATGTCTTTTATCAAGAATTACGCTGATGAAAATTTGAGACGTACTTGGACAGAAAATCAATTAAATCCAGAGCAGTGATCAGCAGGTTTTTAGGCATTTTGAAGAAACTTCAATTCCAGTTCACAACTGCTTACTGCTTGTGCAAAACATATTTTGTTTGCCAGGTACTAACGTCCCAACAGAGCACATTTTCTCTTTAATGAATGCATTATGGACGTCAAAAAAAACCAATATGAAGGTGGAGACGCTGCGTGCAAGGATTGCATGTGAAGTACAACATGGGAAAGTGTGAACAGTTCCAGGAGATATTAAATCGTAACCCAAAACTTGTCAGAAAATTTCATGGAGTTGAAAAATATTATTTAAAAAAAATAAATGGAATATATGTTTACTACCTTTTTTAATTTTTTTTGTATTTAAATTAATTTTCATTAAATAAATTTTAATGGTGAAGAAGCGAATATTGTTCTGCTGTCCCGAATTTGTCATTTTAAAAGTTGGCAGCCTTAGTCACTGGTGATGACAGTTTTTGTGATAGAATTTCGATAATAGATAAATAATAATATTAAATAAAATATTTTGATGTGCGTTAAAATTTTATTTGCCCTATCTACTTATTTAATACATTCAGTGTTTAATTGTAAGAAAATATTGATAGTTAGTTGTTACCACATGGCCGATTTCTGAGGAATAAGACGTTGCAATAAATCGGAAAAATAGTATAAACGGCCCGAGATTTTATTTCATTATGAATGCACCATTAAAAAATTGTAAGATCTTGAAAACGTTTTTCTTGTCAATTTCTTCATGAGTGGCGATTTTTAAGGGATGAAACATTACAATAGATCATAAATTATGTTCAATATTATAAAATATTTTTTTA